>CM053572.1:125656204-125698162 GCA_028646485.1 Cryptoprocta ferox
CTAAAGCATTCCTGCTTTATATGTAATATACATTACAATTGTTTCTTTTATTACAACATTATAAAAATTTACAAAACTTTTTGATTAGTAGATGTAAAAAATCTCCAGAATAGATTTATTTTTTAACATAGTATGTACAAAACACAGACCATTGTACACATAAGCAACTTAGAAACTGATGTGTGACATAATGTTTAAAAAATGGTAAAAGAAGCAGCCAAAATTGAAAACACAATTGTAAAATCTTCTAAGGAAAACAAATAATTGTGTTTTTTGTTTTGTTTTGTTTTGTTTTGTGATTGTCGATTTGTTTTCATCTGGATTCAAAGAAAAAGATGACAGAAAGAATATCAATGTTGGGACCAAGGCACAATGATGAAAAATGAAAGACTTAGAAAAGTGACTTTTCTGTTTTTCTTTCTTCTGAATTTTAGTGGAGAATCACTTGTAGATTGGAAACTGAAAAACAAAAATATAAGAAAACACCTAATGATCTTATGTGACTTTCTAAATCTCTACATAATTTCAGAAGGTTTTCACATCTAAATTATTATTTAAATATGTAACTTTTTAGGGGCTCTGAGTGGCTCAATTGGTTAAGTGTCTGACTCTTGATCATGATCTCACAGTTTTTGAGTTTGAGCCCCACATCAGACTCCAAGCAGAGAGTTCAGAGTCTGCATGGAATTCTCTCCCTCCCCTCCCTCTCTCTCTCAAATAAATAAATAAACTTAAAAAAATAAATATGTAACTTTTTTAAAGTTTAGAATTTAAGAAGATGGAAAAAAAGCCAATTGCTTTCTTGTTCAAAGTGAGGGTAGGGTAGGGAGAAAGATTCTTAAAAAACGAAACAGGATAGTCAACTTGAAATTGACTTCTTTTCGAATTCCAGAAAGGAATATTAAACAAATTTCATGACAACTTGAATAAGGAGGCAGTGATCACCGTAAGAAACATAACTTACAGAATCAGCAGTAATCTCCATGTAAATTTTCATCCTCTTCTAAAGGTTTATATTTGGAAAATAGCAAAAACATAATGTAACTTGATGTCAGTATGGAATGTTGCAGTATATCTTATATTAATTTTGTAAAGTGGGTTTTATCATGACCCATGTTTTCACAATTGAATGACTGATTGTAGACTGAGTTGCAAATGGCAAAGATGCTTGACCTAGAAACAGAAGACATGGATTTGAATATTTTTTCTAGTCTCTTTGAATTATAAATCATTTCCACAAATAAATGGACACTGGATGAAAAAAATAACTCAATATCTTATCTATTAAACAACAGAAAATGACTTCTTTTATAGAACTGAAGTTTTGTAAGGAACAAAGGAAGAAGAAAATATGAAACTACCATGTAAACTGCGTATACTCAGGAAAAGGATAGTTCTTTATGACTGACTAATAATTCCATTCTTCTGTTACCTTCCACTTGCCTGCAACATCACACTGGAGATATAGGTTTACCATTGTACTTTCTTTTTTATTTTATTTTCCTTATCTTTCTTTTGTGTTACATATTTCTAAACTCTAATGACTGGAAACTAGAAGTATTTTTTTGTATCAGATGTCCCTATGTTTTAAGTGTTTATGTCTAATTTAACAAAGCAATAATGAATAACTTTAGCCACTTTCCAGACAATACAAACAACTTGGAATACTTTTCCTCAGATAATTCCTCCCATTCTACATGGAATTATTGTCTAGTATTTTAGAACAATTTTCTTTTATTTTTCCTCCCCCTAAATGATCCACCGTGATAATTGTTTTATATAATAATTTTTATTTACCAACATGTTTACTTATTTTTATTTTACCTCCATTCCTTTTTGGAGTAAATATCTTCCTGTTGGGTTTAATTTTGTTATTCCTAAAATTTATGATTAAAAATTCATTTTTTGTAGAGCTGTGATTGGGAAATATCATCCGTTTGAAAAAATCTAAATATTTATTTTCTTTAACTGCAAATAATAATTTGGGTGAATCTTGAATTCTAGTTTGACATTGTTTCTCTTAGTACTTTGAAGAAATTATTTAACTCCCTCAGCTTTTATTATTGTGCAAGAACATCTATGTCAGTCAAATTGGTCCATTCTTTTATAAGTTTCTTTCTTTAATCTCTGCTCATTTTTTTCAAAATTTATTTTTGCCTGTGTTCAGCATTTGCTAACATTATCTTCCAATAGAAATACAGTGAGATATATATTGGATCTTCTCATAATATCCTTCATATCTGCTACTTTTACTTGCATTTTCCATCCTTGTTATCTATTTGTGCTTCATTTACTATAATGATTTATTTATTTATATTTTTTAAATGTTTATTCATTTATTTTGAGAGTGAGAGAGAGAGAGTGCACACAAGCAGAGGAGAGGCAGAGAGAGACAGAGAAAGAGAGAGAGAGAGAGGGAGAGCTGTCAGCATAGAGCTCAACTTAGGGCTTGATCTCACAATCCTGAGATCATGACCTGAGCTCAAATCAAGAGTTGGGTGCTTGACTGACTAAGCCACCCAGGCACTCCTTCATTTAGTACAATGTACTGAATGCCAAAAGTAGGCTAGAAATTCTCTTTTAAGTTTCATGTGCTCTTTTGCCCCATTCCTTGAGGGTTTTTTTTTTTTAATCTAAGGAATACATCTTTTTCATTTTTAGAATTTCTACTTGTTAAACATTCTAATTTTAATATAATAACTTACAATCTTCTTATGTTCTTGAAATACAGTTGTTTCATACCCATTTTATACTATCTGACTTTTCTGACAGTCTAATTCTGCTGTTTGTTATTTCTAACACATGTTCTTGTTGTTTTTTCTTATAGTGTATTTTTGCTATTTTGAAATATAAGCTTCTGTTCAGCAGAAAGGTATTAGCACACTCTGAACATTTTTAAGTATCTTTTTTTTCCTTAAGAGAGAATAATTTTGAATTTTATCAAGCACATCAATTTTATTAACAATTTATGACTGTAATAATGATTTATTTGTCAAAAATTTCAAAACCATGAAAATCAAGTTACTTTAAGCACAAGCAGACCTCAAAGGAGACCTATGGCGATCAGTTTTCAGGTGAGAGCATTTTCCTTTCTTCTCTGGGAGCTGAGGAGATACTGTTTGTGAGTCATCATCTTTTCCCTCTCCATACATTTTTTTCTAATGCACACTTTCACTGAGTATTGGTCCCTTAAAAGTTGTCTATTTTTTTCAGAGCCCAAACTACTTGGTTGCCAAGTACATTGAATACTCTTCTATCCCTCAAACTAGGAAATCTGTTTTTAGATTTGCTTTCTAATTTGTTTTCCAACTTTCCTCCATTTTTGGTCCTTGGCCATTTCTGTATTTTTGTTGTGTTAAAGGCTCATCTATGTATATACATGTGTATTTTTCATACGTTATCCAGTATATTTGATTTCTTTAAGCTTTTTTATTTCGAGAGAGACAGTGTGTGAGCAGTTGAGGGGCAGAGAGAGAGAGAGAGAGAGAGAGAGAGTCCCAAGCAAGCCCCACACTGTCCAGAGCCTGATGCAGGGCTCGAATTCACAAAATCATGAGATCATGACCCAAGCTGAAACCAAGAGGAGGATGCTTAACCGACTGAGCCACCCAGAAGCCCCATGTGTATTTGATTTTTTATAAAAGAATAGTTTCAGATTATATTCTGACAATTTTCTGAAAATAGAAGAGACATCTATTGGCGATTAATAGAACTTTTCTTTGTCTTAATTTGTTTATTCTTTCTTAGTGTTTTATTTTAAATGGAGAATATTACTTATAATAAGGAAAGAATAAAGAAAAGTAGAATAGCTAATGTGGTAAAAAAAAATTAGACAACATAGGAAAAAGATGGTATTTAACATCAGTGAAATTCTCAAGTGCAACTTAAGGCAGACTGGAATGACTGCTTTTGTTATAAGCAGCTTGAAAACCATGGTCTGTGTGGGACAAGGATATATACACCCAAAGGAAGGAACATAGGTCTTCAAATATTTGAGTGATGTAGAAAGATAGTTAGACATTTTTTTATGCTGTTCTGGAAGATGGGTTGGAATGAAAAGTCAAGATTGCAAAGGGAAAAATCCTGGATCAATAAATGGAAGACCTTTTTGACCATTAGAGACTTTATCAAAGAACTGGCTCTGTCCAGAGTAGTTAGAATTATTGCAGAAAGAAATACATGAAGAACTACTTAAGATTCTATAGATGAGGTTCCTGCTCTCAGGGCAGTCGCACTGGTGGCATAAGTTTTCCTGAAAATCTGTTAGTCTATGATACTATGATTATGTATTTGCTGTTTGTTTCTAGAAAAATTTAAAAATATGTCACTCACTAGCTGGTTATGAAACATACATATAGACATTGTATTGAGTAAAATATTTCACTATATAATTCTCAATGCTATAACTTACATTAGATGATTCAAAATACCTAAAACAAATTATTAGATTTCTTGGGTTATAGGATGTATTACATCTGGGACTTCCATTCAGCTTACCTCAAAAAAGGGAAAAAAAAAGGTTCAACAACTCTAAAATGTTTTAGAAAAGCTCACAGGAAAGAAAACTTGTTTGTCTTATCCCCTACAGCATATCAAATATCAATTTGATATTATGTTTGATATAATAATAAAATATAATATTTTATGTCTCACTTTAGAAAAATAATCTTCATCTTCTAAATGCAATATGAATAGTTAACTATATGTCAAGACTAATACAGATTATGTTAGCTAGCTTATTCATACATATTTACAATTTTTGGCTAGCTGTGCTCAGCTTGGTTTTATACATTCAGCTCTTCTACACATACATATTGATTATATCATTTTTGTGATGGGGTGTAGATGTTGTGGATACAATGAAAGGAAAAATAACCAAACATATTTTGATAAGAATATGTTATAGTGGGCTGGAAGTACATTAAAGAGCCACCAAATAAATATAAAAATAAAACGGGAAATTTCCAAGAGAAGAGGCATTTAGCAAGATAATGGTATTTATTAGAGGAAGTTGTTTTAGTAAGGGGCATCAGAAAAAACATCTCTAAGTAAATGATGATTGTTCTGAGAGCTGTAGGGATTAATTAGATAAAACAGAATAAAGGTGGGGCAGAGTTCTGGAAAGTATTTTAGGAAGAGAGAATATCTTGGGAGAATACTTAGTGAATATTTGCATTACAGAAAATCAGCAAAGACATGACACAGGGTGAGATTTGCCAGAAATATATCAATATTTTCCCTATATAAGCAATAACTTCTGTATGTTCTGGATTTAAACCCAGCAATGAAAAAGATATTATATGAAATTGTGTTATGCAGACTAACTCCTCTAGAAACATTTATATATTTAACTTTGGTACCTTTATTTTAAATACAGGTAGGTAACTGATAACTGATTATCTTTGAAAAATTCAGAGAATATTCAAAATTAGATCTCTTTCCTTAAAAAGGAAATGCATCTCATTTAATTGTCCCATTTGCCCCACTGCCCTCTCAAGCCCAAGCCTATTGTCTCATCATTACATCACTGCTAAACTCAATGACACCTTGCTCTCACTCTCGCCATTCTTTTTTTAATCAAGTCCTGTTACAGTCCAACACACTCTGTATTGGATTTTGGCTCCAATGCTCCACTAATGCTCTTTTTGGTAAGATCTCCAATGTCTTCTCTGAAGCTAAATCTGGAAATATACCTTAGTCTTTATTTTCTTTAACCCACAAGAGGATTTGATATCATAAACCATTTTATCCTTTAAAAACAATCTCACTTGGGTGTACCTGGGTGGCTCAGTAGGTTAGACCTTCAGCTCAGCTCATGATCTGACAATTCGCCAGTTCGAGCCCCTCATCAGGCTCTGTGCTGAGGGCTCAGAGCCTGGAGCCTGCTTTGGATTCTGTCTTTCCCTCTCTCTCTGCCTGCCCCTCCCCGGCTTGTTCTCTCTCTCTCAAAAATAAATAAACATTTTTTTTTTTTAAATCTCACTTGAATGGTGTCCACAACTGATCCCGCCTTTTTTTTTTTTTTTTTTTTTTTTTTGCCTTTTATTGGTTTGTCTTTCTCCATGAAGTCTCCATTGTGGCCTCTCCTCTTCTTTCTTACATGTTAGTATTGAAAACCCTCAGGTTTCTGTCACTGTCCCAGTTTTGTCTCACTCTATGTTTTTGGTAAGTACACTCATCCACCTCCATGATTTTAACCTCATTTGTTTGCTTTCATTAATTATAGTCCTAAGACAACAGCTTAGTTCAAACCACTGCTGTTATTTGCCTGGTGTAATGGTTAATTTTATGTTCCATCTTGAGTATTCCACAAGATGCCCAGACATTTGGTCAAACATTGTTCTGGGTGTTCCTGTAAGGGTTTCTGGATGAGATTAACATTTGAATCAGTAGTCAAAGTAGAGCAAATTGCCTCCCTTGGTGTGGTGGGCCTCATCTAATCAGTTGAAGACATGAATAGCACAAAAGGCTAAGAGGAGACTCCTACTGCCTGATGGCTGAAGCTGGGCTGTTGGTCGTTTACAGTCTCTAGATTCAGTCTGAAACATCTGCTCTTCTTGAATCTTGAGTCTGATTGCTTTTGGACTGAAATTTACAACATTTGCTCTTCTGGTTTTAAGACCTTTAGACTAATATTAGAGCTACACATAGATTCTCCTAGGATTCCAGTTTACCAACTGCAGATCTTGGGACATCTCAGCCTCTGTAAATGTGTGGGTAAATTTTTTGTAATAAATTTCTTTCTGCCTCCCTCTCTCCATCCCTCCCTCTCTCTCTCTCTCTTTCTCTCTCACACTCTAGCTGTCACTCTCTTTCTCTCTCACTTAAAGGTATTAGTTTTTTTTTAAAATAAGAGTCAGTTTTTATGTATAATATTTTAATATTTTATCTTCACCTTGATATAGAGCTCAAAAAATATAATCAATGCATTGGTATGTACTGTATTTCAAGTAGTATGTCATTATACTTGGTTGCTTAGTTGTTTTTCCCAGTTAAGATTTTTGAATTAGTATTGTTTATGAAAGTGAATTAAATGAAATTAAATGAATTAAATGAAACTTTAAAGATGGTTTATTATTTCTGCACTGCAAAATTACTTGCTTAATATTATCAGTAAGTGTATCCCACCTATCACAGTAGAATAGCAAATGATTTTTTTAGTAACTGACATTCAAGCATAAAGAAAATAAAAGAGTAGGTATATTTTTGTTAAGAAACTAGAAAACTCAAGTTCTCTTCTAACTACTTAAACAATCTTAGAAAAAAATCCTATTTTCCTCTTTTATTATTTGGACTAAATGATTAAAAAGATTCCACTACTCAAGTTTTCTGGTAGCAGTTGCACTACTAGGAATTTATCCAAAGGATACAAAAATGCTCACTGAAAGGGGCACATGCACCCCAAAGTTTATAGCAGCACTATCAACAAGAGCCAAATTGTGGAAAGAGCCCAAATGTGCATCAACTGATGAATAGATTAAGAAGACATGGTATACACACAGACACACACACACACACACACACACAATGGAACACTACTTGGCAATGAAAAAAATGAAATCTGTCTATTTGCAACAATGTTGATGAAACTGGAGGGTATTATGCAAAGGGAATTAAGTCAATCAGAAAAAAAGATCATATGACTTTACTCATGTGGAATTGAGAAACTTAACAGATGAACATAGGAGAAAGGAAGGAAAAAATATAAAAACAGAGAGGGAGGCAAACCATTAGAGACTCTTAAATAAAGAGAATAAAATGAGGGTTGATGGGGGGTGTTAAATAGGTGACAGGCATTAAGGAGAGCACTTTTTGGGATGAGCGCTGGGTGTCATATGTAAGAGATGAATTACTGAGTTCTACTTCTGAAGACAAGGGTACAATATATGTTAACTAACTTGAGAATAAAGCAATAGATAAATACATAAAGTAAAATATATACAATTCCTATACGTCAATTATCACTCAATACAGCTGAAAAATTACTCATTTTTAGTGAGATTCCACTATAATGTCCTGTGACATTGCTAGTTATTAAAGAGTTAAATCATAAGTGATGTTGGTTATTATTTCTATTGTTATTGCTCAAGATATAATTTCCTTTGTCTAATGGACCCATCTTGACATTATTGCTCTGTTAATATATTAGGGTTTCAGACAGCTAAGAAGAAAGTTAAACCATCATAACCATTATTGCCATAGAATTACAGCAGTAATATTTACCTCTTCTGCACATAATTTATGTTTCTGCTATAATCCTCACCAAGTAATATTCTAAAGTGGATGATGATGATGTATTTCTCCAGAAACTAGCTTAGCTAAAAATACTCATGATAGACTAAGCCTTGAAGAGAAATCAGGTCAATTTACTCTCAGTAAACTGAAGACCACTACAGTTTTCCACAAAAGCAGGAAACTCAGAAATATTTATTTAACTGTTTTAAGGTTTTTCTTCTATTGCATCTATTAAGGTTATGGTAATGAAACTGAGTTTAAATACTATTACTACACCCAATATCTCTTTTCTGTACAAAATATTTAGCTGTGACTTTAATAAAAAAGAATGCTGCTTCCAATGTGGACCAAAACTAATCACACCTGGTCAGTGTATTTAACTACACTGATTTGTGTTTTGAGCACTTTTTAATCACTGTAGTGTCAGAGTGGCTTTAAAATTCAGCAAATTTATATACAAAACATATTTAAAATTACTTCACACTTCAGTGAAATTCACTCAGCTTTAGGCTAAATATAGAAACTTAACAGTCTACCACACTTATGTCAAAGCTGGTTAAGAGGGGGAAGTAGAAAAGGTAATCCATTCAGTCAAAATCTTCAGGGAAATAAAACATGCATGGAACACCATGTCCCTTCTGACACACTGCTATTATTATTTTATTTACTTTTCACTGAAACTTTTTTATATCCTGAAAAGAATAACACACTTTTAAATGATTTGCGCCTTCTGTGTACATTTATTAAATTTAATACTGCACCACAGAAAGATTTAAGCTTTTCTGACTAGCCTTGTAGTCTAAGAGCTGTATGTCTTTTCTATTTAAAATTCTTAAACATTATATAAATGTACCTTTAATGCTAAGGCTTAATATAAATGATAATTCAAGATATATATAATCGAATAGTGGTAAAATGGATGCTAGAGCCATTTGAGGGCCATGTCAGCTAAAATACTGTCTGGTTTCAAAATAAAAATACCCAAGGCTAGGCAGAAAAGGCTTCACTCTGTTCTAAGTAATGGGAGAGTACTCTCTTTGGAGTATATTACTTCACATATTCTGAACACTATGATTCTGGCCCTACTGACTTTCTATTTTAACTTCCATGAATCTCCTCTAATTATCTAATTTAGCTTTTATTTTTTAAATGAGGATTAGTCCACAGTTGGATGTATGACAACCAGGAGTCCAATCTTGGCTCCCCAATTACTCATAATGTAGTATCGATAAATTATTTTTCCCTCATCTCCCTCAATTTTCCTCATCTGTTAAATGTTTATAATAACAGTTATAGTTCACAGAAGTATTTATGGATTAATAAGGCAGTACTTGAAAGCTCTTAACGTTGCCTGACACAGAGTGTAGTATCAGTCAAAAGATATTAGCTGCTCTTATTTTTGTTTCTTTTCTAAATTAAGTTATGCATTTTCAGCTACCTTTAAGACACCTTTATCTGAGTTGCATCACCAGGAATGCACACAGGACAAGGCCAACATTAAATACAAAGTAAAACAAAATATATCTCTTGCCACATACTGTCTCTATAATGAGATAACTAGTGTCTCGTTCATCTAGGTTTGAAACATGAAATTGTCTTAGTCTTCTCTGTTTCTCCATATGCGATTATTATTATTCTCTGTATTGTCCTTCCCCACAATTCCTTTCAAAGATTCTTCTCAAACGCTAGCTTCCTTCATATGTCTTACCTACACCACTACCTTAAGACGTATAGTCTCCTAATTATTCATGCTGCCTCCAGTAATTTCTACTCTATGAGATCTAATTCCTTGCAGTTATATTGATCTTCCTGCAGCATGCTTCTTGTCACATTACTTTTCTGGCCAGAAACTTTCAGTGGTGTTTGGAAGAAAAACAAAGTCCTGACTTCATGCTCTATCATTCAAACCAACTTCAGAATCCAGTACTATGTGTGTCTTCTTTACTCCCAGCCTTATGAACTACTATTTCCATTACATATCCTATCTTTTCCAATCATATGCCATTGCTCAATTTTCCAACAGTTTAGTAGACAGATATTTTTATTGAATGAAGGCATGGGTTACAATATAATTCAAAGTAAGAATTGAATGTCAAATAAAACAAAGTTCTGAGAAAGATTATGTCTGTAGAATGTACTCTTTCCTAGGGTTCTTGTAACAAGTACAACAAACTGGGTGACTTGAAAGACCAGGAATTTATTCTTTCACAGTTTTAGAGGCTAGAAGTACAATATCAAGATACTAATTTGGAGGACTTTGTTTTCCATGCTTCTATGCTAGCTTCTGATAGTTACTAGACACTCTTGGTTTCCTTGGCTTGTAGACAACTAACTCTAATTTTTACATTCATAATTGTCACATGGGTATCTTTTCCTGTGTGTTTTCTGTCTTCAAATGGTGTTCTCTTTTGTCACTGTTGTCACTCTTTCCTCTTATAAGGACAACAGTCATCATATTAGATTAAGGGCTCCCTGTACTCAGTATGACCTCATCTAAACTTTACTAATTATATATGCGATGATGCTATTTCTTCCTTCCTTCCTTCCTTCCTTCCTTCCTTATTTTCTTCCTTTTTAAGAGAGAGAGAAAAGTGCAAAAAGAGGAGAGGGGCAGAGGGAAAGAGAGAGAATCCCAAGCAGGCTCCACACTGTGCATGGAGCCTCATGCAGGGTTCCATCCCACGACCCTGGGATCATGACCTGAACTGAAATCAAGAGGGATGTTCAATCAACTGAGCCACCCAGGTGCCCCTGCACTGATGCTATTTCTAAACAATATCACATTCTGAGGTGTTGGCAGTTTGGATTTTGACATATCTTTTTAGGGGACACAGTTCAACCTATAACAAAAAGGGAGCTAAAAAAATTGTAGACGCTGAATGCTGGAACCAGACTGAGTTAGTTCCTTCCTTCCTGAGTTCTCTCACTGCCTGGGTTAATTCCTCACTCATTACTTACAGAACTCTCTAGTATTAAGCAACTACTCAGCATCCTTACATTTCGCTTTCCTCATCTGTAATGTAAAAATAATAATAGTTCTCACTTCAAGGTATTTTGTAAGCGTTAAAGAATGTGAACATGAATAAATCATTTAAGACAGTTGTATTAAATCAATGTGCATATCATTCTTTTCTTATTGCAGGTCCCTGGGAAATAACAGTCTCACATGCCCAGTGTCAGTGTGGAGGGTTGGCCTCTTTTTAATTGTTATATTTGCCAATTCTGTGTATACATCAAAAACATGAAAAGAATAAAAGAGTATTCTTAGCATGAATAGAATATTAATTCACATTAATGATTCTCCATAGATAAAGAAAGCCTAGTTTTAGGTTCAAAATGAGAATCTATTTTCAAATTAAATTCCATGAATGTTCAAGAATTGTAATCATTCCCATCATGTAATTATTCTTATACTAAAGGAAATTTCTAAGGGAAAGCCATATTAGACGATAATTGTAAATTAATTATCAGTGCAAAGAATATTATACAATTCTTCATGACCAGGTATAAAAGACTAACGTATCTGCCTAAAGAGCTTAAGTAAATCTCAGTAGTTCATAACCTTAAACCTCTTGAAAAATCACCTATACTATCCCCAATTTTATGGTGAAGTAAATGTTAGTTTTTACAGTGGGTTTAAATTTCCGTATTTTATTTTATTCTATAATGATAGAAGAATATTTCTAATTTACATATAAAGCTCGATTTTTATGACTATCTTTACTATATCACATTAATATATTCAGTATTGCTTTGGATAAACCATATTGTGATATATATATAGTTATCTCATATATAGAGTAACATTAAGAATTTCCTGGGGCACCTGGGGCACTCAGTTGGTTAAGCGTCCTACTTTGGCTCAGCTCATGATCTAATGGTTCATGGGTTCCAGCTCCACGATCTCATGGTTCATGGGTTCAAGCCCTGCATTGGGCTCTCTGCTGTCAGCCCAGAGCAGGCTTTATATTCTTTCTCACCCTCTCTCTCTGCCCCTCACCCACTTGCATGCATGTCTACTTTCTCTCTCTCTCTCTCTCTCCCTCTCTCTCTCTCTCTCTCTCTCCCCCCAAAATAAATAAACATTTAAAAAAAAGAATTTCTCATGGAATATATGGAATATCTTTAATGATTCGAAGAGTGTCTGGCAAATGTAAGTTCTATGCAAGTGTTTATTAAATATTAAATACCATGAATGCATTTCTATACATTATATAGATGTAAAATAATGTGTACTAGCTTGTGGGCACTGGGTCAAAAGAAGGAAAAGCTGAAATAGAAAAGCGCATATATTTTTTTGTTGAAAAATATTAATGGCTATTCTGAAGAAAGTTTTAAATAGATCCTGAGTGTGCATGAAGTTGAAATAGACTACATATTCTTGAAATATATGCTTTAGAAAAGAAAATTAGACTTATACATAAGTCATTATTCAACATAATATTAAATATAAGATTAAAAGGAAAGAACAAGAGCCATTATTTGGTTTTAGCAAATCTGCTTCCAGCAGAGTAAATCAGGAAATGTTTTGACCTGGGGCTTTCATAAACAAAATGGACAAGTAGAGTAACTCAAGTAGTGTATAGTGAACATTTTAATTGGTTTGTAGTTTGAAGCAAAAATAAAACAGAGAGATTGTGTAGCAAGAAATATGATCAGACAAAATTGGAAAAATCGGCTTGGGGACAGATAATTCTGAATTTCACATAAAAAAATTAAGGTTGATTTAATTTAGTATGTAAGGAAGACTCTTTAAAAGATTTTATGCAAAATGTAACACAATTGAGGTGGCTTTAGGAAAACTAATCTGACACCATTGTGTCAAGTGAATGAGAACAGGGGTTCTATGGGAGTTTAGGGGAGAGCAATGAGTTTAAAGACAGCTGAAATGGAGGATTGGATATGAGGTTGGTGAAAAAGAAGAGGACAGTGAGTAGAAAGGTGTTACTAAAAGATGTAAGAAATAGAGATGAAAAAATAATGTTTAGGAGAGTGATGACTCCATTCTGGACATGTTGTATCCACGTACTATAAAAATACTCATATTAAAGATGCTTAGTAGTTATTGGAAATACTATATGATAATCGGGGTAAATGGGCTAAAGTCTACACCTTTTGTTATAATTTTCTTTCCCTGAGTTTCTAGGTCAGAATTTTTAAAGTAAGGATTTTGACCACCTATACCAGGATTACTGGAAATGCTTTTATAATGCAGTTTCCAAAGCCATTGCCTAAATTGCTAAACCAAAATATATATTTGAATTCACTCACTTTGTATTTTTTTTTCTTCATACCATGCCCTATCATTGAGTTATAAATATTAATTGGGGCCTTAAATGCAATTCAGATAAATCTTAAATTAAAATGAAATGTAAATTACGAGAATAAAAGCATACTTTTGAACACTATGTTTAACTTTGATGCTTCAAAAGGAGACTTCACTTTAAGTTAATGAGTTACAGTAATCTATAGAGTCTGCAATAATACAGAAATTAATTTTAAGTCACAATGCAATATTGTTGATTAATGGATACAGGAATAGCATTTTTATCTCAAATTTTTTAATTATAGTCAGTGCTATAAATGCCCATGTTTTATTTCAAAGCAAAACTAATACACATAATTAGCTTTTGTTGTTGTCTTTTAAACCATTCATATCTTGGCATATATTTTACTCATATTTTTATGAACATCTCTTGTGTTTTGATTAAATTAGAAGCCCATTGAGTCACAGTACATTAACTTTCTATTCCCATCACCTACGACATGATATTAAATTGTGTAGAAGCATCAAAATTATTGTGATATTAAACAAAGGTTTTGTAAATATACTTTCTCTTATTGAGTTGAGAAGAATTTCTTTATAAAAAATACAGGCAAACATTCTAACAAAAATTATATTTCTTTCTTGGTTAGTTCTGCAACCATGTACATATGGTTTCAGATGAAGAATATAAAAGAAGTGAAGAGATTTGGGGAAATTTAATTACTTGCTTTTGGTATTTAACACTTCTGTCATTATATGCCTTAAAGAAATTATTTTTTTGTTAAAATCAATATTAATCTTATATAGAGTTGGAATAAAAAAATAGATTCCATGTATGCAGATATAGAAGGCAAGACTAAACTTACTGCAATGATAGATTCTTTCTGTGAAATCAGAGTTTGGATAACATTAAGAAGGAGGTTGACCATACATAAGGTCACTAGAGATACAATAATACTACCAAATGATATTCATATGTATGTATCTCAGTAAGGAGATCCCAAGGCCTTATGAGTTTGGTTTAGTAATGATTGAATAAAGAGTAACTTGAACAGTTTCAAAAGCAACTTGCAGAAATTTGTTTTTAAAGGGAGAGTGAGTTATACCAGAGTAAATGTAGGCAGAATCAGAAGATGAATCTGGAAAGACATTTACCATATGGAGATACAAACCATGACATTTCCTAAAAATGGGATTTATATAACAATCTAGATCTAGATCTGGACTGGGTTGAATCATACAAATTTCAATCTTCTTCAGAATATAAGTGAATAGAACCTAATATTTGCAGTTAGCTAAGAAAAAACTCCTTAAGATGTCTTGAAAAGAAAAGGAACATTTTCTTCCTGATAACAGAAGTTGCTGAGTCATTTGTACATCAGATTATAAGATTATCTATAAAAACATTTATTAGTCATTTTAAAATAATCTGATTATGTTTTAAGCAACTATTACTTTAACTGGAAATTTATAAATATCCCCTGATTAAGTTCCATCTTTTCTTGATTAAAATGCCTATTGAGCTACAAAATTAGATTACAACTCACACAGATATGCAAAATGAATTATGTCAGGGAGTTAAATATGTATTAATGTTAAGGCTGACAAAAAAGGATTAAGAAAAAAATGCTCTGCTTATGTCTTAAAGATTGCCAAGCAACAGACCAAAGCATAGCCCATGTGATAGAAGAGAAGCTCCCAGCTGACTCAGGTTCTCTCTCTACCAAGGCAGAGTTAAATCCTGCAGAGAGCCACCAATGTAATAGCAGACCCAGAAATAAGCCAATGGCAAATGATCTTCAACAGGTGTACCAAAAACACTCAATTGGGGGGAAAAATAGTGTCTTCAACAAATTGTGTTAGGAAAACTGGATATTCACATGCAAAAGAATGAAGTTGGGCTCTTATCTTACATTAGAGACAAATATGAACTCAAAATGGATTGAAGACAACAACATAAGACCTAACAGTATAAAACTCTTAGAAGAAAACATAGGGACATGCTTTATGATATTGGACTTGACAATGATTTCTTAGATATGACACCAACCACCAAAAGTTAACAAAAGCAAAAATGGGTGAATAGGATTACATTAAATTTAAAAACTTTTGTGCATCAAAGGACAAAATCAACAGAGTGAAAAGGCAACCTAATCAATGGGAGAAAATATTTGCAAGTTATATATTGAATAAAGAGTTGATATCAGAATATATAATGAACCACTATAACTCAACAACAACAAGATGAAATACAACATTAAAAATGAGCTGAGGACTTGAATAGATGTTCCTCCCAAAATGATATTCAAATGCCCAATAAGCAAATGAAAAGATACCCAACTTCACTGATTATCAGGAAAATGCACATAAAACCCACAATGAGCTATCACCTCACACCCATTAGGATGGTTACTATAACAAAAGTGTGTGTGTGTGTGGGGGGGTAATAGCAAGTACTGTAAGGATGTGGAAACATTGGAATCTCTGTACATTGATGGTAGAATTGTACAATGGTACACTGAGTAGAAAAAATATGCAGTGCCCTCAAAACATTAAAAATAGAACTACCATCTGATCCTACTTCTGAGTATATATCTAAAATAAGTGAAATCAGAATTTCTAAAAGATATCTATACTTCCATGTGCATACCAGCACTATTCACAATAGTCAAAAAGTAGAAGCACCTCTAATGTGATGGATCTATATTTATTTATATATAATAAAATACTATTCAACCTGAAAAGAGAAGGAAACCCTGTCATTTGCAACAAAGTGAATGACCCTTGAGGGCATTATACTAAATGAAATAAGCCAAATGGAGAAAGACAAACACTGAATGGTATTGCTTATATGTGGATCCAAAAAAAAAAAAAAAAAAAGGCAGAATTAGGAGAAAATGAGAATAAAGTGGGGATTGCCAGAGGTGGGAGGGTGGGGAAAATAAGAAGAGGTTGGTAAAAGAGTACAAACTTTTAGTATTAAGATAAATAAGATGTGAGGAACTAATGTAGAATGCAGTGACTATAGTTAATAACACTGTATTGTATAACTGAAATTTGCTAAGAGAGTAGAACTTTAATGTTCTCATCAAAAAAAAAGTATGTGAGGTGATGGATGTGTTTCATTAATCAGTGTGGGGGAGGGGATTCTTTCACAATGTTTATATATATCAAATCATCACACTGTATACTTTAAATTTCTTGCACTTTTTGCCAATTATATGTCAATAAAGCTGGAAGAAAAAAGGATGAAATCCTATGACATGCTACAAAATGGATGAACCTGGAGGGCATGATGCTTAAGTGAAGTAAACCAGTCACAAGAGAACTAATACTGTATGATTCCACTTCTATGGAGTAAATAAAGGAATCAGATTCATAGAATCAGAAGGCAGAATGATAATTACCAGGGGCTGGGGGGAGGGGTAAAAGAGGAGATGTTTAAGAAGTTTCAGTTTCATGGAGCACCTGAGTAGTTAAGTCGGTTGTGTCCAACTCTTGTTTCTGCTCAGATCATGATCCCAGGGTCATGGGATCGAGCTCTGAGTCGGGCTCCACCTTGAGCATGGAGCCTGATTAGGACACTCTCTCTCCCACTCTCTCTGCCCCTCTCCTGCTCATGCCCTCTCTTTATCTCAAAATAAATAAACTTTTAAAAAATGGTTAAGATGGTAATCTTATGTGTTTTTTTTAACAAAATCAGAAAATAAAAAAGTCTTTTTGAAGATGCAGAAGAGCATGAATAGCAACAGATGATGACCATGTGTGTATGTGTTTCTGTGTGTGTGTGTGTGTGTGTATACATACATATATATATGTATGTATATATACATATATATAACTAGAGCAGAAGATAAAGAAGTTATGTTGACAGTAGAGTTTTAGAAAGACATATTATAAAACTCATTTCCAAGTAAAGTTTTCAGGGCAAGAGTCAGGGGGAAGGAGGGTTTTTCTGACTCCTTTTTAATTTTCCTTACAGGTTAATCTGTGGTAACATTCTATCCCAATTCTCTCATACACAAAAAGTGCAAAAGGGTGGTTTATTACTATTCTTTTATGGAAGTATGAAAAATAGGCCAGTATGATTTTAACATAAAGAAGGAATATGAAAGGACATTAGCAGGCATTGCATAGACTCCCTTTCATTACAGAATATAGGCTTATATTTTGATAAGAGCCGAGAGAACTTTTGTGTTGCTTAAAATAAATAGACACTGATTTCATCTGTTTTCTCATTCTGCTTTCCATGAGAAAAGAAAAAAATGATAATTTCTAGTGATGTCAAGGAATCTTAGGTCTAGTTTGGATTTGTTTTGTTTTGTTTTTCTTGAAGATTTTTATTAACTACAAGGGATCACACAAAATGAAAGGATAATTAGTGAAAAAAGCATATTATAAAGAATAGACAGTGAGGAGCAAAGCCTCTTAAAAGAAGTCTAAAATGCTCAACTTTTTTAAATAGGTTTTTCAAGATACCATCTACATCCCATAACTTAAGTCAATTTATAGAGTTTTACAGCAACCAGATCTCAGTCCAGGTTTAGAAAATTTCCTTACTCAAAAAAAAAAAGAGAGAGAGAGAGAGAGAGAGAGAGAGAGTAAAGAAAAACACCAAAAAACAAAAAAACAAAAAAACAACAAAAAAAACCAAAAACAAAAACAAAAAAACAAAAAACCCAAACCCAAACCCAAACCCAAAACCAAACAAACCAAACAAGAAAACCAACAAACAAAAACAAACACAAAAACAAATCCCTGCATTCATCTGCAGTAATTCTCTATTTCCACAATCAACCCCAAGTAACCATTCATTTATTCTCATAACTCTATAGGTTGCCTTTTTGGGGAAAAAATCAATTCCAACATAATACAGCTATGATTTATAATATTTTAAACAAGTGTTAACTGAACCTCATCTCCCTGACTCTGTTGCCCAGAATATTTCAAATATCTGAGCTTTCATAAAGAAACAGCCCTGCCTAAGATG
Organism: Cryptoprocta ferox; assembly: GCA_028646485.1. Lineage (NCBI taxonomy): Eukaryota > Metazoa > Chordata > Mammalia > Carnivora > Eupleridae > Cryptoprocta > Cryptoprocta ferox. Next base: position 125,674,696 of record CM053572.1, read on the forward strand.
AAAAAACAAAACAAAACAAAACAAAACAAAAGTTTGCAAACATGCTAACTAAAGGTTGCAAGAAGCTAGCTTCATTTGTTGTTGCTCAGAATAATCCAGTCACAGCACTCCAGTACAGAGTTGAAATGTATTTCTGCAGTGCTCCTTTGCTGTTTATCAGACATATATACATATCCAGTGCCACAAAAACCTCTTCTAGGGACCTATTTTCCCTGTAGTTGTTGATTATTTACTCACTTCTGGTTGTGCTTTATTCTCATCCTTAATGCTAATCTACCTACAGTCTCACAGGTTTGCTATTTGAGAAATTCTAAGTGGAATCAGTGTAAAGGACGAGGTCTCTTTTTGTGCTGGGTACATCTCCTAAATGTCAAGTGCTCACCTTCATGAGTGGGTAGCCATTTATTGTCCAGGGTAGTAAATGCACATGCTGGTTGTAATTCTGACACCTCACTGTAGCCACCCTGGTGTTTCTGGTAAGCATTGTAATGAATTATGTATGAGAAATTCTTCATCCTCTCACTTTTTTACCTGGTCAGTGTCTGCATCTGCATTCATTCCTTCAGAACCTGCTGGGAACTAGTAGGCTGCTCTCGTGCTAGGTTCTAGATTTGTCTTGTGACCTGTCATCCCTCATTGCCCTGAAGTTAAATTTGTATGTTTTAATTTTCATCCAAAATAAGACAAGGAACTTTATTTATACTTTCTTCAAATGAGGACAGGCAAATATTCTGTATCCTAGCTTGAAAGCACCCCACACTTATTCAATTCCAGTAACTCGGTTGGTAGAGGAAAAATTGGAGTCCTACAGAAACCACCTGCAAGACACCCGGTGAGTCATGATATTATGACATTTTGCACAGATGAGAAAGAGTGCCCTAAAAAAATGTCAACATCTTTCTATTTTGTCAGAAGGCAGAGAAATAAACAAGCTGTTATGTGAGAGAACTCAGTGTTACCTGGGAGTGCAGCGACAGAATGACAAGGTTATAAAGGGATCTATGTAAACCCTTCTCTTTCCCTCTCTCTCTCTCTTTTTTTTAGTTAAGTTGCAAGTCATCATATCCTGAACTCTCATGAAAGAAAATACCAACTGGTAAATCAAAATCACTGTTGAGAACATCTGGTACTGTCATGACTAGTTGTTTTGGGGCCATTGAGAGTTCAAGATCAAATTAAAATTTGAAATATATTTTTCCTTCATCCTGGATTTAAAAAAAAGATTTCAGTTAAAAGTGATAAAAGTTACATTTTTTAATCTTAGTGCCTTTTACTATACAATTCTATAATAATTTTTCTTAATTACTGTAATGTGTAATTTTTCCTTAAGAGAAATATCACAGTAAGAGAAAGGCAATATGATCTAAGGAAACACTGTAGGCTGTAGAATCAGATACAGATTTAATTTCTAGCTCGTGGTCACTATGCATTTTGAATTTTTGCATAAAAACAAATACATAATAGTTACTACCTAAATATTTATTTATGACAATAGTAGTTTAACCATTTGTATTAAAATTTAAAGCAATTTTATAATTTAGGTGGTCTGACTTTATTTCCCCCACCTGAACCCTGAAAGCAACTTAAAGTAAAACTACAGATACATTTGAACCTAAATCTATATGACTCTAAAATATATTTTCTTTCTTGGTGCCTGGGTGGCTCAGTTGGTTGAGCACTCGACTTTGGCTGGGGTCGTGATCTCACAGTTTGTGAGTTCGAACCCCTGATGGGCTCTGTGCAGATAGCTGAGAGGCTGGAATCTGCTTCAGATTCTGTGTTTCCCTCTCTCTCTCTGCCTAACCTGACTCACACTCTGTGTGTCTCTCTCTCAAAAAAAAGTAAACATAAAAATATTTTGCCTTTCTTTTAGCATTTTTTAATTAAAATTTTACTTGGGGCGCCTGGGTGGCTCAGTCGGTTGTGTCTGACTTCAGCTCAGGTCATTATCTTGCAGTTTACAAGTTCAAGTCTGGCGTCGGGCTCTGTACCAACAGCTCAGAGCCTGGAACCTGCTTCAGATTCTGTGTCTCCCTCGCTCTTTACCCCTCCCCCACTCACACACTCTCTCTCTCTCTCTCTCTCTCTCTCTCTTTCTCTCAAAAATAAATAAGCACTAAAATTTTGTTTAACAAAAATGAAGAAGACATATTTTGGGATAGAGACTAGACAAACACAATAAATTTAGAAACTCAAAGACTCTAATTCAATAAGTATTTATTAAATAACTAACTCAGAACTCCAGTTGATTATATCAAAGACATTAAAACATAACTTCTATCAAGAAATTCACAAATGATTCCAGAATTAAAGAGCTGCACTTTGAGCGTAAGTGATTCATATTCATGTTGAATTCAAGTTTTTGTTATTTGTTTTGTTTTTTTTATGATAGATAGTCTGATGTTTTTAAATTTGAATGACAAAGATACTGGCCTATAATTTAATGTATTTTGAAGCTACTAAAACAATAACATAAATCACAAAATTTTTAAACTTTTCAGAAGGCACATCTTAATTTTAAATACGCAAAACAGTATTGCTTGGTCTTTTTCTATAAAATAAAAAAAATGGCTATTGATAGAAAAGCTTTTACATTGTTTTAGTCAAACTCAAATAAAAGGATTTGAAAAAAATAAAACATGAACTAAAAAGAGTTTTACCAGAATATTGAGCTCTCCTTGATATTCATAGAAATCAACACAATGTCCATTAGTGCAGAATAAAAGACATAAAACAGTTCAGTGTAAAAAAATGCCCTGCATTAATGGAACATTAAAGTTATGATTTAAACCCACAAAATTCAGGAAATTCAGAATTAGAACTCCCAAGGTAACCTTAACTGTGACCTCTTGTGCATGTATACTGTTTAGAAAAGTGGGATTTTTGCCTCCCTGATCACATATCACTATGAAGAACAATTTTGAAAGGGGAAAAAAGTACTTCATTTCCTCAGAACCACTATATATGTTTAGAGTTTTATACCCACTTAGAAAATCAAAGCATCAATCTTTTGCTACCAAATGAGCTAATTATGAAATAAAGAATTTTTAAAATACACTATTGAAAGCTGTGGTAGCTACAGCATAATGTACCTACACTTGAATCATATGAATTTGGGCTTTCTTTTAAATATAGCCATAAGTGTTTACCTATAAAAATATACTTACATTGCAGAGTACGTGGGGAACATTATTGAAATTGAACAGCATCTAAGGAGGAAGGGAAATAATTGAGCTGAGAGTCAAAACTATCATGGTTCAAAATTTTGAAATCTATACTTTTCTGTAAAGATATTTGTTCTCTACAAATATGGCTTCTTCATTTGTAAAATGGGAGGATTGAGCTGAGTGACATCATAGTTTATTCTAATTTTAAAAGTATATGATTCTGTGACTTCATATAAATTTATGTTCTCGATGAGGATCCTAAATTTGACATCATATTAATCCTTAAATAAATTATATCAGGGCCTAGTGGGATATGCCAAGAAAGAAAGTGATGTTGATGAACTACTGGGCTTCCATTAGGAATGACCAGCCCATCTCATTGATATTGCCATTTCTTTTGGATCTTTTAGTAAGGAAAAAGAAAGAAGAAGAAGAAAGAAGGAAGAAGAAAGAAGAAGAAGAAGAAGAAGAAGAAGAAGAAGTAGAAGAAGAAGAAGAAGAGGAAGAAGAAGAAGAAGAAGAAGAAGAAGAAGAAGGAAGAAGAAGAAGAAGAAGAAGAAGAAGAAGAAGAAGAAGAAGAAGAGGAAGAAGAAGAAGAAGAAGAAGAAGAAGAAGAAGGAGAAGAAGAAGAAACTTATCTATGTATCCAAACATTAGTCTCTGTGACTGGGGTTAGGGTAGATGTCTGTTAGCAAATTGAAAAACATTCATCAGGCCTCCTGGGATGTGTTCTTCAATATAATGGATATGAGATCAAGAACTATGGAGAAAGGTAGTGGTAAAGAAAGGTTATATCAGTGTCACTATGGTATATAGCTCTTCTAAGCAAAGTCCCTAAGGACCATTTTTAATAAGTAAATATAAAAAAAAGACAACTGAAAAAGCATATAGATATATATGTGTATAACTATATACATAGATATCTATATATACATATACATACACACACACACACACACACACACACACAATTTATATGAGCTGTGCCACAGTAGACACTATCAAAACTCCTTTGCTTTCCCAGCAGCCAGCACTTGGACCTCTTTGTCAGAGGGCTTCCCCCAGCCTACCAAAACCCATTTTGCCTACATGCACAGAGATTTTACAACCCCATGGTGGCTGTTAACCAATGACTTACTGGTGCATGGGTATGAATACTAGTGTTCCCTTGTTTCTTATGCAGTGACCTCCACTGCCTTCCCAGACTTGCCCTGCAAGGCTGAGGCAAAGTTATCTGCCTGTCAAAATATTTTATCTGAGTTCACATTGAGTACTAATATGTTTTGGGTTGGTTTGGTGAATCTTGGAATAAAAAAAAATCCTGGTTTTTAATGATGTGTATATTCCAAAATAGCCTTGAAAGAATGTTGAGGAAGGCAATCTAAAGGCTAAGAGAAGCAGGAATGTAAAAAAGGACCTATTATGTACATGTGGTGAAGCACTTGCCGGCCAATCGACGGAAATGTGAAAAGCGGTCTACTGGCCTGGTTCGACCATGAGTCTTGTTAGCCCCTTGCACCTGCTCACCACAGACTCCACTTCTCCCCAGACCAGCCTGAAGGCACTTGAACAGATGCCGATCCATGCCTGCCTCCAGGAGTTTGCCCAGGACATGAGCCATGTGTTCCTTCCTCGATTCTCTTTAATATCTGAGTTAGCCTGATGCCCAATCAAAGACTTATTAACTAAACTATAAATTTCTAAAAGTGAGCAACAATGAGCAACAACAAAAAATTCATGACTTTTAGTTTTATTTAGATCAAAGGAAGCAATTGTGCTTTGTTTTTAATTACATGTGTTTGAACCCTTTGTTGGGGTGAAATACAATTAGTTCCAAATAATATAGAAAAATACAGAGCAACATAAGGGTTCTGTCTCAGGGCAACTCAAGTCTAATAACCATCTGTGAAGTTGGAACTTTGTGCCCAACCATTGCTTCACCCAAGAGCAGAATTCAATCTTCAGGAAAATCAAAACATCTTTGGATTTCTGTGGCAAATAAAGAATCACTAAGATAACTTGTGGAACCATGGATGGAGAGGATTTTATGGCCCATTTACATGAAGAGAAATGTTACTCATTGATGAATATACCATAAAGAAAATAAGATTTCAATGTTGCCTTAACGTTATATATAAAAAGCTAAGAAAACTCTCTGCTAAAGGTGGTATAAATTTAATTGCTGATAATTTTTACTAGCTTTTTTATATGCAGTTGGAAAAATTAGAACAATAGCAACAAAGGAGCCTATGGTATAGCCTCTTCTTATTGAAAGAAAAGTGAATTATTGAGAATATAAAATACCTTATAAATCAAAAACATGTCTCAACCATTTTCATGTTTGCATGTTATATTCCAAATATTGTCCATCAGGATACATATATTTTAGGGTTGAAATAGTAATAATGACCAAATTATTCTAGATATACTTTTTAGTGGAACTTCATGTCTTGTTTATATGTCACAAAAATTTATATGACTATTTTAAGAAGAACAATATTCCACCAAGTTAATGCACTATAATTTACTTAATTTCTTTAATGTAAGACACATTAGCTACTACACAACACACCTCAGGGAATAACCATGTGCATATTGCTTTTTTTTTTTTCTCATCTTGACAAATTTCCAACATGAAATATTTATGACAATACACAAAGTGACATTGTAACTAGTTGAAGGTGAGGAAAGGAGTGTTTAAAATTTAGACTGCAGTCTTAACGGAAGTGACTGTCAATGATAAATTATCTACTGAGGTACCAGGACAGAACTCCTGTCTCCTAATGGGTATGTCGACATTTAAAACTAAGCTCCCATAGACATGTGTTATCTGTTCAGCGCCCCAAACAGTGGTTGCTGGAAGAGTAATAGAGATGTTTTAGATTTAAACATCCATTCAGTGTCACCAAATACTTTTAAGTACCTATCACACCACTTTTATCACCTTAACCTTCAAATTAAAATATTAGGGAACAAATACTGTTCCCTTCACACGGAAACAAAAATATGGATGCTACACATTTTAGCAGGGCAAACATTAATATTTTTCTAGTGGGTACTTTGCTTTGTATAGGTCATAGGATTGGGGGATATTATTTCCTTATGCAAAACAAGCATTCTCACTCTGAAATACCACTGCAATCAAGGCCAATACCATTTTAATGAATACCCTTCACCTGGCTTGAATGCCTTGTGGCGCTTCTCTTTCTTAACACAGATACATTTGTCTATGGAGGAGAAAATCCTCTTATTACCTTTCCTTACAATCACCCCTCAGCCTTTGTGGTCTCCTTGGTGGTCCTACCATTTGCCTGAAACCTCTCTGACAATACAGCAATAACCTGTAATGAAATCTAATGAACACTTTCCATCTCTTTTTCTTGGACCTCCCTGCCACATCTGATATTTTTGATCACTTGCTTCAGGAAATTTTATTTTCCCTTGGCCTCCATGTATAGTTGTTCTATAACTTTGCTATCTTAGCTACCTTTTGCTTTTTTTTTTTCAAACTTTTTGGGTTGAGTCTCCCTAAGATAATGTCCTACCCTAACACATTCTCATTTTACACTTTTGCCTGCTGAAAGCCTATTCTTTTTCGTTACTTAAAAATTGATCTTCAATACACTGATTCCATAATTTAGATTTCCTGTCCAAACCTATGTAGAGAGTAATAGATACATTGTAAAGCCATTTTCTCTATATATAAATAGCTTAAGGTTGTTTAAAACTGGACCTAATTGCCTCATCCCAAGACCAGCTCTTCTTATTTCAATATTTGTTCTGATAAGAGACACCATTTAAGTATATAGTAAGTAACAAGTACAAGTAAGTATATGTACATAATCAGCCAGAATAATGTCGTCCTCATCATCACCACCACCATCACCCCCCTCTCACTACCTGTACAGCCAATTACTTATTGTATATCATCTAAATATCTCTGTAATCTATTTCTTCCGCTTCATGCTCTCTGCTATTCCTCCATAATGCCCTCTTTCCTAAGCTATTAAAATATCTTTCTAACTCATATCCTGATAATTTTTCTCTAATCTTATCTTTTCCCACGTTTCTGCCTCAGGTTCAACAAAGAGAATTTTCTAAGCCACACATTGGATCAAATTACATCCTATTTGATCCACTGAACTTTAATCACCCTTGATTTGTATTTCATTCCATTTAGTAACCTATCTAAACATAAAGTCAGCAGTTAGAGAATTTAGAGCTCCTGGTCTCATGACACTTATAGTTGAAAATGAAAGACTTAAATTTAGCTAGCAATGATATGTATACCATAAAAAAATGAAAACAGAGTTCCTATGGAAGCCTGTAAATAGAGAATCTAGCAATGTTTCAGAGTTAGCCAAAGCCTTTGCCATCAACTGTAACTTGAAAGTTGCATGTGAATTTCCAAATTGAAGGTAAGGAAAATGGAGGCATTGGGTTATAGAGAACATTGGATGAAATGATTGTCCCAAATAGAGGGAACAGCTTTAACCAGACCCTGAGGCAAAAGAGAACATACAGCTCTAGAAGAACCTGGTAGGGGGTGGAGTACAAGTGTTTTGTCCTTCATTGAAAAGGGTGAGGGAGAGTAGGTACAGATGGAATTTGGGAGGATTATTGAGACAAAAGTTTGGTGCACTCAACTGTCGCACTAAAGAGGTGACATGACCACTTTTATATTTTAGGAGAAATAAGCACATAAGAAACCAACCAACAAATCATAAATTCTCTGGTTACAGAGTTCAAGTGCAAGGATTTTCATAACCGAGCTCCGGCCTACAGTCCCCACCACTTAGTTCTGGCAGTCCCACTCCTCCAATACCAGTTATCTTCTACCCTAGTGTCTAGTTATGGGCCTCCACATCTATGCAGATGCTTTTTCTAGCTTCTAAAATTTGCTTCCCCTTTTCTCAAACTGTCAAACTAGCTTCATCCCACAGAACTAGCTGAAGCATTTTCTCTTCCGTGAAGCCATCCTTGACTTCCATATATACAAGTATATTTGAAGATATGCATACCTACTCTTTGATTTCCTGTCCCTACACTAGAAATACAATATCTGAATTCACTGAATGTATTTGTAACTGTTTATTCACTGCACTTGGCACAGTGTATGGCACTTAATGAAATGAAGGAAAGAAGGAAGGGAGGCAAATAGGAGGGAGAAAGAGGAAGGGGACAGGGATAGAGAGAAAAGTTATTTGATCAATGTGTGGTATTTTTCTACTGTTTCCACTACAAGGGTAGAATGCTGGAGTAGTAAAAAAAATTCCCATGAAAATAAGTAATCTTCTCGACAGAATTCTTGACAGATGGTCATGCAGACTTTGCTTGAACATTCAGTAACTTGAAACCCATTCTTTCTAAACCAGACCATTGTTTAAAATGTTGAATTTTAGAGCTGACAATTGTCTTATAACTTTTGTCCATCATATCTAGTTTTTTACCCATTAAAGTACGTGGAATAAGTGAAAGAAAGTGTCTCTAGGTGCTGTATGTTATTCAGTTCTCTTCTCTGGAAAGTTCTTGTTTGATAATGCCCAGCATAAAATAAAGCATTGATTAAACATAATATGAAAGCCATATTTAATGCTAATACTGTCTGATTATTCCATTCACTACCTGATGGTAGTCATCTGATTCACTCAAAATCTTAAAGATTTTGGCCCTTAGTTTGCTGACATTCTTTCCAATATTTCTTTTGTCCTGAACTGTGATGATTATAATATCCCCATAGATGATCTTTCTAATGCCCTTCACTTGATATTCTCTACTCCAGTAAACTTTTCTGCCACTCACATTAAGCATGGTCGTGCCTGAAACTCCATCCTAATAATTGATAATCCTCCACAATCTCAAATTCAAGAATTCCCTTCTCATAATTACCTGCTTATTTCTCTAGATCCCCAACTTTAGAATTGTTTTTTATTCCAATAGGATGAACAATCCATTAGTTTTTAGTTCCCTTATAAGAAGAGATATCAGAGGGCTTCCTCTCTATTTTTTTCTGCCATGTGAGGACATGCTAAGCAGTTTACTCTCCACAAACCAAGAAGAGAGATCTCACCAGAGCCTGACCATGCTGATACCTTAATCTTGCACTTCCAGCCTTCAGAACAGCAAGGGAAAAAAAATGTGTTCTTTTAAAGCCATCAGTCTATGGGTATTTTGTTATGGAAGCCTGAGTTAACATAGTACAGTTCTTTAAACAATATGGGGAGAAAAATAAAATAATTTTAATTGTATTATGTTGTACAATAATACATATTTTTTCTTATTATATTATGACACTATTTTATCTTTATCAAACTTCCTAAAAGCTTGCTTTTATATCTTCTTTATTCCTTTCTTCCTCCTTCCTTCCTTCCTTCCTTCCCTGGCCTACTTCCTTAAAGACTTTCTCCATTTTGTCTGGAAATTCTTCCTTTCTCAAAGACTAGAGCATATGGTTGCTTATTTTAAGAACTTACTATTTCTTATCTATCCATGTGATCATTCTGCTTTTATTGCTCACAAAATTTTTGACAATATCAGACAGGAAAACAGATATAGCTGGTTTACTGCTTTCATCAGAATGTATAATTCTTGGATCTCAACTTGAACAATACTTTTCTGGGCCCATTGTAAAAACAGCAATTGCAAATTACCTCTCCAAATTATCTGCATTTCATATTTATTTTTTTAAGAAATTCATTGTGGAGAAGAATTCTTACATTTATAGATGGGTTTATTATCTGATTCACTCAACAAAAATACTACCTATAGTTATCTATGTCTAACCAAGTGAAATTTTATCATTATTGTCTTATATAAAAATATGGTGTTTATCTACAAGTAAAGAGAAGTAATTCACCAATCTTTCTTTCTATATAATTAAGCAGCAATATTCATGGATTCTGTGCTTGTTCTGTCCTCATGCTTCTATAGCTAAAAAAATAAGATTCACTAAGATATATAAAGTATTTCACTATGAAAACAGACATTTGTGTTTTTAATGCATTTTACCAGGATGTTAACATTGTTTTTATTTTTAATTATCTTAATAAACTATTTTATCCAGTGCTTAAAGGTTAATGAATTGAAAATTACAATGTAGAATATGAAAAAATTACTGGATGAGCATAGCAGTGAATTGGAGATTGCAGGAAAAAAAAGATAAGTAAACATCAACAGATTAATACATATTATCAAATTTGAAGCATAATCAGAAAAAATAATTTGTTTGAAAGCAATTAACCTTTTTTGGACAATTTCAAGCATTATAATCTAAATTTAATTGGAATCCCAGAAATAAAATTATGCAGAAAATATTTGAAAGCATATTACTTAGAACTTCCCACATTTTTTGATAAACCTATTTATCCAAAAGTTTGACTAATGTGAACAGTAAATACCAAAAAAAAAAAAAAAAAGAGAGAGAGAGAGAGAAAGACAGAGAGACAGAGACAGAGAGAATGATGCTTAGGTATGAAATAATTAACATGCTGGAAGTCAACAGTGAAAAAAACAAAAGGAAGGAAGGAAAGAAGGGAGGAGGAGAGAGAAGGGGAGAGACAGAGAGAGAGAGAAGGAGAAAGAAAGAAAGAAAGAAAGAAAGAAAGAGAAAGAAAAGGCAACCAATGAATAAGCTATCATAAGTATAAGGAACAACATATACTTACAGCTTCAGTTTCATCAGAAACAGATCAGAATACAATAGGATATCATTTTTAATGTGGGAAAATGAGAAAAAAGTTAATCTAGAAGTCCATATAACACTAACTTTAAAATTTATTATAATTTACATAAGTAAAAAGTTAGAGAATGTCATGCCTCCCAACACACACAAAATGAAATACAAAATAAAAACTCAAACCCCAAAACGGAGAAAGAAAATAAAAGAGAAAAGAAAGAAAGAAAGAAAGAAAGAACAAAATAATAAAGAAAATCCATAAAATGGCAAACTTATTTTTGAAATTATTGATAAAATTAATAAATCTGTAGACACACTTATCCAAGGGAAAAAAGAGGAAAATGAATTGTAGAAATGACTTGTGTGGATTTGAGGCACCTGGTAGCTTAGGCCAATAAGTGTCCAACTCTTGATTTTGTCTCAGGTCATGGTCTAGTGGTTTGTGAGACTAAGCCCCTCATAGGGCTGTGCACTGACAGCTGGGAGCCAGCTTGGGATTCTCTCCCTCTCTCTCTGCCCATGCTTCTGATCATGCTGTCTCTCTCTCTCTCAAAATAAATAAAATTAAATGAATTACAGGAGTAAAAAATTAAATGTTTTCACAAACCTTACCAATAAAAAAAAAACACAGGATATTATGAAAATCATAAAGCCAATAATGAGGAACTTAGAAGAAATGGTGCATTCCTTGACTACACAAATTACCAAAATTGACTCTAGAAGAGAGTAAATATGAATACTCCTGTATTTATTCAATAAAACACATACTTAAATATTTATATTCAAATCATAAATAACAAAATATAACATATAAAAATTTTAAAATAAAATAAAAACATTATTATAAATAAAATATTTTTCTACTATAGGGAAAAATGTGTAGTTTTTACAGATGACTTTGCTGTTGAATTTTTTTAAACATTTAAATTACTTTTTTTTAATGTTTATTTATTTATTTTTGAGAAAGAGAGAGAGAGAGAGAGAGAAAGAGAGGAGAGGGCAGAGAGAGAATCCCAAGCAGGGTCTGCACTGTCAGTGCAGAGCCCGAAGTGGGAGCTCCAGCCCATGAACCAGAAGATCACCATCTGAGGTGAAACCAAGAGTCTGATGCCTTACTGACTGAGCCACCCCAGCACCCAAAATTTTTTCAAACATTTAAAGAAGAAATACTACAAGTCCTAGGCAAATAGTTTGAGAAAATGGAGGAAGAAGGGAATACTTCCAAACTAATCTTAGGAAGAGAATATTATTCTGATAACAAAAACAAAAGAAATCAAAGAAGGAAAAATCAGGTAAGTTTTGGAAAATCATGCATTATATAGATAAATGTGGGGGGTATGACAAAAAAAGAATTGGATTGAGAAAATGAATAATGTAGATATAAACAAATAAAAGTTAGGAGTAAACCCACACACACATATTTTGAGAATAGTGTTCTATGGAAGTAAGAATGCATAATTTTATTAAAAGAAGTCAAAGCAGGTTTAGAAAAATGAGAAAATGGAAGAGGTAGCCAACACAGTTTTGGAGGTCAAAGAGGAAAAAGGAGAAATCTGGGTAACAAATATTCTCATCTTACATAGTCTAAAGTAAAAACAAAAACAAAAAAAACAAAAAACAAAAAAACCTATCTCAAGGGGCACCTGGGTGGTTCAGTTGGTTAAGCTTCTGACTTCAGCTCAGGTCATTATCTCATGGTTCACCGGTTTGAGCCCCACATTGGGCTGTGCTGACATCTCAGAGCGTGGAGCCTGCTTTGTGGATTCTGTGTCTCCCTCTCTCTCTGCCCTCCCCTGCTCATTCTCTGTCTCACTGAAAATAAATGAAGAATTAAAAAAATTTAAAAAAAAATTTCACTGTTTCAAAATCAAAAGAAATAGAATCATATTTTAACAGAAAACTTGGAAATAATATACCATTTAATTACAACTAAAACTATATAATTATTAATTTAAATAATATTAGTTAATATTGGATGAAAGAAAGTATCAACTAGCACATGATGCTTAAATGTCATTCAAGAGCAATTGACATAGCATCTGTAGGAATTAGTAACTAACTGTTGAATATGTGTGCCTCTGAAGGATGTTTGAAGAGAAAGAACTGTGAAATAATGTTTAAGCCATTCTAGGATAGTTTCCTCCTTTCGGGGGAAAAGTGCTTATATTTTGGGGGGATAAAGTGCCCATATAGGTAAGAAAACAGTGTAACAGTATTTCAGTAAAACTAAAAAAAAAAATGCTAGATGATAGAAGAACTAGAAGATATGCCCACCAGCTGATCAATCAATCATTAGAATAGCAAGTATCCTTTATTTTCAAGAATTCATGTTAAGAGAAAAAGCATACAACAATATGTTGAAGTTTTATTGAAGAAGATTTCAACCTAACACAGCAGGACATACATGTGCACACATGCAAATACACATATGCATATCCTCACAGACCACATACAAGTTGAATATACTTTCTGACTTCTGGGTGTATTGCCTCAAACAGAATCAGATACGTTACAATAGCTTATGACTATGATACTTTGAATGCAAAAAAGAACCCCAAAAGCTTTCTGTGGTACACGTGTATACATTTTTTAATAATACATCTTAATATTAAATTACATTTAAAATATTTGAATATAAACATTTAAAGTATTGCTTTAAATGATAACTTCTAAATAACCTGAAAATATTGGCTTTTCAATTTTGCAAATCCTCAAACAAAATGCATTTTGATTATGACCCTCTTCCTAGCCAACCGTATTAAAGTATATTGACAAAAAGTTGTTTTTTTATTTTATTTTTTATTGTTTTGTATTTTAATTCCAGTATAATTAACATACAGTCCTAATTTAGTTTCATGTGTACAATATAGTAATTCAACAATTCTATTCATTACTCAGAGTTCATCCTGATAAGCATACTCTTTAATCTCCATCATCAATTTCACCTATCTCCTCCCCACCTCCCCACCGGTAACCATCTGTTTGTTCTCTATAGTTAAAAAGTCTATTTCTTCATTTCTCTCTCTTTCTCTCTTTCTCTCTGTCTCTCTCCTTCTTTCTCTCTTATTCCCTTGCTCATTTGTTTTGTTTCTTAACTTTCACATGAGAAAATCATATGGCATTTGTCTTTCTCTCACTGACTTATTTCACCTAGAATTATACTCTCTAACTCTATCTACATCACAGCAAATGGCAAAATTCCATTCCTTTTTATGACTGAATAATATTCCATTGTGTGTGTGTACATATACCACTTCTTTATCCATTCGTCTATCAATAGACACTTAAGCTGTTGCCATTTTGGCTGCTATAAATAATACTGCAATAGTGGGCTACACGTATCCCTTTGAATTTGTGCTTTTGTATTGTGGGGGAAAATACCCATTAGTGCAATTACTAGATCATAGGGTAGTTTTATTTTTAACTTTTTGAGGACCTCCATACTGTTGTCCAGAGTGGCTGCACCAGTTTGCATTCCCATCAATAGTGTACAAGAGGTCCATTTTCTCCACATCCTCACCAACATTTGTTGTTTCTTGTGTTGTTGATTTTATCCATTCTGATAGTTGTGAGGTGATATTTCATTAAGTTTTGATTTTCATGTCCCTGATGATGAGAGATATTGAGCATCTTGTCATGTGTCTATTTGGTCATCTGGATGTCTTCTTTGGAAAAATGTCTGTTCATGTCTTCTGCCCATTTTGTAAATGGATTATTTGTTTTTTGGGTGTTGAGTTCTATCAGGTTTTAAAAATATTTTGGAATACTAACCCTAAACAGCTGTTTTTTTTAAAATTGTAACAGGGATTTTTGTTCATTTCAGACAGACCAATGTTCTCAAGGTTTATTTTATTGTTTTAAATGTTTACTTTTGAGAGAGCAGGGAGGGGGGTGGGGAGCTCATGAGTGCCAGAGGAGCAGAGAGAGAGGGAGAGAGAGGATCTGAAGCAGGCTCTGTGCTGATAGTAGAGAGCCCAACATGGGCTTCAGACTCATGGACTATGAGCTCATGTCCAGAGCCAAAGCCAGATGTTTGACCCACTGAGCCACCCAGGCACCCCAATTTATTTTATTTTTTAAAGAAATCTCAGAATGTCTGCAGGTGCCCTGCAAGTCTCAGGAAACATCGCACACCCACTGACTGCTTTCTTAAGAAATTCTTACAAAAGTGAAAAAGCACCTAAACCTTAAACAAAATGAATATGTTTTACACCAGCTAAGACAGGAATCAAGTACAAAATTTACAAAAGCATTTCCCTGTATTACAAAATATAGTGGCTCCTTTATACCCATTAGATTTTTTAGATAGTTTTCCTTATTGCTATTGTTTTGAATAAAATGGAAAGTGCTCATGAAAATGAGGGCTATATGTTTTCCATGCCTGTTTATCACATAACTACCAGGTCATTCCAGCATTGCTCCTGTCTGTAGAGACTCGTAGAATGATTTTTCAGGTCAGTTCACATCAAGAATCCATGTCCAGTCAGTGCCTCCTTGTAGCATTCAAGTCCATACTTTTAATATGACTGTGTGTACGTCATGGTCTCTTACCTAATTTTTATTTTCTTTCTTGTTCCCAGCCTTTCACATATGCTCTTTCTTCTGTCTAGGGTATTGCTGACTCCTTTTTATTTCTAAACCTGATAACTCTCTAGCCCCTCATATAAGCTGGATTAAACCCTCAAATTTGGTCTAGAGTGCAGATGGGCATGAATCTAGACCAGACTCAGCAAAATTACTTTCTGTGTGTTTTTGCAATAATTAACAAGCTAAGTGCCCAAATGATGAATGAAACAAGGATACAAAGGAAGAGATTATCACCCTATGTTCTCTCAATAAGCTAAGACTTTCAGACATTTGGTCAGTAAGAATATTCAAGTAAACAGAGAAAAAACTTTTTTAAAAACCCCAGGTGACTTATATGATCCATTAAAACACATCATTTATTTGTTTCCACAGAGAGAACTTTATTGAATCCCTAAACAATTGTAACTCATTAGTCCTTATAATGAAATGTTTAACTGCCCATTTTACCTACCTTACTCTAAATGTAATAAGCAGGGGGTAAAGGGGCTTACATTTTTATCTAGCAGAGTAGCTAGCATTAGTAGGCACTCAATTTAATATTTATTTATGTATCCTGAATATTTCTCACGTGCCTACTATGTATCAAGTTGTTAATGAATAGAGAGAATGAGAGGCAATATCTTGAGAAAATCCTATCTTCCATGAATTAAAAAAAAATGAACCATCTTTTAGGAAATAACAACTGATGAGCATGAATTTTTTAATGGACTTCTCAACTTCAATAATAGAAGGTGGAAGACAGAGGGAGAACATCTATAGATTCTGAGAAGTTCAGACTATGATTCAACTATCATGTCCCCAAACAAAATATCAAACATATCAGGCCAAAGAAAGGCATTTGTGAACAACAACCAAATTGAAAGAATGTACCTTTTAGGTATCTGTTTGAAGGATATCATCAAAGAGTAGTCTTAATGAAAATATATTTGAATTAATAACGTGGATTTAAACAGGAAAGTTAAAAGGAGAGGGGAAACCCTGGTGGTGATCAGTGAGTCTTGAAATGCATTCAGTTTACAGTAAATGGATAAATGTGCAACATAAGTGGAAAGCAAGATTCTCATGATGGAAAAAAACATGCAGAAAAGAAAAACTAACAAATACCCTGAAACTAAACTAAACTAAACTAAAATAAAATAAAATAAACCATCCCAGCGCAAAACAAGTAATTGAAGGAAGGGCTATGGGAGGTGGATGAGATCATTAAAGTTTATTTCCCTAAAGGGAAAAATTGTCTATTTCACAGCATTGCCCCCAATAATTTTTGCTCCTCATTAGTCATGCATGTACTTCATTGCTTAGTATGTGAGCAGAGCATTCTTGACAGAGACAATAAAACTAAATAGTAGGCACAACTTCTGCTGTTGAAAGGTTGTCAGATGATGGTGGGAAAAACACATTTTTAAATAGAGAATAGAAAAATGCTCAGGAAGCTGTGAACTTTAGAAGTGACTTTATGCATGCAAAAGGGAGACCAGGAAGACAGATGTTTTCTGGAAAGGGATCAGTATGAAGGGGGGAAGGGTAGCAAGTGGTTAATAGGATTGAGTTTATTGTTTTAGGTTAAGTCTTAGCTCTCTGCTGTTTCCGGGAAGCGTGGCCATCAGAGAGGCACTACCAGCTGCCACCGCAGACTCCTGAAGCTACTGTGGAATAGCAAATAGCTCGACTGTCCCTGAAATGGTGCCAGTTTGTGTCTCTCTCCCCCACTTCACGCGTGCGTAAGTACACACGTGCACGCGCACACACACACACACACACACACTCCCTCACACACACACACACACACACACACATACACAGAACAGATTTAGTGCACTTTTTTTAATTGAAAGGATGCAAATTGTGTCTTTTTATTACTGTATCAAAATTGAATATGTATCTGCATGAGAAAAAAATATCACTCTTTTTAGACAGATAAACTGAAACCCATCTCTTGGAGAGAAAGGATTTAGGTCTCAATACCCTGCTGCAAACACAGTCATTAGAATACAAGGATAATTAAGCAGTTTTCAAATCCAATGGGAAAGAGTGGGATAAAATGTACCCCCAGCTGGCATGGGGAGCTGGGAACTGGCATCTGCGGTTTATAATTCCAACCCTTATGTTGTAAGGGAAAATTCTCATACTCTATTAGGGTCTATTTTAAATTGATCATTGTCTCTTTCAGTTGTTTCACTTAAAAGCCTTGTAATTAACCTTTACCTAGAGGTTTCATTTGCAGAAATGGATGGCATATTTTTGGCTGTGTTGTTTGAGGAGCAGAATGAGATCAATATAATCAATAAGGTTAAAATAGAATGTATTCAAATTGTTCAATGCAATTGGACACATTTGACATATCTTAGCATATTAAAGATGAGATTGGGGAAATAAGTTAATTTCAATTTATAATAATAATGAAAGAGCAAACTAAAGGAAAAACAAGCTACCCAAGGGAAAAAAATCTTCCAGGGCTTTCTTTTGCCTCACTAAATTGAGTTGACAACTGTGCCGGGATTTCTAGTCCACTTGTTACCACTACCCTCACTATCACTGGGTCACCTTGTCATACATCACATTAGTTACACACATTTTTGTAGAAACTGCAATAATCAGTATACATCCAGACAGGTTTCACTGTCATCTCTCCAAAATATTATTGACCAAATGGAATCAATTCAATGTATTAGCCGAGATTAGAACCTTCAAAATTCAATCAGATGTTTAAACACACACACACACACACACACACACACATACACACACATACTTGATGTTTTGAAACAAATTGAGATTTAAAAAATAGCAACGTTTTGATAAGGTCAAATTCATTTACCTATTTCTCTTGTTCCCTCCTTTCTCTATCACTTTGGGAAAAGGTGGAATCAGAAACAGCAAATCACTCAACAAATAAATTTCATGAACCAATGTTATACCAATTCATGAGTTTTGCCAAATACTCTTCTCTTGTTTGTCATTTGTATGATAGCATTAGGGATGATGATGCAGTGGGGAGAGGAAAAGGAAGTAATATAAATGGGGAAAAATAAAGTTTTGTATGTACTTTGCAAATAACTAGGCAAATGAAGAAGAAATTTCCATACTATTCATCAGATGTCTTAAAAAATATATATATATACCATTTCTCTTAATTTATGAAATAGATGCTACAAATGCAATAAAAAGAAAAGAAAGAATTATAGTTTCCATGCTATTAGAATGAACTGGTTTTGCATTATTAATAGAACCAAACAGCTTTTACTAGTATCACTCCCATGTCACAATGTGTTGACACATTATGTATTTTCTAACACATTTGGAATGCTAGGTTTCCCTAGTGAATCTCAGCATCTCAGAGGATGAAAACAAATCTGAACGCTGTCAGAAACTTCCAAATCTGCTCTAATTTAGAGACTCAATGGACTGCCCAATTGCCTTGAGATGTTCATTATGTGAGAAGATATAAACCTTTTTCAAGTTTTTACTTATTTAATTATTTAACTTTCACTTTTGGCACTTCATTTTCTGTTATTGTATTGGTCACTATTCTTGTTTGCTAGCTCACATTACCAAAATAAATAACAGGAAACAGAAAACTTTAAAAAACAGTGAAATTATTTTTTGTTTATTTCTTTTTAATTTTAGAGAGAGTGTGCAAGTGGTAGAGAGGGGGAGCGGGAGATAGAGAAAGAGAGAAAGAATCTTAAGCAGGCTCCATGAGCAGCACAAGTCCGACATAGAAATTGATCTCATACCCTGGGATCATGACATGAGCTGAAATCAAGAATCAAATACTCAGCCGAATGAGGCACCCTCATGCCCCCAAAATACTGAAATTATTTAAAAAATAAATTATATTATTATTATATTTATCACTGCTGTTAGCTTTTGTGAACTTGTCTCCTACATTATATATCTCTGTGCATACATATAGAGAGAAAATCAATACTGCCTATGTCATTAAATATTCTTTGAACACCTGACTCTCAATAACTACACCAGTATTTGGATTTAATAATTCTCTGCCGTTAGATATTTGAATTGCTTCTACCTTTTTGCAATAAGGGTTACCAAGTACATCCACAAATATAAAATACTTTCTCCATTTATTATTATTTCTTTAGTAGAGGATACTACAAAAGAAATAACATGGTCTACATACTGATTTTTTTACTGTGTATACTCTAATTTACTTTAGGAAAAACAATATATCAAAGTGGGAAAGGTACAAAACTGCATGAGTTAAGGATTTTATACACACTTCCATTGTTTAGCAGCCCTGTCAACTTTGGAAATTTACTTAAACTATTTTTAAAAATTTTTAAAATATTTATTTATCGTTGAGAGAGAGACAGAGACAGAATGTGGGTGTGAGAGGGGCAGAGAGAAAGGGAAATACAGAATCTGAAGCAGGTTCTAGGCTCTGAGCTATCAGCACAGAGCCTGATGTGGAGCTCAAACTCATGAGCTGTGAGATCACGACCTGAGCTGAACTCACTTAACTGACTGAGCCACCCAGGCGCCCCAACGAAGTATTTTAATTTTGGTTTCCTTGTCTAGCCCAGGAAGAATATAAACTCTACTGTAGAGATTACTTGACATGTCATATATAAGTGATTACCATAATGTCTGGCAAAATGTAGTGTTTATAACTGGTAAATATTATAATTGAAACCTACAAGCACTGCATTATGATTGAGAACTTGTCCTCCAGAGCAGACAGCCTGAAAATGAATACTAACTCTTCCACTCCTCTGATTATAAAAACTTAAACAAGTTTTTAATCTCTCTATGCCTCTACTTACAATAATAATAATAATAATAATACCTATTTCATAAGGGTGTTATGAGGATTAAATGGTGGTACAGTATAACTGAAGTCCTAGAAAAATGCCCTGCACATTATGTATGCTCAATAAATATGTGCTATTACATTGTTTTTAATACTGCCATGTTCACCTGTCATCCCCTTAAAGTCATATCTTATTATTTTTAAAATAAAATATTTTTTTTACAAATGCCTTAGTTATGAATGGGTAGTTTCTTTTTATTTGTCTTATTTAGGTTACTGTTGTATTGAATTTCTTTGATTCGTATTCTTGGAATGGACTAATACTATACATTTTTCTCTAGGAGATGGTAATAAAAATGTTTATGTATATGGATTCTAACCCTTTGCCTTTCATATTTTCTTGTAATTTTTTCCCACTTTCATATGTTAATGTTGCTGATGGTTTATTGTCATGTTTCCTTTGTAGATTGTCAAATCCAGGAAGTATTTTTTAATATTGCATTTCTTTTTTTACTGGTAAGTGGGAGCTTGTTGATGTTCAGTTTATAAAGAGTGTACTTATTTTTAATATAAATCCGAATGTTATAATTTGTAATTTCTTTGGTATATTGATCTCTTTAGTGTTCTTTATTCACTTTAGTGTTCTTTATTCACTTTATTATTTTGATACTGTGTGCTTTGGACTGAATGTTTGTGTCAACCCCCCTCCCCCAATTTATGTTGCATCCCTAAACTTCATACTGAGGTGGGGCCTTTCTGAAGTAACTTATTCATGAGAATGGAGCCCTCAGAATGGGATTAGCATTCCTACAAGAAAAGACAGGAGAAAAATGATCTCTCTCTCCACCATGCGAGGATCCACCAAGAAGGTGTTCATCTGTAAACCATGAAGGAGGCCCTTGCTAGAAACCAAATTGGTTGGCACCTTAATCTTGGTATTTCCAGACTCCCGAATTATGAGAAATAAATGTTGTTTAAGCCATACAGTTTATGGCATTTGTTAATGCAACTTGAGCTGATTAAGTAACTGGGGAAAGCTTCATATAAAATTTATATTACAAAGAGTCAAGTTGTATGGAACCACAAAAGACCGTGAATAGCCAATGCAACCTTTAAAAAGAAAAGCAGGGGCACCTGGGTGGTTCAGTTGGCTGAGCATCTGACTTCAACTCAGGTCATGATCTCACAGTTCACAGGTTCGGGCCCCACATCGGGCTCTGCTGACAGCTCAGAGCCTGGAGTCTGCATCAGATTCAGTGTATCCCCTTCTCTCTGCATCTCCCGCACTCATACTCTGTATCTCCGTCTCACTCTCTCTCTGAAAAATAAACATTAAAAAATTATAAAGAAAAGCTGGAAGCATCACAATTCTGACTTCAATTTATATTACAAAGCTGTAGTAATCAAAACAGTTTGGTACTGGCACAAAAATAGATGTATAGACCAGTAGAACAAAATAAAAAACCTAGAAATGAACCCACAACTATATGGCCAATTAATCTTGGACAAAGCAGGAAGGAGTACCCATTGGGAAAAAGACAGTCTCTTCAATAAATGGTATAGGGAAAACTGGATAGCAGCATGAAAAAGAATGAAACTGGAACATTTTCTTACACCATACATGAAAATAAATTCAAAATGGTTGAAAGACCTAAATTTGATACCTGAAACCATAAAAACCCTAGAGAACACAGGCAGCATCTTTTTAACATCAGCCATAGCAACTTCTTTCTAGATATGCTTCTGAAGCAAGAGAAACAAAAGTAAAAATAAACCTTTGGGACAACAGCAAAATAAAAAGCTTCTGCACAGCAAAAGAAACCATCAACAGAACTAAAAGGCAACTACAGAATGGAAGAAGATATTTGAAAATGACATATCTGACAAAGGATTAGTATCCAAAAACCTATAAAGAACTTATCAAACTCAACACCCAAAAACCAAATAATCCAGTGAAGACATGGGCAGAAGACATGAACAGACATTTTTTCAAAAAAAGACATACAGATGGCTAATAGACACATAAAAAGATGGTCAACATCATTTATCATCAGAGAAATGCAAATCAAAATTACAACGATATATCACCTCACAGCTGTCAGAATGGCTAAAATCAACAACACAAGAAACAAGTTTGGTGATGTTGTGGAAAAAGGGGAGCCCTCTTGCACTTTTGGTGGGGATGCAAACTGGTGCCAGTCTTGACAACAGTGTGGAGATTCCTCAAAAAGTTAGAAATAGAACCACCCTATGCTCCAGCAACTGTACTACTAAGTATTTACCCAAAGATACAAAAACACTAATTTAAAAGGGTACGCACACCCTGATCTATAGCAGCAAGCAGCATTATCTACAATAGCCAAATTATGGAAACACCCCAATTTTCCATCGACCGATGAAAGGATAAAGAACTGTATTTCAATGTATGTATAAACATTGAAATATTATTCAGCCATAAAGAAGGAATGAAATCTTACTATTTGCAATGACATGCATGGAGCTAGAGAGCATATGCTAAGTGAAATCAGTCAGCTGGGGAAAGACAAATACCATATGATTTCACTCATATGTGGGATTTAAGAAATAAAACAAACAAGCAATGAACAAAAAAAAGGGGAGCTACCAAGAAACAGAGTCATAATTATAGAGAACAAACTGATAGTTACCAGAAGAGAGGTGGGTAGTGGATTGGTAAAATAGGTGTTGGAAATTAAGGAGTGCACTTGTGATAAGCACCGGGTATTGTATGGAAGTGTTGAATCACTATATTGTAACCTGAAACTAAGTTTACGCTGTATATTAACTAACTGGAACTTATTTAAAACTCAAAAAAAGGGTCAATTTAACAAAAGCCACTTCTATATAGTTATCTTCCTCTCATATTTGTGATGATTTCTAAATTATATTAGCCTATCTATTTCATTCCATTGATTCCTCATAATTACTTTTAACAGTGCCATGCTATTTTGATTTTGTGGCTTATGTGTTTTTATACTAGAGAAGAGAAGTCTCATAATTTATTCCTCCATTCTGAAGCATTTAAGCTATCATACTCATTTTTTATTAGAATTTAGAAATATGTATGTATATATGTATAAAAATATGGTAACTTTTAATTGTAATCTCAATACCTATTTTTTCTTTCCATGTAATGATATTTATATTATTTTTTTTTAATTTTGGAGAGCAGTATATTTATTTATTTATTTATTTATTTTTTATTTTTTATTTTTTTCATTTTTTATTTTTTTTTTATTTTTTTTT
>CM053572.1:125698662-125771765 GCA_028646485.1 Cryptoprocta ferox
TTTTGGGAAAAAAATCACCTGCACTTTCTTGCTATCATTGAAGGCAAGTAATTTAGTGGTCTCAAAATCTCTAAATAATTATCACTTATCCACTTTACCTAGGAAGAGACATACAAGAGAGCACTACATAGATATAAAATGATTTTAAGGTTATTCTTAGATCATCTCATCAACAATGTTTTAAAAAACATAATCAACAGATAAGACCTTTGCTCCAATTAGTGCTAATTTCTCACTGAGAAAATATATAAAACAATTATCTGCATAATGTCTCTGGTTTAATATATGATAATATTTAATGAGGAAAGTGTATTCACTCAACATTCATGAAATACCAATTTTCTTTAAATATTAATGAATGCAACTTCAAATACACTAACTTATAGCAAACATATTTAACTTCCTTATTTATGTTATTTCAAAATGCATAAACTATGCATATCCAGCATAACTTAATTAAAAACAGTGATCATGCCATTATCTATAAATGAAATAGTTAATTTAGGGATACATTTCCTACAGAAATAAAAAGAACAAAATAAAGTTTATTTATTTATTTTGAAAAAGAGAATAAGTGGGGTAGGGATTGCGAGAGAGGGGGAGAGAGAGAATCCCAAGTAGTTTTCTCACTGTGAGTGCAGAGCCTTTCAGGGCTTGAACTCACAAAATGTGAAAACATGACCAGAGCCCAAATCAAGAGTCAGATGTTTAACTGATTGAGTCACCCAAATGCCCCAAATATGTAAGATTTTCAATCAAGATTATGCTCCAAGACCACATATTGAAGACAATCCCAGACACATATGCATACAGACATACATACACAGATACCCGTCTCATAATAGTTTCAATTAATAACCCAAGATTTAGAAAATAATTTTCTGAGTTCACCTATTGCATAACCATTTCCATAAACCATAATCAGAATCTAAATATAAATTAGACTATGGGGATGAAGCTTCAAGCCTCCACCCTCAGTCATCAGACAACAGAGAGGAGAAGAAAGTTTCCCTCTGTAATAAACCATTCTGCTGAAAGCACAGTAGCAAAACAAGATTCCCTACTCTAAAACAGGCATCAGGGATAGAACCTGTTGCTGAGAAGTAAATGGAACATACTGCTGATTATCACTCCCGGAGGCTATGAATGATCTGGAGGTCCTGGAAGAGCTGGTGATTGAAGCAAATGACCGTGACTGCCTAGTGATTGACTCTACAACATTCACTATCACCAAGTGACAGGGTCCCCAACCTGCTTTGGCATTTCCAGGAATTGTAGTTGGTTGAAGTCATTGCCAATACTTCTAGACAGAGAAAGTAAAACACAGAGAAATAGAGATGCAAAAGGGAAACTTAATTTACATCTCAAATGAGTCACAAACACAAATGCAAATAAGCACATACAATGTCATGAAAATAACTTAGTCGATACAATTTATTCCAAATTAAATTAAGTAATGACATTAATTTTAATCTTCAGAAAGAAATGGATGAATAATTTCCAATAAAAACATAATATCAACAAAAATTATATTATGAAACAAACAGGTAAATATTAAAGATATATGTATATAATATATATATGTATAGAGAATGAATACAGAAGTCAGAGATGTTAGTGTGTGTGTGTGTGTGTGTGTGTGTGTGTGTGTGTTTAAAAGAAAATTAAGGGCTGTAAGATTAATGTAACAAAAATTTAAAAGACTGAACAGAGGGATTAGCAATATTTCAGCAGAAATAGCTATAAAATTTTAGAATTAAGAAAGTATATGTGTTCTCAAATTGAAGGAATACTCTAACTCACTCTAATACACTCATATTCTTCTATAAGCCCTAGACTGAGTCAAAGAAAAGTTTAAAATTATTATACAGAAATATCAAAATAGTGAGAGCCAGACAAGTGTCCCAAATCTTCTGCAGTAAGGAGGTAGACCAGATATCCTAAAATATTTTAAAAATTACAATCAATATTATGTTGCAACCTATTCTGCTGTTTGCTTAAATCAGAGGATTCCATATTCCCACATTCAGAACAAGTTTCTGAATACATTAAACATGAGAATTAAATTTGTCAAAGACCATTGCATCTGAACACAGTTACCATTAGATACTGAAAGTGAGTTTATTAGTGGCCCTGCCAGTTGAAATTTATCCTGTTCAAGGAAGAGGAAAATGTAGTTGGAAAAAAAAGAAAGTTCAATCTGAAAAAAAAAAAATACTCATTGTAATTTGTCAAGCCACATCCTTAAGGTACCTAAATTACTCTTTTTTTATACTTCAAAATTAGGCATATTTCAAGGATTTGATCACTATTTAGGACAACTGTAAGAATATTTATAAGGAGAGCAGTAACAAACTGAAGAGTTAATAATGCCCATGTGTCCTGAAGGAGTTAATATAACTTCCAAAGAAAATTAACTTTGCAGAAAACAGTAAGGCTTTAAGAGCTTCTGACTTTCCTTTCTATCCTGATGAAGTCCAAAACATTCCATTAATGTTAACATTTACCTCATATTTCAGCCAGGTCACATTATTTGGTTCTAGGCAAAGGGAGAAATAAGAAGGAAATACAACAAAGAAATCACAAAGTGACTAACCTAGAGCAATTTGTCTCAAATATGTAATGTACATCTTAACTCTCCTTCCTCTTTGCATGGATCTATCCCCTTTGAAGATATATATATTTATATATGATATTGAAATTAGATTGATGAAAATCTTTAATGTATAAATAATTGTAAAATCATATATTAGACTTGTTATCAATTATATTCAAGTGTGGGATAGTTAATTCAATGGGAAGAGAAAGGAGAACTTTTGAGAAATCCACAGCTATGTCCTGATACTTAAACTGCTGACAGGACCAAAAGTATACCTGGGAACATCACTTAGTACAGCTGGCAAGTCAAGGGAACAGATATTTAAGTAGTAAATAGTAGAAGGTCACACATTGATGATTACACACACATATGCTGGAAACCAGAGGGGTGTCAGGGGGAAACATAAAGTTCAGTGGAGCTAAAGCCACAAAGAATCTATATACAAGCACATCTTTTAGCATAGATGATCAACACAAAATATTTTCTGATCCCTGTCTTGAATTGATCTATCCTCATAAGCAGTGAAATAAAATGTAAAAAACGAAAGTGGCATTTCCCAATATGATATTATCTATAGTACACAAAGGTCACCTTACACTTAAGCTGTACACGTTTAACTTGTTCTATGACATAGAGAGATATTTTTCACATATGTGAGTATTATGCTGTTTGAAATCCATAAGCTTGCAGCCTTTTTAGTTAACCTGGGGAGAATACGGATTCTATCTATGTTCTTCCCTGTAAACTGATCAAATCCACAAAGGAAAAGAGTCAGTAAGGAGCAGAAGGAGGCAGAGAGAGAGCTGGGAAAACAGTAAAAGGGTTATCATGACGATTGCCAGTGCAGGGACAGATACAACGTCCGAAGAAAAGGTGCTCAACGGTCAATGTGGTGCCCGCAAGTGGTGTTTTGATAGACATGTCAAGAGCTGAGTTATTTGTCCCTTACGTAAAGATTCTCCAATATATCCAAAACTTGCCTTGTACTTTGTATAGAATATTCAGTATCTTCAGAGTATATTATTGATACTGTTTGCAAAGCCCTGCAACAAAAACAAAATAGAATTATTTTTAACTAGAAGACAGCCTACCCTGAAGCAGGGCTATTATCATCTTCTGGGTTCTATATTCCACATTTATACTCCATCGCTGAGCAAAATCCTACCCAAGCTTATGTGACGTAAACGGAAGAATCGTTAAACCATTGGCAGTAGCTCCAGAGGGATGCTGGCCCCCTTTGAGCATAACATTCAGGCCTCCACGACAGAACTGATTCTCCCAGTCAATTCATTCTTCCGGTACATGTGCTCCTCATTGCTACTGTGGATCATTTACTGGATCGGCAGAGAAAGATCTAGGACAAGTCTCTACTGAGACTGTTGCTATTGTTACTGCTCTATGTGGAAATAGACAAATACAGGCAATCTAAGGCTATCCCAGCTGATATACTCAAAGTACTCTTTATTTTGGGGTTAGTGCATTATGAACTTAAATGCTTTTAAGTATCAGTTGAGTGACAAATGATTAGTGAATGTATCTGAACTCCTTTGATTCAGAAATAAGGTTCTTGCTAGACCTTTTATGTTTTCTCACACTTCCTGAATTTGGATTTTGCTCACATTTTTATTGTTGTTCTATGTCCTTCCATACTTTTCTGCCTAAACTCCACTCATTTTAAGCTAGCAATGAGTTTTTACAATAAATAAATCTGTGGTCCTATGTTAGGGACCATTAATGCATTAGTAGAAACCACTGGTTTTTGTTACTCTCCTTTCCCATGCATAATAGGCATTCATTTTAAGGAGAAGCTTATAAGGCCTCCACCTTTGCAGTTTAACGCACTGATATTGTTGTAATGACAGAGATACTGATTCAAGCATATGTGGTGGGAGATGTTTCTGTAATAAGCCCTTATAATGTTCCTATCTCCTCTTCCTATCCCAAGCCAGATCATACTATGTTCATGGATGCATGTTCTCTACTCCCAGAAAAGATTATTGGTTTCAATCATTGGCCAACCAATATTTTACAATTATGCACAAATTATGTTGAGAACAAAGGCTCCAAATACATATCTGAATGTTTATTAGACACAAACTTGATGGTTTCTTCAAATCTGATTCAGTCAGTGGTCTTGTCATTCATTCATTCATTTAATTTAAAAAATGCATCTCTCACCCACAAGGTATAAGTGTACATCTAAACACTAGGTATCATCTGGTGAATAAATACTAATCCCTTTTTCTAGAGGTTTCCAATCTTTTGGGGATGATGATGAGGGGTAGACAATAAGGTAGGGTCAAACAAATCAAAAGGGAATTTTAATAGTGTGGTAATTTCAATGTTGCTAACTCAATTCATATTTCATACTACATATTCCACATAGTCCAAAATTGCCTTTGATATCAGCACACACAGAAATTCTACTTTGATAGTTAACCTCTAAAATGGCTCAGAAAGCTTAAAACTACCATTTCTCCCTTGCTTTCCATATATGATCAAATCACAAACTATAGTCAAGTCAAACTTCTATCTCTTTAATCTAGGATTTTTTTTTCTTCACAATCATTACAGTAGTTAAAGTGCCCTGTATTAAGGCACTAGTGTGCTACCATGGACTGTGCCTGCACATTCACCCCAACTCTCCAATATGAGCTATTCCATGAGGAAGGAAAGAAGTGACACCAGACACCACCAACTATCCAGTCCTGCATTATCTAACCCAGACAAGGATTGTTCCTGAGGAAGGAACTCACTAATGGTACATTAGCCACTAGCTCCTCTGGAATTGATTGAGCCATCCAAGTCTCCATTTATTTTTCATCCAAAGAGTATCAGAAGAATTCATTTAGTTCTCACAATTATATAAGTTGTAGGAACTCAAGTTTATGAAAATCAGAGCAGAACAATCACAATGGTGCTTATGTCCTGAAAAGATAGTTACATCAGAAGCCAGAGCCCACGTGTGTTGGCTCATTCCTTCTAAGTTCCAGTCATAGAAATTGTAGCTGAATTATATTGGTGATGTTAGTAAATCATAATGTTTTTCTGTTCAACATATGCAGAACCATACTGTGTTATCCCTGATTTATTTTACGTTTTAAATTAAGGTACTCTCAATAATGAAACAAGTTCACTAACACAGAGACTGTGTGAGGACAGGTGGATTTTTTTTTCAAATTCATTTGCTTTTGCATCCTTAGCACATAGAAAAATGTCAGGCACATGATAGGTGCTTAACATGTGTTGAATGAGCAAATACATCTAAGTATTTTTCCCCTTCTCCTTCCATGAGAGACAAACAATAGATTCTGAAGAAAATTCTTTTTGCGCAGATTTCCACTTTCTTTCATTCTTCCCATTTACCTCAAAATAGAAAATTAAGAAGAACACCTTAGGAAACATGGGGTAAAATACTACCACTATGTGTTTATATAGTCCAGAATGCCTAAGGACTCTTCCAGCTGTCAGTAACCAAAATCCAACTCCAAAGATTTAATATGCAGCTAAATTATTGTTTCACAAAGCTGACAAAAACCCAATGATATATTCTTCAGACATGACTGAATAGATGCTCCTATCATGTCCTCAGGGATCTGACTCTTTGTTTCCCCTCTCTCTCTCTCTCAGTAATGTTTTTTCTTTCCACTGACTTTATTCTCCAGCAGGCTTCTGCATATGGATTCAAGATGCCGGTGGCATATCCAGACTTACATGACATTATAGCTTCAGTTTCCAGAGAAAGAAACAGAGTGTTTCCTGATATCATTGCTCTGATAAATGTCCCAGGAGAAGTGAGACAGTCTCAACGTAATTTACATGGAGAGCCCTGAACCAACTACTGGACAGCTAAACTCGGGACTCCTGTTGATTTCTGGGCTGGAGGGAAAGTTCCATAACATTAATTCCAGCCATGAACTAGGTAGACAGAAAAACATTATCAACCACTCACGGCTCACAAAATGCTGTAAAATCTCATTCTTGATTTCTTCTCTGTCACACCTACCTCACTTTCTTTCTAGTCCCTTGTTCTCTCTCTCTCTCTCTCTCTTTAAAGATTGGCCTTATTTTTTTTCCTAAATGCATTAATGTGCATTCAGCCCTGAGAGATTTTACACATGCTGTTCTATCTGGAATATTCTTCTTTCTATCTTTTTCATCCTGACCACTTCATTATGTCTGCAACCCTCAACTTAGTGATTACTTTCTCCTGGAAGCCATCGATGGTATTCTAGTTTAGAATTCATACTCCCTGTTAAAAAATGTGTATGCTTCTTTTCAAAATGTATCATTATTGTAATTACTTGTTTTGTAAATATTTGTTGACTTTTGATCCCTTTACCTGCAGGAGGACAACATTTCAGACCATCATCTTCCTTAGTGTTGCTCCAACTTGTGACACAATGTCTGGCACATGGTAGGCACTAAAACTATTTATTAATGAATCAAAGAATTGGATTAATTAATGATTGGATGACTGGCTAGTCTAAGGGGAGAACTTTTCTTCATAAAGGTCTAGATAGTAAATATTTTAGACTTTGTAGCATAGACTGTTTCTGTCAAATATTCTTTGTATTTTGCTTGTTTGTCTCTCTGTTTGCTTTTTTAACATCATTTAAAATGTAAAAATAAAACATTTTTATCGCTAATAAAAATAAATAAATAAATAATATCGCTAATAAAAATAAATAAATAAAATTTAAGCTGTACTAAACAGGTCACTGGCAAGACCTATTCTGTGATTCATAGTTTGCCCACCTCTGCATCAGTATCCTAGTAGTTGTAATTCTTTTTTGTAATTATATAATGATAGTGAGATTCTAACTCCATCTTTTTAATTTATTATTATTATTATTATTATTATTATTTTGCTTTGGTTTTGTTTCTGAGATGTGCACTTAACTTTCTACTTGACATAAATACTAATTCTGTTCTCAGCAGTACCCAAGCCAGGATCATATTGTCGTGCTTTCTTTTCAAGCCTATTTGTTACCAACTTTTTCTTTCAACAAAATGCCTATGAATTTCTTCTAATCTCCTGCTATCTCTGCCACCCTGTGCCTTTTCCATTCTTCAGCCAAGTGCACCTGCTGCCCTGGCTTCTTATTGCTGTTTCTAGTTTTTATGCTGCATCATCACCCCTTCTGCTTTCTGCAATATAGAGTATAATATTTCAGTAGAAGGAGAAATGTTTACTTAAAATAAACTGAGTAAAACAGACATTCCTAGATTCTGACACCAGGGAAATAGGCATGCCATCTGCCCTCCATAAGGAGCTCTTTGCCTGAGGGACATAACCGTATCACCCAGGTAAGTTCTTACTAATGTGTAAATTGTACTGCAACCTACAAATCGTGGATGTCATTCTAGACCTTCTGTTCTTTTGCTGCCCTAAGTTCTATAGTTCATTTTCAATCCTTTTTTCCCTCCTACTGTATACACCTTGACATCTTTTCCCCGGAATACAACAACCACTAGTCTTGTGAATGGGAAACTTAGGACATCTCACCCATTGTTTTCTCGTGCCTTCAGTTTCAAGGTATGAATTGCAAGATTGTTTTTTTAGGAAAAATAATGGCCCATTTCAAGTACTGCTGTTACATAATTAGAGGTAATAGGGAAAAACTCAAAGCATATACATATATAGGTATTTTAAGTTCCATCCCTTATGAATGCAGGATTTATAAAAATAAGTGAGCATGCTATGTTTTGCAAACTTAAAAAAAGATTATCTGTCATCAACTTACTCAAAAAAGAATCAAACTGTGGCAAAAATAAATTGCTTCCTAACATTTACCATAGGCAGCTGTAAACACATAGTTTAATAGCTCTTCATCCAATATGACAAATATTATACTAAGATGAAGTTCACATACAATAAACTTACGAGAACTTAAATAAGTTTGTATAAATGCAGACACCCATGTAAGGATCAACACAATTAAGATGAAACACGTTCCCATCCCACTAGAAAGTTCCTTTAGGATCACTTCAAACCAATCCCCATCCACTCGTAACTAAATCCTATTCTTATTCCTATCTCCACAGAATGTTTTGCTTATTCTTGAACTTCATATAAATTGAATCATAGAGTATGTATTGTATTGTTTTTCACTTTTTATCATAATGTTTTGAGATTTGTCTGTGTTTTGCGTTTTAAAGGCCCATTCCTTTCATTGCAGAAGATTATTCCATTGTATAAATAAGGGATCATAAATGTATTCATTTAGTTCATCCATTACCCAGTTTAAGGACTTTTTGTCCACTATTTAAAAAAAAATTAATGTTTATTTATTTTTTGAGAGAGAGAGAGTCAGATAGACAGAGCACAAGTGGCAGAGGGGCAGAGAGGAAGGTTGACACAGAATCTGAAGCAGGCTTCAGGCTCTGAGCTGTCAGCACAGAACCCAATGCAGGGCTCAAACCCACAGACTGTCAGATCATGATCTGAGCCAAAGTTGGACACTTAACCGACTGAACCACCCAGGCGCCCCGTCCATTATTTTTTTTAACATTTATTTGTTTGTTTGTTTGTTTATTTAGAGAGAGAGAGACAGAGAGACAGAGAGAGACAGAGAATTCCAAGCAAGCTCCACACTATCAGTGCAGATGAGCCTCAATGTGGGGCTCATCTCTCAAACAGTGAGATAATGACCTGAGCCAAAATAAAGAGTCAGACACTTAACTGACCTAGCCACCCAGGTGTACCAGTTTTTGTCCATTATTAATAAAGGTGCTATAAACACTCATGAGAAAGTTTTCTTTGGTGGGCCTATGTGTTTATTTCTAGGTTAAATACCTAGAAGGATAAGTGTTGCATTATAAGGTAGGTGTATCTTTAAGTTAGAAGCTATTGCCAAACCCTTTTCCTCAGCAGTTGAGCCATTTTACATTCTCATCAACAGTGTTTGTGAGATTCAGTGGCTCCAGTCCTTGTAAAAATGTGGTGCATACGGTGTTTTTAATTTTACCCATTCTATTAGATAGGAGATAGTTTCATATGTATTTCTCTGATGACTCATGATGTTGACTACTACTTACTCAGTTCCTTCTTGGCCTTTCATATAATTTCCTTTACAGTTTTTAAGCAACTTTATTTATTATGTTAGTGTTATTATTATTATTAGTCTATAGAAAGTCTTTATATATCCTGAATATAAATATCTGGCATACATATTCTTGTCTAGCTTATTCATTTACTTAATTAAGTTTCAAAAAGCATTGAAAATCTTTCCTAGATAGGATTTTTATTTTAAAACAATTTTAGATATACACAAAAACTGCAAAGATAGTATAAGAATCCCTATACACTCCACATCCAGTTTCCTTTATTAATAATATCTTATATGAGTATAGTATATTTGTTACTGTTAATGAAGCAATATCAATACATTATTACCAACAGAAGTTCATACACTTTCAGATTTCCTTAGGGTTTTTTCCCCCTAATATCCTTTTCTGTACCAGGATCCCATCCAGGATAACATATTACATGTAGTAACTTTGTCTCTTCAGTCTCTTCTTGTTTGTGACAGTTTCTTAAGTGTCTTTGCTGGTTTTACCTGTTTTAAGAAGTTCTGGTCAAGGGTTTTGTAGAATGTCCCTCAAGTGGGATTTGTCCAGTATTTTTCTCATAATGACACTGAAGTTATATATATTTGAGAGGAAGACCATGAAGATGAAGTGCCATTTTGATCACATCATTAGATATATAGTATCAGCCTGACTTATTATTGTTGAGGTTGACTTTGATGAATTGATTGAGTAAATATTTGTCAGGTTTCTCCACTGTAAAAGTTACTCACACCCCTTCCCCCATTTCTTTCTTTACTATATTATTTGGAAGAGATTCATTATGCACAACCAAAACTTAAGGGGTGAAAAGTTAAGGGCACCACTCTGAGAGCAGTGTTTACATAAATGATTTGGAATTCTTTGGCATTGGATATTTGGCTCCCCCATCCCATTACTTATTGATTCAATAATTTATTTGTATCAATATGAACTCATGGCCATATGTTTAATACTTTGGGTTAAAATACAACAATACTGGGCTGCCTGGGTGGCTCAGGCTGTTAAGTTCCCAACTCTTGATTTTGGGTCAGGTTGTGATCTCACTGTTGAGAGACGGAGGCCCAGATTGGTCATAGGTGGGGCTCTGCGCTGGGTGGGGAGCCTGATTAATAATCTCTCCTCCCTTTGGCCCTCCCATGTGTGCTCTCTGTCTTTCAAAAAAAAAAAAAAAAAAAAGACCTTTTGAATTTTTGTTGCTCAAAATGTCCTAGCTTTGGCTATTGGGAAATCTTTCATTTGGCCTCTGTATCCCTTTAACATGCTATCTCATTTTGTTTTTCTGAGTGTATGTATGTGTGTTTTTACTTTATTTATTTATCTGTAATTAATAGAGTTTATCTTTGGAACAGTTTTAGAGTTACAGAAAAATTAAGCAGAAAACTGAGAGTTTTCATATTTCTCCTTTCCACCTTACCAAGTTTCCTCTATCATTAATATTCTTCATTGGTGAGATATATTGTTATAATTGGTGAGTCAATCTTGTTGAGTCAGTATTGTATGAGTCAATAATGTTGATAAGTCAATGTTATTAACTAGAGCCCATAATTTCATTACAGTTCATTTTCTGTGTTGTACATTCTATTGGTTTTGAGAATTGCATGATGTTATGTATCCACCATTACAGTTTCATACAGAATAGTTTTACTACCTGAAACCTCCCTTGTGCTTCCACTACTTATCCCTCCTCTTATCTTTTCTGAACACCTGGCAAATTGTTCTCCTGTCTCTACAGTTTTACTTTTTCTACAGGGTCATTTAGTTGGTATCAGACAGTATGTAGCCCTTTCAGACTCTCTTATTTCAGTCAGGAATATGCATTTAATATTCTTCTATGTCTTTTGTGACTTGATAGCCCATTTCTTTTTATTACTAAATAACATTCCATTGTATGGACGTACCAGAGTTGTTTATCCATTCACTTATTAAAGAACATCCTGGGTACTTCTAATTTGGGGCAATTATTAATAAACTGGTACAATTTTTTTATGCTGAATTTTGAATGGACATACATTTTCAACTCATGTGGGTAAATACCTAGAAGAATGATTCCTGTATTATATGTGAATCATATATTTAGCTTTGTAAGAAACTGCCAACTGCTTATAGATAGGTCTTAATATTTTGTGTTCTGTCCGCAATGAATGAGAATTCCTGTTGCTCCACATTCTTGCCAGCCTTTGGTGTTCGAAATGTTGAAGAAACCTGGCTCCCACAGTCGGTCAACAATATACTTATTTGCTCACTTACAGTATACTGTCTGGAGTATCAGAATTATTTTTTTAATGTTTATGTTATTTTTGAGAAAGAGGGAGGGAGACAGAGAATCCCAAGCAGGCTCTGTGCTGACAGTGGAGAGCCTGATGTGGGGCTTGAACTCATGAACTATGAGATCATGACCTGAGCAGAAGTCAGATGCTTAACCAACTCAGCCACCTAGGTATCCCAGGGTATCAGAATTATTAACCAATATCTCCATGTGAAACAATTTGATCAGCTAGAGTACAATCCTTATGTACAGTTGTTTTTGCTTTTAGTCTTACAGAATCCACTCATTTTCAAAATTATTTGTCAGTCTTTTTTTTCCCTACTCCTTTCAGGGAGGTGGTCTCATATATTTGTAATGTAACTGGATTGTTTGGTCAGAGTCCAGATACAATACTCAGATGCCCAGACATCCTAAATGAAATTTTCATACATGAATATTTGACTTTTTTGTGTGTGTTGCAAAGTTCTTTGGGTATGTCCTATACCTACCAGATCATAGAGAAGAGTTTCATTACTCTAAAAAAATTTCTCTGTGTTTCACTTATTTAACCCCACTCCCTCTCCAAATTCCTAGAATCACCAATATTTTTACTCTCTCTGTAATTTTCCTTTTTCAAAATGTCATATAATTGGAATCATGGAGGTTACAATGTAGTCTTTGAGGACTAACTTCTTTCACTTGTCAATAGGCATTTAAGATTCATCCAAGTCTTTTTGTAGCTTAGAAGCTGAATTTTATTTACTAAATAATAGTCCATTCTATGGAGGTACTACAGTTTATTAAAAGAATGTGTGTTCTGCTGTTGTTGAGTGGAATATTCTATAAATGTCAATTACATCCAATTGATAGATGGTGCTGTTAAGGTCAATTGTATCTTTATTGATGTTCTGTCTACTTAATCTATCAATTACTGGCAGAAAGCTGTTGAAGTCTGATTGTAATAGGGGATTTCTTGATTGTTTCCTTAGTTCTATCAGTTTTGGTCTTGTGTATTTTGATGCTTTATTGTTAGTGGTATACATGTTTAGGATTGTTATGCTATCTGGGAGAATCACCCTTTATCAAACTATAATGTCTCATGTTTTTCTTGATAATTTTTTTCTGAAGTCAAGTTGAAATCTACTTGAAACTGAAATAGCTATCCCAGGTATTTTTGTTTGTTTTTTTGTTTTGTATTTTTAGAGTTAACATGGTATATCTTTCTCTATCCCATTAATTTAACTTTTTTTTGTCTTTGTATTTAAAAGGAGTTACATACAGAAAACAAATGGATGGTTTATGCCCTTTGACATTATGTCTTTTATTTTATTTTATTTTTAATTTTTTAAAATATTTATTAATTTTTGAGAGAAAGAGAGAGACAGAGCATGATCAGGGAGGGGCAGAGAAAGAGGGAGACACAGAATCTTAAGCAGGCTCCAGGCTTTGAGCTGTTTGCACAGAGCCCAACACCAGGCTTGAACTCATGAACTGCAAGATAATGACCTGAGCTGAAGTCAGATGCTCAACTGACTGAGCCACCCTGACAGCCCCAGTAAAATTTTTGATTAAAAAAAAATTTAAAAGAAAGGCAAAATATTTTTATGTTTACTTTTTTTTTGAAAGAGAGACACACAGAGTTTGAGTGGGGTTGGGCAGAGAGAGAGAGGGAAACACAGAATCCAAAGCGGGCTCCAGGTTCTGAGCTGTCAGCACAGAGCCTGACATGGGGCTTGAACTCACAGACTGTGAGATCATGTCCTGAGCCTAAGTCAGAAGCTTAACCATCCGGGTGCCTTTCACAATCTGTCTTTTAATTGGTGTATTTAAATAACTCACATTTTATTGTTTAGTTTTTTTTAATGTCTTTTGAGAGAGAGAGAGAGAGAGAGGAGAGCAGGGGAGGGGCAGAGAGAGGGAGAGAATCCCAAGCAGGCTACATGCTGTCAGCACAGAGCCCAGTGTGAGGCTTGAATCCATGGACCAAACAAGAGTCCTACACTTAAACGACTGAGCCCCACAGAAGCCCCTAGATAATTCACATTTCAAATGATTATTGATATAGTTGGTCTGAGATCTGCCATGTTGTAACTGTTTCCTATGTATTAGTTGTTTTCTTTGTCCCCCCTTCATTTTTTGCTTTCTTTGATTTTAGTTGGGACTTTTATGTGGTTTTATTTATCTCCTCTTTTTGCATTAAGAAGAAAAACGTGTTTGCTCTAAAGTTTTGATACATTTTTAACTAATCTAAGTCTACCTTCAACTAGCACTATTCCACTTTATATATAGTATGGGTACCTTATAACAGCATTTTCTTAATTGCTTCCTCTAATCCCTTATGACATTACTGCCATTAATTTCACACATATATGCTGTAATTACCCAAACCTTTGTTACTATTATTCCTTTAAACAAATATTCATCTTTTACATAAAATAAGAAAAATAAAAGATACATTTTATCTTCATTTTTTTCTTCCCTGACATTAATCCTCTTCTTACGAAAATTTGAGTTTCTGACTTACATTCTTTTATTTCTCCCTGAAGAACTTCTAACATTTCTTGCATGACCGTCTATGCTCCATGAGTTCTACTAGATTTTGTTTGTCTGAGAAAATCAATTTCTCCTTCACTCTTGATGGGAAATTCTCCTTGACGTAGAATTCTATGTTGGTATTTTTGTTTTGTTTTCTTTTATTTTCTAATAATGTAAGTATGTTCATTTTTTTCTATCATTGCTTGCATAGTTGCATAGTTTCTGATGAGAGGCCCTTTGTAATTCTTACCTTTGTTCCCCTTTACCTATGGTTTTGTTTTTCTCTGACTTCCAAGATTTTCTCTTTGTCATTGGTTTTCTGCATTTTGAAAACCTATGATATGTTTTTATGTTTCTGAATTTATTTTGGTTAATGTTCTCTGAGCTTCCTAAATCTGTACTTTGGTGTCTGTCTCTAATTTTAAGAAGTTCATGACCATCAATACTTCAAATATTTCTTCTGGTCCACTCTCTTTTTTCTCCTTTCAGTAAAGCAATTATATGTTATATCTTTTAAAATTGTCCCACATATCTTGTATGCTCTCTAATGTTCTTTTCTTTTCCCCCCAATTTCTTTACCTTTTATTTCAGTTTAGGAAGTTTCATTGACCTGTCATCAAGCTCACTGATTCTTCTGTTGGCTATGTTGGGGCTACTGATGAGTCTATCCCAAACATTCTTCAATCTGTTATAGTGTTTGTAATTTCTGGAATGTATGTCTGATTTCTTTCTTAGTTTATATCTCTCTGATGGTATTATTCATATTGAATGTTTCCTATTATTTCCATTAGAACCCTTAACATATTAATCATAGTTACTTTAAATTCCTTGCTTGATAATTCCAACATCTGTGTCATATTCAAGTCTAGTTCTGATATTTGTTCTGTGTCTTCAGATTGTATTTTCTTCTTGCCTTTTGGCATGCTTTCTAATATTTTTTGAAAGCCAGACATGTTCAAAAGGTTCTAGAACCTAGAGTAAATAGGCTTTTAGTGCAAGGATTTGTGATATTCTGGCTAGGAATTGGGCCTGGTTTAATGTTTGCTGAAGGTGTAGGTGCCAGAAGCTTCAAATTCCTCTTTTTTTTTTTTTTTTTGCCAGCTTAACATTGGGTTTCCCTCAGAGAGTGTTTGCTTTTGCCCTTATTTCAGCTGTAATGCATTATTGTTATGCTGAAAGCACTGTTGGTATAGGGGAAGGGAATCATTTTAAAATTTTATGACTATATTTCAGTCTTTTAGTGGACCTCTGTCTTTGGGCTTTAATTTTCACAACTGTTTTTGTTTAAGTGGTATTGTCTTTCCCTCTTATATGAAATAGGAAGGCTATGGGAGATTAAATGGGAGGAAATCTCTTTCCTCAATGGGATAAGGCTTTTGTAGAATATTGTTACCCTGGAAAGTAGGCCTTTGTAATGGAAAATGCTTTAAGCACATTTCACAATGATTAATCTTTATTCACTGCCAGAGCCTTGAGGGAGTCTTTGAGAACCTGGTAACTTTTTTGAAGATAAAGTTCACAACTTGAGGAGCAGCCCCAACCCCAAGGCCATACCTTCAGGAGTTTTTCATCTCTAGCTAGTCCACATTCAAACTCCAAAAAGTTTATCAAAATTACCTTTAAATGGTCTTCAAATTTATAGCTCTTGGATCTATGTTTTCCAGGTAAGCAAATCTCAGCTTTGAATCTCTGGATTCCCCTATCTCTCCGGATATCAGAGTGGATACTTTCATTTGCAACCTCAGTTCTCTGATGGGATTGAAAAAGTAATTTATTTTCAGTCTGTTAATTGAATTCTTGATATAAATACAGATGTAATAACTTACAAGCTCTTTCCACATTCAATTGAAACCCAAAGTCTAAATATTTTAAGTTTGATAAAATCAAATTTATAAATTTTTTCTTTTCTGTTTCATTTTTTCCCTTTTATTCTAAGAAATATTTATCTACCACAAGGTCATGAAGATTCTTTCCTACATTTTCTTTTGGAAGTTTTATAGTTTTAACATTTATGTTTAGGATTGCCATCCGTCTCAAATTAATTGTTGTCTGTGGAATTAAGGAGGATTTAGGAGCTTTTTTCCCTTACATTTATCTAGTTGATGCAGCACCATTTGTTGAAAAGACATTCCCTGTGGCATAAGTCATAGAAATAAAATGTACTGCAGAGGGAATATAGTCAATGGTATTGTAATAGCATTGTATGGTGACAGATGGTAGCTACACTTCTGGTGAGCACAGCATAACATATAGAGAAGTGGAATCACTATGTTGTACACCTGAAACTAATGTAGAATTTTGTGTCAACTATACTCAAATCAATTTTGTTAACAGAAAAGACATTTATTCTGAATTTCTTGCACTTTTGTTCAAAATCAATTGTCTATATAAATGTAGGCTATTTCCAGTCTCTTTCTTCTGCTTCATTGATCAAATTTACGAAACTTAGGTCAATACTACGGTGTCTTATTACTGAATCTTTATGTTTTAATGCTTGTATTAAAGAGTCATTTATCTTTTAAAGTGATTTAAAATAAGCACAAGTATTATCCTTTATATTTCCCCATATATTTACTTTTTAAGTGCCTTTCATTTCATTTTATAGATTCAAGTTCCTATCTTGGGCAATTTCCCCGTTATTATGAAGAATTTTCATTAGCATTGCTTGTAGTGCGGGAATTTCTTCAGTATTTTTTCTTCTAAATTGTTGTTATTTTGTGTTCTTTTCTGAATGATATCTTCATTGGATATTGAATTCTGAAAGGATAGTAACTTTTTTGTTTTGTTCTATCATGCTGGTTTATTAATGATAAAGATATACAAATCTTTCCTATCATTGTTTCCTGAAAATAATGTATTTTTAAGCTAACTTTAAGAATTTTTCTAGTTCTGATTTTCATCGGTTTGCTCATATGGCCCTTTGTTCTTGCTATACATGTCCTTTGCTGAGCTTCTTAGATTTCTAATATAACATTTCCACCAAATTTGTAAGACTTTTAGTAACTATTTTTTCAAATAAGTTTTTTTCTTTCCCATTCTTTTTCTCTACTTATCTCGTTATTTCAATTAGTTATATGCTAGTCTGGTTGAAAGTTCTTGCAACTCACTAAGGTTCTGTTTCTTTTTATTTTTTTATTTTTGGTTTGATTTTCTCTTTTTATTTCATATTGGATCTTCATTGCATCTTACATTCCTTAATTGTGGCATCTCCAATTTGCTATTAAGTCTGTGTAATTTTTTTTTAAATATCAGATATTATAGCTTTCACATAGAATTTTTATTTAATTCTTTAGTATAGTTTCTCCTTCTTTTTTGAGATAATCTGTTTGTCTATTATGACCGCATGTTTTGTTTAAGTTCATATACTTAAGAATTTATAATACCTGCTAAGAGGCCCCTGGCTGGCTCAGTTGGAAGAGCATGTGACTCTTGATCTTAGGTTTGTAAGTTCAAATTCTACGTTGTGTATAGAGATTACTTACAAATAAAATTTACAAAAAATTATAATACCTGCTTTGTATTTTGTTCATTACTCCACAGCAAATTACCACACACTTAGCTGCTTAAAATAATAGCCATTCATTATCTCAGAGTTTTCAAAGTCAGTAATCTAGGTGCACTCTATTCATGTCTGCTAGATGCAGCGGCTCCCACAAGGCCGAAATCAAGGTATCAGCTGCGCTGGACTGTTATTCCCTGGTTCTAGGAAAGAATCAATTTCCAAGTTCATTCTTGTCTTTGGCAATTAAATTTATTTGTGCTTGTAGCACCAAACTAAGGACTGTCTTTCCAGCTCATGGCCTAGGGAAACTTTCAGCTTTTAAAGAACTTCTTATATCCTAGAGTCACTTCAGGCTTTGCATTTGGCCTTCCCTACTTAAAAGCCAGCACTAGTGTTTCAAAATATTTTTTGTAATCCAAATCAAGCAGATAGAAGACTATATGTTTACTGATTTAAATATTAATCTCATCCAAATGTATTTTCTAAGTTGTCAAGATTGTTCACTACATGTACTAACCTTAATTTTATCTGCTTCATCTCTTTTCCCATGTTACATGATATGATCATTGTTGTGATAGCGCATCATATTACAGTCCCAGGTATCAGGACAGAAAATCTTGGTAAGCCATTTTAGAATTCTTCTTAACACATGTTCTAAAGTTCTTGTCTGTTCATTTTGACACCCATGCTAACTCAATTTCTATTTATATTGACTGCTTCTTCTCTTTATCTTTGATCACACTTCCTGTTATTTCATGTCTAGTCACTTTTCACTATAAACTGGATAGTGTATATGATGGTGTGTAGAGACTGATTCTGTTATTTCCCTTGAAAATATATTTATCATTTTTTTCTAGTATGAAATCTAATTGCTGTCTGTTAACTTAAATTTATGGAAGGTTAATGTCATGCTTTCTCTTCTTCAAAGACAACTTCTTTAGTGCTGCAATGTAGTCTTAATTTTAAGGCATGGCAATTCTAAGTATTAAAAAAATCTGAAATGTTTGCTATGTCCCTGCCTAAGTTTTGATGCTCACACTCATACTTTATTTCTTCTATAGCTCAGTAGCTTTAATTTTCCAATTGTTATTTTCTGACAGGCTTCTTGAAGCCTCCTTTTAATGTGCGCAAGTCAGGATTCATTCAAGGATTTAAAGGGGCTTGTGTGCACATTGTAGAATTGCCTCTTTTGGGTTGCTCCCTTCTTTACAGGCTTCCTTCCTCAATGGCCAGCCAGTCTGGCAGCCAGAACTCTTCTAATAGCCTAAATGAATAAATCTGCAAATTTCTTCTTAAATTCTAGTCAATTTATACCCCATAGACTAAGGATTTCACTCAGATTAAAGTATTATAAGAATTTCCCTTAGTATACTTTCTTTAAAAGAAAAAAAGATTTGCATGTACTCAAATTTCTATCTGATTTTCTTTCCTTGTGGTTTCCTTTTAGTGATTTTCTATTTCTTGTCTTCAAATAGTTAAGTTTTATTTGTTTATTCATTTAGTTAATTTTATATGTTTTCCATAGGTTATAATTCCTCTGTATAAGGTGATCTCTGATACCAGCTGATACTGAGCTGTACTGTTATTACTGAACTAGATTCTCCCATTGACACTTTACTTACAATGCTAGCACATATTTAGATAACGATGATAATAATAGTAATGATAATCACTCCTTAAATTTGTCCATAAATTTGGAAATTCATTGCAAATTTATTTAATTTTGTATGCAATGTATTCATATATACATACATACACAGACATACACACATATATCTTTAGTAGAAGTGGAATTTATACAACTGCATTTGGAGGATGTATTCACATCATTATGTGACATTTAATTTGCACTGTTAGAAATAACAAGAGCTGGTCCTTACCTAATCATGTGTGCTATTCAAATTGTTTATTTCTTTAAGATCTAATTCAATTTCTATCTGCCAAATAAAGAATTCTTCAACAACCGTTAACACTCACTGATATTTAAAACATGATTTAGCACTACTTTTCATACTGACTTGGCTTTCTCACTTTTTGAGTCATATACATTACTCATGACACCTCAACTTGAAAGCAAAACTCTTCCAGATAAGTACAAAATTAAAGGCTATTTTTTAAATGGTTCATCGTGGAATTAAAAGAACCTAAGATCTATATTCAAATTGTGGTAACTTGGAGCTCTGATCTAACACTTGGTTGTGTGACTTGACATATTTCGTAATTTCCTGGCCTCATTTTCTCCCTCTGAAAATTGTACTTGAGAGTGTTCTATAAATTGTAGTGTGGTCTATGTTATTCTTTTTCTAGCATCATATACTAATATTTCAAATATATTTTGTTTTCTTTTTTTAAATATAATTTATTTTCAAGTTAGCTAACCTACAGTGTATACAGTGTACTCTTGGCTTCTGGGATAGATCCCCATGATTCATTGCTTACATACAACACCCAGTGCTCATCCCAACAAGTGCCCTCCTCTATGCCCATCACCCAGTTTCCCCTCTCCCCTGCTAGAACCATCAACCCCAAGTTTGTTCTCTGTATTTAAGAGTCTCTTAAGATTTGCCTCCTCCTCTGTTTGAAACTATTTTTTACCCTTTCCTTCCCCCATGATCCTCTGTTAAGTTTCTCAAGTTCCACATATGAGTAAAAACATATATCTGTCTTTCTCTGACTGACTTATTTCACTTAACATAATACCCTCCAGTTCCATCAATGTTGTTGCAAATGGCAGGATTTTATTCTTTCTTATTGCCAATATTTACCCAAATATACTTTGTTTTCATTAATCTTTGCTGATTGAATGATAATTCTATTCTGTTATTTGACCCAGTGGGCTGTACATTATAAACTAGTTAAATCTCTGTGTTTCTGCCTATTGCAACACTTTCAACAAGCAAAATTTAACACTTCTTGATAATAGTCCTAAATGATATATCTCCGATATCAACTATAAAGATTGCATAGCTATTTTCAAACATGCAGAAGACATCAAATTGGATACACCATTATCGCTGAAAATTTTCAATGTGAAATGAGTAAGATGGGAGAAA
The DNA here is from genome assembly GCA_028646485.1 of Cryptoprocta ferox. Classification (NCBI taxonomy): domain Eukaryota; kingdom Metazoa; phylum Chordata; class Mammalia; order Carnivora; family Eupleridae; genus Cryptoprocta; species Cryptoprocta ferox. The sequence continues at coordinate 125,719,671 of CM053572.1, forward strand.
CAAAATTTCTAAAACTTAAAATTGGATTTGAAATAATACTAGGCTTTATCCGTTTGGTGCTTTGCCTCAACTATCTGGATGAAATGTTTGTCTTTTAGTTAACAGAGTTAGCACTGGAAAATTTAGAAATTTTTCCTTGGGGGTTGGGGGAAGAATACTAGGCCTCTTTTATTTCCCCAAAGAATAATTAATTATCATGCAAATCTTATTTTAAAATGTGAAATTTATAATAACTATAATAATTAGATTGAAATCAGGAAAAAAAATGAAGTGGGTCTTTATTTAGATTACCATAATAAATAAGCTTATATATGATATGTTTTGTCCCTAGATGCTGACTTACTCAACATTTGAAAAGTGTGAAATAATTTGTACAGACACCATATCATAGTTAGCCTATGATTTAGATAAGAAGTTTAAGACATTCAATTGATTTAGTTATGTTGTTATAATATTCTTCTATATTTTACTCTAACTCTCTAATCACTGCAGACAGTGAAATAGATCTTATTGATCTATTTGTAGGTGACAACAAATCTGGAAAAATTTGTAAGCCACATCTTGATAATTATAAAAGATAAAACAGATTTTTCATATCATGTCTGTGTTTATTATAATGGGATAATGAAATTAAATTTTTTGGATTAGTGCATCTTTAATTCTGTGAGATCCTAATCAAACAGATTTGCAAGGATTCAGAAAAAAACTTCAGGTAGACTAGTTTTGATCAACACATTTTTAATTTCTGAAAAACATGTGGGGACAATTGAAAGGGTAGAACTAATAATAATTTGAAGTTGTTAAATATCATGTTTTCTTTATTTTCTTCTTAAAGGAAAAGGTGTACTGAATGTGAAAAATTGGATGTTTTTAAATTGTCTACTTACTTTTTGTTCCCTTTTTTTCTTTCCTCTAAGCTCAGAAACAGCTTAGTGGGTTTTTCTAAGGATGATAATGATGATAAACAAGATTTTTAACAGGGAAGGTATTTGAAGAATGCTATATTTTGCTATATTATAGGTGGGGAACTATATAAAGAAAGGGCCATTTTCCCTTTGCCATTGTTCATTGGACAGTAGATTACTAAAGTTACATTTGAAAAAGAAAGAAGAGAAAACATTTTGATGATATTAATAGAAAAAATGTTATAATTATTAAAACTTTATTATATATATGCTGAGTTTTAACCTTTGGTTTTGTAATACTGGTAATTTTCACATTTTATATATGATAAAAATGGCTTTACACATTTCCCTTCCATTTCCATTAATTACCTCGTTCTGAAGTATAAATAACTCTCTTAATTCATAAAACCAAACTAGGAAGTAGGCCTATTCTGTTCCACATTTTGCAGATGAGGAAAATTAGTTGCAGAAAGAATAAATGACTTTCCTAGCATCTCACAGCTAGTTGGTGGCAAAGCCAATATTTGGACTCGGGAATTTTGCATGCAGTTTTGACCACGTTTTAACCACTTCACTTTGTTTCCTAAGAGTTAAAGAGCCTTTCATAGAAAAGAGCTCCAAAAAGTGCAGACAGGAAGCTGAATGATGAAATGGCCAATATACAAATGCAAAAGCTGGTATATTTTAAAGCAGCAAAACATAGTTTTGTATTGTATAACACTTTATACATGCTGTGCTCTTTTACATATTCTCTTCAGTCCCCTAAAAGTGTCATTGTGTCGGTAAATGATTGTTTGGCAGTTTTACATTTATAATTGACCAATAATGAAAATGTAAATGAGAGGAAAAATATAAGATGCTGTCAGATGGTGATCAATTTATAGTACAAATTTTCCCTGTAATGTTCTATAATTGAAACAATATTTGGAAGACATTATCTTAGATGAAATTTTTCCTGAAGGCACACATATGGAGCATTTTCCAAATTGCCTTTGTTAAAATTTTATTGAAAACAAATTTTTAAAAATTTTATTAATATTAACCCTTCAGAACAATGAGTAGCACTTTTATGATGATAATAATATTGACTATAATAATATCGCTAATAATATCAAGCAACTAGAAATAACTCTATGCTTGAATATGATTTTCTGTAAGAATGTGGTAGGGAACAAAAGTTTTATGTGAGTCTCTTTCATTCTTAACTGTGTGGGTTTTAAAAACTGAAACATAGGCAAAACAAACAAACAAACAAAAACAAACATCCCCAAGCCTATAGAGCTTGAGCTAATAATCTCCCACAGGTCTTCATTATAGCTCCTTCTTTCATTCAGTACCACAGATTAGAAACTTTTAGAACCAAGATTTAGATGAGGTTTCTCCGGAAAGCCGTGGAAACGGAAGGGAAATGGAATCAAAAATCAGCAGCTGCTTTCTAGTTTACACATGAAAAATAAAGACCATTCACCTCCTAAACTCTTCATTTGCTTTTGTTGTTTGTGTGTTCAGTTTTGAAAAAAAATAGATATTACCTTAAGCTAAAACTCGATATTATTTTTGCTTCTTTATGGGCTTATTATTCTGTGCTCTACTGTACTTTTTGTAGATAAGGAGATAAACATTTCTTTGGGGAGTTGAAACATTCCCTGGACCAAAAGTAATAATATTTCAAGACTCTATTTCAGAGAAAATTATCATGATGAAAGCTTCTCTCTAGTCTACATTGACCATGTGCCTTAACCTTTGTCAAATAAGTTACAGCCTACAGAGCTGCCGTAATTCTACATAGGACATAAAAACTGGGTTTTCAGTTGGTGAGGTCACAGTAAATCAAAACAAAACAGCTGAGGTCATTGGCTTGTTTTTCCCCGTCCCATTAATTCCATCCATCAGCCATAGGTTGGTACCCTAACCTTGGAAAGTGATCTTGAAAATGTGAATATTTTCTTAAATTTGGGGAGAGGGTAAGACAGTGTAAATGGAAATGTGCAAATAGATCATTAATCTTTCATTTAAAAAAAAAAAAAAAAGGTAAAATTCCAGAGACTCCAAAGGGGGTTGATGAGCAGTGTCATCCAAAAGGCTCTCCATAAAGGTGCATTATTTGCACAAACGGATGTTCTTCAACATTTAATCCTCTACTTCAAACATACAAGTCCAAGTTAACATGTGCCTTTGTCCCTAAAGGACATGTGATTCAGTGTGCTTCTAATTCTGTGACAGCATGCACAAGAATAAATAAATGCTTCAGTATTCATTTGTTTGACAGGCCCCAATTTTGCTAAAAATCAGCATGTTAATACTGAGCAAGGATTAATATTTTTCGGACTCATTTTATTCAACTTTCAGACAATGATTTTGGAAAGGCTTACTGTTAAGGTTCCAACCAGACCGAAGATTTTATGATTTAGTGAGTTAGTTAACTATCAAAGTGTTATAGATGAGGTCACATAATGTCACAAACTAAAAGTTAGAAGAAAGATAATCATGCAGGAATCAGAGAACACTGTTAAATATCACAATTCGTCCTTTCTGAAATGTTTGTTATAAGACATTAGAAAATTTGTGTTGAGTTAAAGTAGTAGAGAAATACTAAGACATAAAAACTAGTTATTTAACTTACAACGAAAGGGTCTTGAAACAAATGTATGGAATACATTAAAATTAGTAACCTTGTGATTTAATTTGGTGAGAAAAAGTAAGACCTATACAGAGCAATCATTAATTAAATATCTGGAAAGCAAAACTGAACATTTTTATTTTTATATTACTAAATTTTATATGCAGGAAAGGAAATAACCCTGTTGACTAATGATGATTTTAACAGGCATAAAATTGTGGTTTCCCTTGTACGCTATTGATCACACCTCACAGTAATATTTTTTTAAACAATGAACTTAACAGAAGCTAGTCTGTATCAGTAATTTTTAGATGGTTTCAATAAATTGGCATAATAGTAATTTAATACATTTTCAAATTTCTGAATTTCGTAGAATGTACATGTTTTATTGTGAAACAGAATGGGGCACTATTTTAACTTTAAATGATTTTTTATATTTAGATATAAGTTAGTGAGCAAATTTTATTATTATATTATTAATTCAGTATCTAGGTTGTGGCTCAGTTGGTACTAATATTTATTATTTACTATTTGCTATAGAAAACAACACTTTTTTTATCTATGTGGTACTCTTCACACTATGTGCTTTTAAGAATTCACTCAGATGTGTATGTCTACGTGACAGCATCAAAGGTCAATATTAACACAATGGATCTTGTAGGAACACACATTAACCTGCAGAAAGCTCACATGGCCAGGCAGGAAAGAACATTTTTTTACTTTAAGAATTTCTAGGCTTGTGGTAATACTTCCGATATCTGATGATAACCTACCAAATACATGATAAAAAATTTCATTACTTGTCATTAAATTTAGTTTCTCAATTGATGTTTTAATGAGGGTTTATGCAAATCAGTAAATGTTTAAAAGTACTACTTTGCTATAATATAGTAAGAGATATACACATTTAAGTTGCATTAAAGTAAATATTTTTATGTATAATTTTTAAATTTATGATAAATTTAAATTTATAGACGCCATGTGAGTCTGTAGAGTTGATTATTGAGATCTACTTTCCAACAAGATGGTAGTTATTGTAAATGTATTAATTAAATACAATTTATCTTTGACTCTATTCTGATTAATTAATGTTTGAAACCTTTCACTTAATAGGTCAAAAGTCCTCATTCCCAGTTAACATGATCTGGACACCAATTGCCATTGCTAAGAAAATCAAAGAGCAGAACTTTATAGTATTGAAATCTCCTCTCAATCAATTTGCATATACACTCAAATATCATTTATTTAGAGTTTCAAATTAGGTTTATTTAAAAAATCATTAACTCGAAATTACTCGAGGGAAAAATGTATGGTTTGCCAGATGGTTAGGAAGACAGGTAAACAGAAAACACTGAAGATAGGAGTTACTGGGTAAGCAGCACAGAAGTGGCGCATCAAGCATGAAAATGGTCTCTTTTAAACTATTATTCTGAAATTTTTCAATCAATAAAAACAATAATAGTCATGTGTGATGCTTAAGGCAGGGTAAAAGATAAATTCAACATATGTGAGGTGTGGAAAAGTAAGAAATGTTTAAAAATCACAAATGGAATCCTTTCCTTTGTGTCTTCTAGCTTTTAGAGACTGACCACATCCTTGGCTCATCTTCAAAGTCAGTAATAGTGGGTCTTTCTCATGTAACCATCCCACTGGGTCTCTTCTTTTGTTTCCATATCTCTCTTTGAGCTGAAAAATGTTCTCTGCTTTTAAAGACTCATATTATTAGAGTGAGTTTGCCAGAATAATGCAGGATAAATTCTTCATCTCAATATCCTAAACTTAAATGCCTTTGCAAAGTCCTTCTTACTATGTAAGGCAATATATTCATAGGTTTCAAGGATTGGGGTGAGGATATTTTTGGGGGCCATTCTTCTACCTATAACATATACTGCCTGAACCTACTTTATTTTTACATATAACACTTACCAACATCTGCAGTATTAAATGCTTGTTCCTTTGCTTATTCTCTTTCTCTTAGTTGAATGCAAGCTTCTTGAGAGCAAAGACTTTGTATATTTTCTTTACTAATTAATCCCCAAGGTCTAGAATAGTCCCTGGGTAGGCATTAAAGAAATATTTGTTAAATGAATAAATAAGTCAGGTGTATTTAATAACTAAACTATATATTTATGACCATGAATAGTAGACTTGATATCGAAATTAAGAAATATTGCTCAAGAAATTTGTGATTTCATTTGAATATAAGAATAGAATTTGCAGGTGTAATGAAATAATATATGTCATATGTTTTTATTATAGCAATCTGTTTGCAAATTAACACATCCCCCACACCCATCCAAGGAATGGTAGGTTAAGTAAATGAAAATGAAACAAATCCTATATTGAACGTTTTAACCAGATGACACTTTTATACTTTAAGAAATACAAAGCACACAATAGCACATTGGCTGTTAAGCTAGATCACCTCCCAAAGATTCCAAACCATATGTGACAGGGAGGGTCTCTGAAGAAAACAAGTGAAGTCCAAACATTTGATACTGAGTAATGCACATCAATGTCTTCTATTGACATGATAACAATTATCATCTGAATTTAATTTCGTTAGGCTGTGCTCATAAAACCATCCTGATTTTTATCACTTAACTTTTCATTATACTTTCTTTTTGAGGAATTTCACACAAACAACATTATATTTTTGAAGGATTGCATACAACTAAAGTTACATATTCATTTTTATGGACTTCAAAAATGAGCACATGCAATGTTGCCTGCACTATAGAGTATAAGCTAATAAGGCCAAAAGGCTAACAAGGCACAGAGGCTAAATGGTAATAAAAGCATGATAAGGATTTTCAAAAGTCTGATAATTCATATCTGCAATGTACTTCCCTTGATGATATCATGCAAGCCATTTGTGTGTGACTGAATATTATGCTAAATTTAAATATATCCACCTACTGGGGCACCTGGGTGGCTCAGTTGGTTAAGTGTCTGACTCTTGGTTTCAGTTCAGGTCATGATCTCACAGTTTGTGAGTTTGAGAACTGCATTAGGCTCTGTGTTGACAGTGCAGAGCCTGCTTGAGATTCTTTCTCTTCCTCTCTCTCTGCCCCATCCCGACTTATGCTGTCTCTGTCTCTTTCACAGTAAATAAAAAAACTCTCAGTGACTTTCAATGTTACCTTATATCAAATAACATAATCAACCTAAAACTTTTAAATGTGTTTATATAGACATGATTTCACCATATGGCAATCATCAATGTTTAAACCTTATTATTATTATTTTTTATTTACCAAAAAATTCCTTTTTCAATCTTAATCCTAAACTGTCTTTCTCTCTCACTCATGTCTCCCTTTGTAAGTCTTCTAGTCCTATTTGTCACTTTTTTTTCTTTCAAGATTTTATTTAAATTGAAGTTAGTTAACATAGAGTATAGTAATGGTTTCAGGAGTAGAATTCAGTGATTCATCACTTACGTATACCACCCCGTACTCATCCTAAGAAGTGCCCTCCTTAATGCCCATCACCCATCTTTTTCATCACACACACACACACACACACACACACCTCCCCTCCAGCAACCACAGTTTGTTCTCAGTAGTTGAGTCTCTTATGGTTTGCCTCCCTCTCTATTTTTATCTTATTTGATTTTTCCTTCCCTTTCCTTATATCCATCCATTTCATTTATTAAATTCCATGAGTGACATTTTGTGAATAAATTCATGCTCAGTCCAATATTAAGCAATTTACATAATTTCAGTTTCTTATATCTTGCACTGGAGTTGGGAGAGGGCAACAGCAAGGAGAGAAGGCCTCTATTGAGGAGGATATGCAGGCACTTGGAAGTGGGAAAGACCTGAGTTTGAATCAAAGCCCCAGGATAGGGAGGCCTCCAAGTTTGGCCTCACACTGGAGGCTTGCAGACCTGGCATAGGTGATGTCACCACAACAGTGGGCTGTTTCCCCACCAGAAAGCCAGGATGGAGGGCAAAGTGCACTGTGCTAAAATAGGACTTTATGATTCACTATCCTAATAAAGTTCTACATTCTACATTCTTAAGAGTCTCTGTCCTTGTCTCTCTGGTCAGTATCATTTAATTAATTTTTCTATTTTCTTCTTAAAGCAGAAAATTATGCCTGAATAAAAGCCACTGAAAAGCTTATGAAATTGATAACCACATATGGGTCAGAAAATGTAAATCTTTAGTGTATTAGCACTGAGAGTTTTGCATCTTGTCTTTCCTACTGTTTGGAATTCTGTGTTTAGCACTTCTTATTTTGTTAAATGATGTTATATTGTTTTTCTTAAAAATTAATCATTTTCATTTTTACTTTGAAGGGAAACCATTTTACTGTACTAGAATAAAGGCAAATAACAAACATAAAGTTGAAAACAAGGCACTAAAAAATTTCCACTCCTGGAGTAATATTTACAGAAACCAACTCAGGAGTTTGACAAGTGATCATTCTTATGCCTTGATTTAATTTGTTCCTTAAATTTAAAATTAATATTTTAAATTAGGCAGTTATTAATAATTTTAAAAAATCACCTAAAATCTGTGCTTGATTGTGTATTTTTTACAAATACTTTTAATCCATTTGTATTAATTGAATTAGGATAAGAAATGCACGATGTTAAGCATTATGCTATACATAGCCTGAGATATTGTATGTAGTTGAATAACTACTGTATCAACTAAATGATGAAATTTATGAAATGTAATACTTTATCTAAAAGTAACACTTCTCTAATCAAAGTAAATTTATTTTGGCCCTTAGTTTAAACAAGGACTGAATGAGATTGTGTTTTTTAAAAAAATCTAAATACTTGATAGATCTTGGTGACTTTTCAGCCAAAGGGTATTTTGAGGCAGGAACCATGGTATAAAAAAATATGATAAATCTTTACATATGAATTAAATAATGGCATAGTTCACCATATAAATGAATTGTTCCAACACAGATTTCTCCCCCTATGATTTCCCTAAACTATGGTCTAATACCAAAGCATTAACAAATGGTTCAATAGTTGTTATTGTTTTGCCTTTTCCAGTGCTGAAATGTGGCAGAAAAGCTTGCAAAGGTTGGGGGACTCTCACAGGGGCTAGACAGACTCAACTTTTGGCTCACTGTAGTAACTGAAGTATGTTTTCCTGTATTCCCATGACCAACAGCATGAGTAAGATGATGTGCTTGGGGCAACCAAAGAGATATACAGATGCATAACATCCCCAGTAAATCTGTTGTGGCAGAGGCTACAGATATCTGCAGTAATGGAAGGGCTCTGCCAGTTAGGTGCTAGGAGGATATGATTTAAGTACTACCAAGCAAAACACAAAATGGTTTCTTCTAAAATTCCCTGCCATAAAGGACATTCCATCATGTTTCTAGTTTCACCTCAAGCCTCACCTCATCTAGGAAATTGCTCTGACCTCCTTACCAGCCCCTCTTCCCACCTGCCCCTCCAAGTTAGGTTAAGACCCTAAAAGCTACTATAGAATCAAGTGTGTTCCTTCGGTGCACTTATTGCAGTGAATAATAATATAATAATTTGTGAGATTAAATAATTATTCTTGTCTTCAGCTAGAGGGTGAGCTCTATGCAGTTTAGAACTAATTGAGCTGTTGATTACCATCAACTCTCCAGGGCTAAGCAAAATGTATGACACATTGTAGCAGCTCAAAAAGCAGCCAGAGAATGAATAACTGAATACATGAATGAATGAAATCTTACCTCCCAATTTCATTGAGGACTTATGCCAATGCCTTGACACTAGAGATCAAATGTAACAGTCAAGCCCAGCTTAACATGAGTCAAGTACACTTTATTGTCCTTGTTTACTAATGACCGATTTATTGATGTCTTTGTCTGTTAAATGTCAACATTGATTACTGTTCAAACATTCATCTATGACAGGACCTTTTTAGTCCATGGGTGACATCATTCTGCATCAGCATTGTCAGCTGGTTAAAAAGCAGATCAGCTACAAAATCGTGTGCCCCCATGCAAAATGAAACATAGAACCCCTTTGTTCAAAAATTATAAGAAATTCAAGAATGTACCAGCAGTGCATTAAATCAAGAGCAAGCCCCTTCTTAAGTACAGAGTTGTGTGTGATTATGCAGGATGCATACCCATAAATTAAGTCCTGTCAATAAGGAGAAAGATGGTTTTTGATTTCCTTTAGGTTTGGAATCTGATTTTTTGAAACTCCCCCCTTCCTGTTACCTCTCATTTTTTATCCCCAATTCCTCATCACTTCTAATAATGTCATCACATGAAGGATTACACAGAGATGAGTGCAATCACAAGAGGGACTGGGGTTAGGACAGACATTTGTATGCAAAGCAAGCTAGCACCACCACTGGAGATTATAAGAAAGGAGTTCAGAACTCCTCCTTCTGGTCTCTTGGCAACTGTGGTAGGACTTTGTTTAATCAACACGCTGCTGGGATGAAGCATCATGGCCAGGAGTTTTCACTGCCATTCTTCTCCCAGCATGTTAACTGCAAAATGAAAACCCAAACTGACATTCGTCAGAGTTGTAATATTGTATTTTGAAATCTTGAAAGTAACTACTTCTACATTCATGTGACACACTTGGCAAAATTCCCTTCTTTTTTCCCCTTCATTTACTTTCTTGTATACCTTCTCTTCATTTTTGTCTCTCTCATTAGATGGTTAAATCTTTATTTAGCCAGGACCATGCTTATAGCGCTCTACCTCAATTTCATAAATAGCATATGTTTTGCAGTGATTCTATATATTTAAGTGTGTGTGTTAAAAATAATAAGTGATTGTATAAACAATTCTCTTATTTGTAAACCATGAGTTTTAAGTCAGGGTTTCTTTCTTTTTCTAGATTACTTTAAAGCAACTGAAGCCCAGTGATTCTCAGAATTTTGCTCTCAGAATCACCTTAAGACAATTGAAAACACAGAATACTGACCACTCCCATAGTTTGGAACCAACCCTCTGATTCAGTAGGTCTGAAAATCTGCATTTGTAACAAAGTCCCTTGTGATGCTATCATTGTTGATTCATAAACTGCAGTTTGAGAACCATTGTTCCAGGCAGTAAAGAAAAAAATTATTCAGTGACACTTGCCAAAGCACAGTAAGGAAGATTTTGTTCAAGGAGGCCAGTTTGATTGGTGTAGGGACCCCTGCAATGGGGTTCTGCAATGGGAAAGAGAGATTGGGCTCAACTCAGAACATAGCATGGGCAAGTGAGAATTTATAGCCAAGGAGCAGGTAGGGGTCAGTGGATGGAAAATTACTAAGAGGAAACATCAGACATCAGATGGGGGTGGGGGTTGGGAGGGATTCTTGCTGAAGGCAGAAAACAGTGATCAGACATCATGTCAGGGATGGTGGAATGTGAGGAACTTGATCAAAAATTGAGGATGATGAGATTTGTTCACAGTCCATTATATAAAACACGGGGTTCCCTAAGCTTGGTGTACTTCAACTGTGATGTAGAGCCACCACATGTGCCATGTCCACCTGAGCCCATCTCAGGCATTGTCCAAATGAGATGTGGAAGACAAAGGAAATTGACATAAATATGACAGCCATGTTGCTTCCTATGCCTTTTGATTCTGACTTAGAAGTCTCACATTTTTTGCTGAGCATCCATGAAGTTGACAAGCTAATTTGATAGCTTAGAAGTAGGTTAAATATCACAAAATTAAGTTATTGACAAATAAAAAGGGAAAGAAAGGAGGAGGAGGAATGAAATGATATATGTTTAATGTTTATTTATTTATTTTGAGAGAGGCAGAGAGAGAGAGAATCTGAGAAGGGGAGCGGTAGAGAGAGAGAGGGTGAGGGAGAGTTCTAAGCAGGCTCCATGCTGTCAGCGCAGAGCCCAACTTGGGGCTTGATCCGAGAGATCCATGAGACCATGACCTGAACCGAAATCAAAAGTCAGATGCTTAACTGACTGAGCCACCCAGGCCCCCAGAAAGATATTTCAAAAACAAATAAATGAAACAATAGTTAACCTTTGTCTAATTTTTTTTATAATAGATACTTATTTAAAAATACTGCTGTAAAAAGATTCTAAGAATCCTTAGAAATTTTTTAGTGATGATCTTAATTAAAATACTGCTTGAAGAACCACTCAGATCTAGTCTTTGCATTAACAATACAGCTTAAAATATAAAATTAAAAATTATATTTCTGTTCATTAAATGCAATTGCAGAAAACATCACTTTTGATTTATTTTTGCCACTATTTCTTTTACTTGAAAGATATTTCTTGCATTCTCTTTCTTAGGCATAAGCTGAAATCACAACCAGACAATGGAAAATTCATTCCTGATTATTTTCACTTCACCAATGTTTCAAAATTTAAAATAGGCCACTCACCTTATTTGGGTATGGATGCAAGCAGTCAGATTGAGTAAGAATTTACTTTTCAATCAAACATGAAAAGTATTCAATCTATTTTGTTTCTGTCTTGCTAAGAAGATGGGATTCAATTTATTTGTAAATCTTCTCATATGTAACCAAAAATTTTTACGTTAAAAATAGTAGGCAAAAACCTCAAGGAGTATGATTCAGGTTTGATCTGAGAAAATTAGGAGAAAACCAGCCCTGACATTTAACCTAAAGTACATAGAACACATAGCTTATAAAGGGAGGGGGCAGGATGATCAAAATAAATTTAACATCACATGTTCTTTCATGAACTCTTTATTGTTTTTTCAAAAGAATTACATTTTTTGAAAATATAACTGGCTATTTGATACTTTAACTTTTCTCTGGCTCAGCCCTCCCTCCTTTTCCAAGTAATGTGACCTAAGATATGTTGAAATATGATTAAAGAGTAACAATAACAGAAGTTACTGTTATAAACAGGTTTCAGTGACAATTTACTTGCAGATAACAGAAACCACAGCTATCCGAATTAGATAATGATGATGATGATATGATGATGATGATGATGATGATGATCATGATGGTGATGATGGTGATAATTGAATTTTGAATGTAGATGGAAGCTTATAACAGGTTCAAAAAGAGAACGACTAGGAGATTAGCAAGTGTACTTCCTGCCCCAGAATCATACATCCCATGCTGTGGTGCAAACTGCTGCCAACATGGCCTCAGGTAGGGGTGAGCACAAAACCATGCATCCTCCCTTGGGGCCAGATCAATATCTTCCCCCTTCTCTTTCTCCTTATTTGACTCAATTTCTAATTTAAGGATCATGAGGACATCTAAAACACAGCATATGAATCACCCCCCACCCCCACCCTGAGCGCTCACTGCCAGGGGAATGTAATTTTTAGTTTTCCAGACTCTACAGTCCATAAGGCAGACTGGAAGGAAATTAGGGGAAAAAAATGTGTCAAAAAACTACGCAAAATTATTCTTCCTCCAATGTGCTTGTGGAGAAGGAAGCCGTGTAGACATTCTCTACATTCATCTCATAGCCATAGAGAGAGAATTAGATTTGGTTAATTTCCTGTTATAATGGAAACTGATATTATGTCTAATATTAGAGATTAAAAGGAACCCAGGAAAGGGTGGCTGAAAAGCTACTGATTTTAACAAGTGTGTAGCTCTTAAGTGACACCTTAAAGATTGACACGTTATTTAGCAACAGCATGACAACTTTTAGGGATATAATTCCGCATGAAATAGAAGGTTGTTTTATTTAATTGGTTTTAACAATATTGAGTATTTTACATTTGCTGAAGGGGGTCAGCCTTCAGAAAGTCCCATTATTATAATGACAGAATGCTCTTCAATATTTTGAGTGTTTTATGATTATAGTAAGGCATCTTTTGCATAACTTCTCATGTAGTTTTAAAAGTATAGAAAATGGGGTGCCTGGGTAGCTCAGTGGTTGAAGCATCTGATTTCAGCTCAGGTCATGATCTCATGGTTTGTGAGTTCAAGCTCCACATCAGGCCCTTAGCAAAGAACCTGCTTCAGATCCTCTGTTCTCTTCTCTCTCTACCCCTCCCTGGCTCATGCTCTCACTCTCTCTCTCTCTCACTCTCTCCCTCTCTCTCTCAAAGATAAATAAACATTAAAAAAGCTTAAAAAATAAAAATGAAAAAATAAAAGTATAGAAATATTTTTTCAAGTTTTCATCAGCTTTTATTCTCTTCTAATGGACAGGTGGCCTCTCCTTACAATGAGGGAATCTTCTGAGGCACTGACTCATTGATCCCATTCATACAGACTTTCCTGTCTCTTTTTCTGACTTTGTGGGCTACCATTTCTTTAAGAAAGAATTAATGTTTATTTAGTTTTGACAGAGACAAAGAGTGAGCGGGGGAGGGGCTGAGAGAGAGAGGGAGACACAGAATCCAAACCAGGTTCCAGGCTCCAGGGCTGTCAGCACAGTGCTCAAGGAAAGGCTAGATCCCACCAACCTTGAGATCTTGACCTGAGCCGAAGTCAGATGCTTAACTGGCTACCCAGGCACCCCCCCCCGCCCCCACCGTGGGCTAACATTTCTTAACACTGGTGACTCTAAAGAAGTTTTACTGAATTCACAAAACTAGTTTACATATTTCTATAGAAAACTCAAAAGAAATAGAAATATTTGCAGAATCCCATTAACCCATTTACAGAGTGAAAAAAAGAAGGAATTGAAAATGGTATTGTTTAATAAAACAAAACTCCTTATCAGATGCTTTAATTTTTAAGTAATGTTCTATTTGTTCTGTATTTTAATTTTTATTACTAAAGCTTATGTTCAATAAGATAGCATATGAGTCTCTTTTTTTAAAAGGAAGGCATTAGGGAAAATGGGCTAAGTTTTAATACATTCATTGTTCAAATGCTCTCTTTCATATATGTGTATCTATATTTCCTGAACTTTAAAATACATAGATGTTTTATTTATTATTTACTACACATATTACCTGATCATAAAACAAAATGCAGTAACAGGCAAAACCATTGTCTCATACTTTAAAGTTTTAAGATATTACTATCATTTTGCATGGGCACCATTCTCCAACACCATGATGAATTTTAATTTTAGACAAAAACAATTCTTTTCCTGTAAAAAGCTAGCAAACATACTACTACATGATACATCGATATGACAGCACTACTGCTATTTGTATCCAATTCTGTTATCTCCTTCTCTAATAGTATCAACGGCCTTAGCTGGGCACATGGCTTTCCAGAATAAATACTACACTTCCAAGTCTCTCTCTCAACAAATTTGTGGCCAGGTATCTCATTTCCAGCCAATGAAATCAAAGAAGATTCTAATGGAAGGGAGCATCCTTTTCTGTTCATTTTATTCCTCTTTATAAAAAGCAGATAGGGGGTGATCTCTCTTGGGTCTTATGAGTTCAACGCCTTAAGAATGGTTGAGCATGAAGACAGAAGAAGCCCAAGTTTCTGATGACTGCACAGAGCACAGCAGTGATACCAACTCAGAAATTTATATAAGAGAAGAACAAACTTCTATCTTGTTGAGAAACTATTATTTTAGGAATACAGCATCACATCATATATTTTCATGAATAAAATAGCATTTCACATCTGACTTCAGCTTTTGGTTATTTTTTCAACTGGATGCATTTAAATATAATCCAGATAACTCCTCACATTATGCAGCCATTTATTCTGAAACTAACAACAAACAAACATATAAAAATAGTTGATCTAATAAGAGCCCATCATGTATGTGCTCATCAGGCCCCCTGCGCTTAATTAAACACTGTATAACATACAGACAATATGAGATTCTACAATTTCTCTTGACAAGCAACTTAAATATGTCAATGGCAGTATTATATTGAAGACACATATGTATATTAATGTATATTAACAAATACATTACAGGAAAAAAATAGAATATTTATTTTTACCTGACTCTAAAGTTAAAAAGTATTCTGTTGAAAAAACTATGGGTGACCAATCTAGAGATAAGTTTAAGGATATCTAACTCGATTATCACATACATTACAATTTTCCAGATTTTCGTGCCCTCATCCTTGACATCAAGAGTTTCAAAAAGTCTCTTTCTTCTCTAAATATCACTTTGTTGAGCAGAAATATTTGCCATTTTTAAACTGTATTTATGTATTTTGAGATTGAGAGAGAGAAAGAGAGAGAGAGAGAGAGAGAGAGAGAGAGAGAGAGAGAGAATCTCAAGCAGGCTCCAGTACTGTCAGCTTGGAGATCTATTCCAAACTCAGACTTACAAATCTTGAGATCATGACCTGATCTGAAATTAAAGGTCAGACGCTTTGCCCACTGACACACCCAGGCGCCCCAGAAATATTTGGTATTTTAAGATAGAAAACTAGTAAGTAACATTGGTCAAATAATAACATTTGGTATACTAATAATTTTTTGCAACCTGATTTAACATCTGTTTCCCCCTCTTTTTTCCCTCCCAGATTAAATTCCTTTCTTTTCTCATTATCCTTACTGTGTAAAGGACCTACTGATGTTGCAATAATCAGACATGTACCCAGGAGGGGGTATGACATCTCAGAAACAGTATTAAAGGAATTATAAATATACGTAATATATGTTATATACTTACACAGACATAGTTATATAAATATTCAATATGAAGTCATTACAGTTTTAAGTATATCACTAGAAAGCTCTGTGACCTTAAGCAAGTCATTTAACTTTTCTGAGCAGTATTGTCTATTTTTATAAAAGTCATAGCTAGACAAGGTTATCTTCACAATCCCTCCTCCAGCTTTAAAATCATTTTATAGTACATTATTATTTCATAGTATGTTTATAAAATTTATTTATTTAAAAAAAGAATTCTATCTGTAGCCAGAAAAATATAAAGGTGTTCATTATTTTATGGAGCTATACTGACATCCTTTGGTAAGATTTCGATCGAATACAACTTAATGTAGAGATAGATGAGTAGAGAGATGGACGATCAGATGGTTGATAAATAAATAGAACCACCCAGATGTATTTACATCTGTCCTCACACACATGTGGGCATGAAACTCAGATTTCTGAGAAAAAAAGTAAAAAGAAAAAAAATGGGAGATTGTGTCAAGTGCAAAGTCTAAACATTTTAATAGTTTTAATTGCATATTTAAATTATGAATAAAATATTTTATCTGTAAAATAAAAATGCAAAGCAGATATCAGATTAAGGAGACCAGACCGGCTCACGGACATACCAAAACGATGAGCCAGGTTATGTTCTCGTATGACAAGAAGTAACAAAAATAAGGCTTTTGGAGAATCAAAAAAGAAAGTTTACTGCAAGCAAAAATAAATAAAAATAAACCTCAACCAAAATGACTCTGGTAAAGTATCAGATCTGGTTGCAACGTGACTTGGCACTCGGCTTATACTTGTATTTCAGGAGTCTGGTGTGAGGATGGTGCAGGAATATATATGTCAGAAGAAGTATCTATTAAAGAAGAATTGCAAGAAGCAGTCCTGTTCCTGAGATTGCGTTACGGACACAGCCGGATTAGATTGGGCTGATTACCTTAGCCTTGAAACAGAGAGTCTTTCTGCCCTGCGGGGGAGGGGAAGCCTTTCATCCACTGCTCTCGTCTTGGATGCGCCCTCCCCTCGCATTCACTTGCAAATCGCTGTGTGCTAGCAAAAGCCAGCACTTCCCCAGTCTCTAACCTTCCCATGGCGAGGACTGCCGCTCTATCAGCAGAACCTTTCTCTCCGCGTGAGGAAGGGCTTTTTTCCCCTCCTCTCCTTTTTTTTTTTTTTTTTTTCTTCCTCTTAATCAGAAGCACTGAATGAAAGCCAATCAGAGAGAGCTCGCCCCCGGTTTCTTCGGTTCCCTGCCGTCCAGAGTTGAAAGTAATGCTGAGAGAAAGCTTGAGTTAGATTGAAGTAGCATCAGTGATAGAAAATAACAGCCGAAAACAAACAAAAAGGGGACACAGTGACAATTTCTCCAGGGTTGTTTTGGCTGGGACCAACTTCCGTTATCCAGAAGCTGCTAAAAAAAAGGTAGGAAGACTTCACCTCTCCCCCTCCTCTTTTTTCCCCCCCAACCCCCTTAATGTCTTTTATTTTCTTTTCCTGGGGATGGGGGGATAATGTTTGTTTTTAAGTTGTATTTAGCAATTATTTCCAAATACTTATCTTTAACACATGAGGAAATTAATAAGCATAAAACTCTATATTAGATTCTAGAAACAACTGCTTTGAATATCTATAGAGGTAATGTAAAACTAGATTAAATTATATATTATGCTCAACAGTGGGTCATGATACTAGAGTTTGTGAATTCATCCACTCTGAACAAATGCTAAAAACAGATCACGGAGTATAATGTCATGCTCATACTGTTTGTCTTTATTTTCAAAATCAGATGAAGAAGAGATAGCCTTGTTGCTGTGAACTCTAACATCATCTAACATTACTTTGCATTCCATACGAATGGATTCACTCTGCGCTTTTCATAGTCATAGTTCATTGTACGTTCAATATAAAGAGAAATGACAGGCAGTCAGTCGACAGATTCCTTGAAACTGTCAATGGTCACTAAGCATCTACATAAATAAACTAGATTGGCATTCATCAGAAATAGAAGAGGCATAATTCCTACATTCACATTTCATATCTAAGTCAGAAGTACAAGGGGAAAGATGAAGGAGGGAGACTAAATGCATGTAGTCAGCAGCATTTATTGTCTCTGCTGCAATAAAATCCATATTTTATGTGCTGTTAAATTAATGCAGCACATTGCGAGTCTAAATGCAGGTCCCCAACAAGTAACTATTGATAGCACTATAAGTATGGGCAAAGGCAGTAGTCCGAAAGTGTTTTTATGTCACTACAATAGAAACCTATCATCTCCTTATATCATTAAAAAGGGAGGGGAGGTACAGGTGCAATCAAAGACAAACATCATTTTGAAACTGCTTTTGCTTCAAAAAACAGAAATCTCTTTATAATAGTGGTTCTTCATCCCAGTAAAAGCTTCTGTTATCCAAAACTGCACATCCATTACTCTCAGCTGTTTGGAGATGCATTATTTCCTCTTCTTCTTTCTTCTTAAAGGATCTAAATTAAAAATCATCTGTCCCTCTGATGCTGAAAACAGTTATACTTCAATGCATATGTTGGTAGACTTTCTTCCTCCACACCATCCCCCTCTGTGTCCTTCTTTAAAATGTAGCTACAAGAGCTTCTCTGTGGTGAATAACACTTGGCAGGAGTGTGCTCATTTTTTAGGTCTGGTATGGTGAGGATTTTTAATTAGTAGAACTTTCATGAAAACATTATGTCATTGACAAGAGCTCTAGGTTCATTTTTAGTTAAAGTGGTGAGGAAAACAGGAAGAGCTTGTGTCAGGGAGCAATAGGTAAATAAGTTGCATAGATCATCTACCTTGTCCCTATTGCCTGCAGTGTAGGAAATGTGGCACAAATGTATTCAATGTGTAGTTTATGTATTCATAAGTAGTTTATGATGGGGGGTGATCCGGGAGTATACAAATATAAGCAAAATGTGTCTGTGTCTTTGGGACCCATCAAATACAAATCCATCCTGGTGATAAAAACATAAAGAAATGCTTCCTTCATTTGCTTTCACTTTTTTCCCCCAGCTGTTTTTAAAGTATGAGTCGATGTCTGTTTTCAGAAAATCAGACACTTTTTTGGTTTCAAATACTTGCTGCTAACAAATTGACTTTCCTGGTGAATGCATATACCTTCCCTGACTCCAAAGAATAGGATCCCATACAGTTATATGTCTTGGGAAAAAAAATAGGAAAATAGAAAAGCAACATATAGTGTGTATGGCATCCACATATATATGCATATGTATGAGGTCAGTGGTTAAATTGCCTGGTACCTGATCAATGCCTCAGGTGATATTCCTAGATGTTTATAAAAACTAGCTATTCGGTGATACCAGTACTACACAGGTATTCGGCTTAATATCATACAATTAGATTTTTACTACAGTGAGATTTTTTAAAAAAAAGAAAAGAAAAAAAGGATAGAAAATTGATTTTCTATCTAGGGAGATACATTTCTGGCACATTATTAAGAAAGTAGTATAATCTTAAGGAGGAATGGCTTTTTTCTTGTTGAAAAAGAGTATATTTGATACCAAAAGGTTAATTCCAAAATACGTGAACCCTGTCCAGACTCTAAGATTCATTTCATGATCTTCATACTTAATTTCCCATATAAACAAAAAACTGAGGCAGAGAATTTATTATGTAGGGGATTTCTGGATATACGACTTATTCCCTCTGTTTCTTAACCTACTTTGCAGCAAGTGATAACACACTGTCCTCCTGGAATATGTCATTTTTATACCAAATCATTCCGCTAGGCTGCAGCACAGGAATATCATTAGCACCAATGATGCTGATTCAGCAGCAAAGTGAACCATATTTTTGCTAAGTGTTATTATCAGGAAGAGTGTTGCATAGTAAACAATTAATACAAATCATGGATATAAACCCAACTATCTCTGGTCTAGCCCTTGGGTTTGAAAACTATTAGCTGTAGTATATTGTTATTTCTACTACACAAATTGCATTCTAATGCTGTTATCCCGTTAGAAGTGCCTGTAAAATACTGAAATAAAGTAACAAAGTACAAGCAGAGAGATATAAACATTATTTATTCCAATCATAAGTAATTTTATGCAGGTATTTGATCTCCAAATTTCAGGTCTATGCTTGAAAACTCTGCTTTTGATTAACCTAAAGTATTATCTGATTAGGGTATCAGAAGTCACTTTACTAACCATATTATATTTAGCGGTCCTGTCTGAAATAGGCTGAAGTTAAAAGCCAAGCAGCAAGAATGGTGCCTTCATTCTTATTAGGTTGATACTGAGCAATGGTGATATTGATGAAGCATTATACTAAGTATATATGGTCCCTGTTATGAATATTTTGAAAAAAAAAAAAAAAAAGAGCCCAAGGAATATCATTATGAACACACATTTGAAAAATGAAAGTAGACGTAGGGCAATATATTTTCCTTTTCTTGACACTTTATTCAGATCAATGAGTTCACTGAGAAAATTTTATTTTGTCATAATTAAAATCATCTGAAATATGCAGGTAGAAAGAAATATCCTAAATTTAAATATTTTTAAATCTGTCCTTTTTTTTTTTCCTGGTTAAAGCATTTGGAATATGTTCACAGAGCACTAATGTAACATTCCCTGCTTTTATCTCTAATAAGTTCAACACTCAAAATTACAGATTTTTTTTCACGCATGAAGAACGAGAAAATTTCAATCAACAAGGAGTGCCTCTTTTCTAAGATAACAATACCAGCTCAGGGTCACCTCTCTTCTCTTCCCTTCTTGCTACACAGCAGCCTCACTTCACTTGACATTTTAGTATGAGACTTGGAGCCCTTTCAAATCCAGTCATGGTGTCTTTCGTAAAGGTATCTAAAGCATGAGGCCATGTTTGCCTTTGCCATAACCTCCTTTGTCACTGCTCAGTTCAACTAACTCAAGAGCCAAACACTGTAAGACAACATCATCACATTAAAGTTGTAGATTGCTGGAAATGCATTATCCTTAACGTTATGTGAACATTGATCAGTTAAATAATGTGACAGCTTTATGAAAACTATTTCAAAAGAACTTTGGTTTAACTCTTTATTATCAATGCAACTTCTTGCAAAAAAAAAGTAATGTGATTTTTAAAGAATAGAGATGCTTTGTTTTCACAAACGTCTTTATATTTTTATACTATTTCTCTCTTGCAATGTATGAGATAGTCTATCCTCTGTATTACTAGGAGACATTTGTTAAACATTACCACATGGGTGGTGGATTTAAAGAAAGGAAAAACTGGAAATTGAGTAAGAATGAATAAAATGAAATTACATGTCACCTCATTTTAAGAAATAAAATGTAGCATTCCTTAAAAATAGTGACTGCCTTTGGGAGTTGAAATGCCTTCATATAACAATCCCTTGTAGTAGAGGAATGTAGTAGAGAGTTTATCAGTAACATTATAAAGCACTTTACCAAACTATGTGATCTCAATATCCTCCCCGCCTTCTTTTATAAAGCAGCCTAGATTCTCCATACTCTACATGATGCAAAAATATACAAAGTTAAATAACATTTGACTTCAGGACAGAATTAAGCAATAGGCTATAAGGTATAATACAACATTGTTTCACAGTAGGACATTCAGCATTAAATGACATGTCTAAACACTTCAGAGTCCTGCTGATGCTCAGAAATTTTTCAGTGTGCCCTCATTCTCTCTCTCTCTCTCTCTCTCTCTCTCTCTCTCTCTCTTTCACTCTCTCACTCTCTCCCCTCCCTCCCTCCCTTTTCCTTCTCTCTGTCCCTCTCTCTCCCTCCTCCCTTTCCTCCCCCCTCATTTATGGCAATTACAAAGGTCCTTGATGAGTTTTCATGTGCTTTTTTAAATATCACCCTATATGAAATAATATTTCTGTAAATTTTGTGATTTTTATAGCCAGTACTCTATCATCTGCCACATTATACATTTAATTTATTACATTATCCTTTGCATTATAGCATAAAGTCTATGACAGTTCAGTTGGCTAGCTCATGTCCTTTAAAATGAAAGCGATTCTTTTAGATATTATAACACCTAGGCTTTTAAGGAATTGAAATTGGCATCAATGTAGTTTACTGCACTAGCAAGCAAAGTATGGGAACTGCAGCATTTATTAATGAAATGACTTCTCCAAAGTATCAGAATGTAGAATGCATAGACGTGAGTTATTATATTCAGTACATTGGTTTATTGATTGGGAATCTTTGTTGATTTACTGTAACAGAGGATACTGAAATAGTTTGACAGTCCTGGTTTTAAAAATAAATTAAACATAAATTGCACTTTCCAGGAAGCAGTCATTCATTAGACATGTTGATTCTTCTTTGTTGCAAGATACAAATATTACCAGTTTGTACTGTAAGAATGTAAACTGATATATAATGAGCAAACGTATTTTATAGATATTGTAAAGAACTGTCATTGCTCTTTTTTGTTTTCAGTAGAAAATTTGGGAAACATAAACTGTAACCATAATCAAGTTAAGCAGAATCTATGGAAATTAAGATAATCAATAAACTGAATAAAGTGAATGTTTTAACTTGGGTTATTCTCGTAATTCTCTGCAATGTTCATGTAGAATTTATACATACAAGAATCAAAGTTGAAATTTGGCATAGTTATATGAATAGATCAAAGAAAATCAATATGTTTGCCTAGGCTATTGAGTATATTTTTTGCATAATGCTAATATAAGTTTTAAAAATGTGACCGAGTCTCCTTTTGTATATAACTCTACTCCCAATAAAATCAAGTTAAGTCAACTCCACTTGAAAACCATGGTAACTTTTGAAATTTCTAAAATTATCAATGTTTCCATAATTCTTGGATCAGTCTTCAAATATAGATGAAGCACCATACGATTTCTGGATAATTTGATTGATAAGCATTACCTTTAAATTAGTAGTCTTTTATTTAAGTAGATTTGAAAATAGTTGTACTATCTGCAAGACTTTAATGGTTTTGTGTCTACCATGTAAATCTTCTAAATGTGGAATATAGTTATTATTTTATTTAAAATATTTGCTTTAAATAACTAAAATATTAAAATTTTACTACCTCTAACTCATTGGTTTAAATCTTTTGCTGATAAAATAAATAATAGGACTTACATATACTGTTAATACTGGCAGTATAGTATTTTATTTGCTTTAGCAAATACATAAAATAAACCATTGGAATAAAATAACATATGTCAACTTATTCAATCAAATTAGCAAAAATCAAGCACACAAGATTAACAATTAGCCTCATCAAGTATATTTTTTCTTTTTCTTTCTTTTGTGTTTTTCTTCTTTTTGGGCTTCTTCCCAAATCATGGTAAGTTAGGGGTTATTCCTGCTCTGTAGTATTGAGCAGTATTTTGTTGCCAGAGTGACTTTTTTATGTTTATGCTCTGGAGACTGAAACCTATGAACATGAACATTTATTCTGTGTATATCTAGCTACTTGAATTTGAGTACAGTAGTCCCCCCCTCCATGTACAGTTTTGCTGTCCACAGCTTCAGTTACTCACAGCCAGGGGTTATTTGAAAACAGATGACCCTCCAGACATATCCTCACAAGGTCAATCGTAGACGAATGCTATGTCACAGTGCATACATCATTCACTGTGTTTCCTTTCATAATGTGGGCCTTTTATCACCTAACATTATCCTATGAAGAAGGATGAATATAGACATTTTAAGAGGGAAAGAGACCACATTCATGTAACTTTTATTACAGTGTATTGTTATAGTTGTCCTAGATTATCATTTATTGTCAATCTCTTAATGTGCCCATATCAATTAAACTTTATCACAAATATGTATGTATAGGTAGAAACATAGTTTGGTACTATCTGCAGTTCCTGGCATCCACCAGGGGTCTTGGAATATATTCCCAGCAGATAAAGCGGGGTATAAAAGCCTTTGCCAATGAATAGAAACCTATGGAAAGTCTTCATTTCTTGATCAACTCCTTTACCCAGGCTTCAGCTATTCTTTTGGAGATTTGTTCAACATCACATCCTAAATACAGCCATGGACCTAGAGGCATTCTTTCATCTTTCTACTTTTTCTTGTGTGTGTGTAGGTGTGTGTGTTCCTGCTGAATTGAAGAGTGGAAATTTTCTGTAGAATTTCTCTATGAAATAAAGGAGTTTTTTTCCTATTGGACATAAAGCTTTTTGGTTGGATGAAAGTAAAAAATAATGAGAACTCTACATATTGTCTAAGAATCTCTTCTTTTCTAGCTACTATGCCTTTTAAAATATATGCCCTAACTTTTTTACATTTAATAATGAGATAGTTCTACATTTTAAAAAATTTAATTTGTAAAACTTACTATCTTGGCAATAGGCACAAATATTTGTTTTAATACCAAATAAATAAATAAATAAATGCTGGGAAATGAAGTAACCCTAAATTTTAAGTTATAATAAATCATTTCTGTACTAATTTTTTTCTTAATCCATCCAGGCTAATGGATGGATTAGCCTCCATCATAATATGAAATCTGAACAAAGTCAGGGGAAAACATGTTTTCTTTTTTAGGGCAGAGCCATGTGATTGTTACATGTACAATCTGTATTGAACATCTAGCCCAGTAGAGAAGTTAGAGAAATGAGAACCATAATCTTGACCACAGAGAAAAAACATTATTTCACTTCACTTGATAAGTAGTGTCTAGATCCAACCCAATTCTGGGTAGGGCCAAGGTTAAAAAAAAAAAAAGTGTGGATGAGATTAGCCCTGTCCTTTCTAGAAGCAAAATGTAATGTCCCATATAAACCATTGTTGTCAAAAAACTCCTTATGGAATTTTTCAATTTTTAATAGAGGCAGTAGGGTAAGCACTCTGATGATGTAAAATTCACAATAATTAATTCCCTATGGTTTTAGGTTATCATATTATTTTGCATGTATTATATTTTTCACTTTTATTTTGCTTTATAAATTTAAATAATTTCTTGGAAACTAAACAATAACTCATTCAATTTCCTCTCAGCTTCTAATTGATTTCATTTATTTTGGGGGTGGTTTCGATGAGCCAGTCCCTTAGTGCCGCATACGGAGATATTAAAGATGAATCCAATGCAAATATTGTACTTGAGGAGAGGTGATTCTAATGTAAGACATTCACAATAAATATATTCACAGTAAATATTACATAAGTTATAATAGAAATATTAGGTAGGTAGTTTTTTTTAAAGTTTATTTTATTTTTTGAGAGAGAGAGAGCACAAGCAGGGGAGGGGCAGGGAGACACAGAATCCAAAGGAAGCTCCATGCTCAGAGCTGTCAGTGCAGAGCCAGATGCAGGGCTCCAACCCACCAACCATGAGATCATGACCTGAGTCGAAGTCGGACGCTTAACCAACTGGGCTAACCAGGCTGCTTAAGAGTTATGTTTTAAATGTTTCAGTTTTCACAGAATAGCACTGAATGAGATAACAGAATATCATTTAGGCAGTCACCTATTTCTCCACCTAACACAAAATCTTCAGTTCTGTTATTTAAACTACTGATGAAACCTCTTAGTACCTTGTTTTAGTCATCCATTCTTTCATTCCTCCATTTGGCACATATTCTTAAAGTGCCTACTGTAAGCCACATCCTGCATGAGCATCCAAAGGTCCACAAAACAACTAACCTCTGCTACACTGAGGCATTAAATAAATCACATGATTTGTTATTATCACCCAGTTTTGTTAATAAAGATGAATACGAGGTGCTTTTAAAATGAATGACATGGGGCTCTAAGTCACCTATTTTAAAAAAAATTATAGTCAGGGGCGCCTGCGTAGGTCAGTCGGTTAAGTGTCTGATTTTGGCTGAGGTCATGATCTTGCAGTTCCTGAGTTCTAGCCCTATGATGGGCTCTGTGCTGACAGCTTGGAGCCTGGAACCTACTTCGGATTCTGTCTCCTTCTCTCTCTACCCCTCCCCCGCTTGTGCTCACTCTCTCACTTGCTCTCTCTCTCGCTGTCTCTCTCTCTCTCAGAAGTAAACAAACATTAAAAAATTTAAAAATAAAATAAAAAACTATATTCAAAGCCATGTGACGTCTTTCAAGAAAATGTCACAATGCGTTAGCAGATTAGTTAAAGATATACGTTTTTGTGTAACCTCAGATTCATTCAGTGGCCTCATGAAAGTGGGTTCTCAATTGGTGCCTCAGTTAGGAGCCACCATCTTGGTTGGTGTCTACTTTATACTTCTCATTTGCAGTAGCCATTTGTCACCTTGTAGCAAGGGCTCCAATTTGAGACTAATATACTCATCCCAGGTAAGACGCCTAAATAACACGTATGTATCTGAAGACCATGTGGACCCCCAAATTCTATTACTAAAAATTGTTAACAGAAGCTCTCACAAACCCACAAGTAATTAAAATGTTCACTGGTGTAGAAGCCATTGTATTTGAAACTTAGTCACTCTGTGAAAAAGTTTCTCTGATAAGATATTCTATTTTTGTAAGGACACCTGATGAAGGTCATGTTTGATAGGGAGGCTCCACAGTGATAAGGCTATGTGCCAGAAGCACTGAGGTTGGCTTTCTTGGAATGGTAGGTAAGATTGGCAAGATTGCCTTTCTTAGAATTTCTTTGATGGATAAAAGCATGGATCGTGGCACCAAGCTGTCTGGCTTCAAATCCTATGTCACTTACTATATATTTAATATTTAATATTCTTGATCCTTTTTCATCTGTAAAACAAGGTTAATAATTATACTTATATAATAGTACAATTGTTATGATTTTTAAAACTTACAGATGTAAAATATAATACTTAACAATAGCTATTCTAATGCTACATATTATTGTTGCCTATTATTTTTATGGGTATTGTTATTACTGTATGTAAATTCATGTGATCTATGCTTTTTTAAATAAATGTTGAGTGTGCTTTATTTTAACCATAACATCCAATATAAGTTGGACTACTACTTTAAAATTTTTGACAATTTTAATTTGTATCCTATAATCATAATTTTGTGCTTGAGTTGGAATGAGAAATCCTTTGTGTTTTAAGTCGGATTTTGTCACTAACTCTGATAACATCATAACATTTTTCCCATTATTTTTTGTTTGTGAAATGGAAGTTTAAATCATATAATTTCCAAAGACACAGTTTATCTATTGCTATAATTAGAAAGGGCTCATTCAATCTGCTGTGTTATCTGGCAAGGGCTCAGTATATAAGATGCTATAAATATATTCATCGCTAATGATTGTGAAAATGTCAGTTGCATAAAGAGAGTATGTAACCTGAAAACTTAAATTACATTCTCAGAATCATATTTTGTAATTGCATGAATTAGGGAATTGATGGACATGAATTTTGACAATGATATAAGGACCCAAAAAGGGGGTAGAGGAGGGAGAAAACATTAGAAAGATAGAGACTTACTGTTGTGAGTTCCATAAGCCATATAAACTCACTCAGGTGAAGCATGAACCATTTCTGAATACAGGCAGTAATGGTTCTTTTAACAGATTCTCCTTCTTGAGGTCAGAGTAATGAGAATTAGAACAAGAATGATGAACAGAGGCAGTGCATTACAGAAATAATCCCATTAAAGTTTGGATACCCATAAATCTCAAGAATAATTCTGCAGTCTGTATTACAAGCTGAAAGGTCAGTGGACTACCGCTTTCTTAGACTAGGTTCCAGAAACTGTCTGATGAAGACATAGGACCTGCTGCAAAATGTGAAAATTTTAACAGGTTTTATTTAGATAATTCTTTCTTTTCATCGTTCATATTTAAGGTGATTTGAAGATCAATTTAAAAATCACTTTTTCTTCTTCCTGGCTTAGGGCTGTATATGGTAATTTCAAAGACATGTGGAATGAATTCTATGGCTTACAAAAACAAACCAAAACATTAACGTCATAAAATATGCATTTCTGTAAGTCCATAAATATCTTCCTCCTTTACACTTCATTTTTGAAATCCAGAATAACATCACAGTTTTCATCTTTCAGTTTCATTTAACCCAGTACTAATTAATGTACTTATTTTAGAAGTTCACATATTGAAAGAATATACTTAGTAGTTTATTATCTATCCACATGTAAAGGTGAAATAAGTCATAATAGAGACCACTAAACCTAGCTAACAGATGTATTTTTGTGAAAATAATAAAGATAATCCTCATTTTTTGTCATAGCTATATATTTATATGTATTATACATATATATTTATTATTTATTTAACCAAATTCACTGCCTTCTTATGTCATCTTTATTAAATGAATGCTGTGATTATTTAATAACATTCATTTTCCCCCTGACTTCACTATATTTGGATAAATGTTTTTATTTTATGGCTGATTAAGATGTCTAACTTAAAATATTGTGTTAATATTAAATATTTTAGTTTAGTAGATTTTCTCAAAGTGTGTACTTTTAGAATTAAGCCTCCCAAAGGTTAAAAACAATTAAACATGGCTTCTCTTTAGTTTTGAAATTCTTCATGCTAGAGAAAAAGTTCATTAACTTGCAGGTATTTTCCTTTCATTTAGTTGGAAGTCAATTGAGAATCAAATGGTACAAAATTTTAGGAGAGATTAATTATAAAAACCTAGACAAAATAAGTATTATTGAATAATTAATAATACAGGCTAAATAATCATTTCCCTTCAATATCCTTCAAATTCTTTAAGGTTTTCAAACATTTCACATGTTGGTTTGAATATCTGCATGGTAAGATAATATAAATTTTACTTCAAAACTTAATTCGAATTTTGAAATGAGTTTATGTTTCTGAAGTATTGTCCCATCTATAGGATAAATTACTGCTAATATTTCTGGTAACATTCTATTCACCTCAAGAAGTAAAATAACAACATACTTAGGTCTTTGGAGCCACCTTGTGGCCATATCATAGTATATTAGGGAATGCTCTGGTTTCAGAACCTTTAAACAATTTTTTTTAATGTTTATTTTTGAGAGAAAGAGAAAGATAGCATGAGGTGGGGGAGGGGCAGAGAGAGTGAGAGGGACACACAGAATCCATAATAGGCTCTAGACTCTGAGCTGTCAGCACAGAGCCCAATGCGGGGCTTGAACTCTGAACAGTAAGATCATGACTTGAGCCAAAGTCAGACGCTTAACCAACTGAGCCACCCAGACACCCCCAGATTTTTTCTAACTAATCATTACACCTGGAATCATTGAAACCAATACAAGGGTGCCTGGCTAGCTCAGTAGGTAGAGCCTGTGATTCTTGAATTCAGGGTTGTGGGTTCAAGCCCCACATCATTTGTGGAGTCTACTTTAAAAAGTAAGATACAAATATTAAAAGAAAAAAGAAACTAATGTGAACATAAGCGCTAATAATTAGCCCTAAAATACATAATTTTACATTAATTCAATTTAATTTTTATATACCAAGTGAGGTTATAAAAATATTGTTTTGAAAATGCCTAAATAAAATATTTTAAACAACACTTTTGAGGAAACAAATATTTTTTAAAATGGTTTTTAAAGTTTCTTTATTTTGAGAGAGAGAGAGAGAGAGAGAAAGAGAGAATGAATGAATCCCGAGCAGGTTATGCACTGTCAGCATATGGGGCTGGAATTTCCAGCCAGGCGCAGACTGAAATTCACGAACTGTGAGATCATGACCTGAGCTGAAATCAAGAGTTGGATAGTTAATCAACTGAGCCCACCAGATACCCCAAAGCAAGATATAATTTAAATATATTTCACCGTGTAGCTGCAAGTCAACTCTAATGACTCCTTGAATGTTTAACTTCCTCAAGCAAAATTTCTTCCAGCATCCTCTGGTGTACAGCACAAAGAAACCAGAGGCTGCATTATTGTTACTCTTGAGTTTTGTAAAACGTCAGTGTAAATATGTAGCCTGCATGAAAAGCAAGTGAATGCTTGTGACTGAATGTGTTTTGAATTGAGCACATTGGAAATTTAGGGAGATAAATTTGCTTGCTTTAATTTTTCCTTAAATACTAGAATAATTTGTAGTTTGTGTGGCATAAGGTACATATCCACAAAGCGTGAAACCTCTTTTACTAGGTTTTTTGGAACATAAAAACACACTTGCATGAGAGTAACCCATAGTTACTGCTTCTCTTGTAATTTTAAAAGAGAATACCTGCACTTAAAAACAAAACAGTACAATTATTTTCTAGAAGCCAGAAATAAGCACTTCTAGATTTTTAAATCTGGATCAGGCATTGATTGCTTATATGGTCTTATTTCCCATTGTTTACTTTATTCTCTACAGGTAAAAATGAAGAAGTTTGATTAGAAGAAATTTCTTCCCACGTTGCCCATAGCAAAAGATGAGAAAATTTTTTTTCCTTTAATTATTATTTCTATATCTAGAGCTGTATCTAGAGCTTTCTCTATTTCTATTTGTCTGTCTTTTGGGACAGATTTATGTCACCATACTAAAGTAACACTGTCCATCATCATCTTCATCATCATCGTCATCACCTGAGTAAGACTTCAATTCCCACATTGGACATGGGGTAGCTTAGTCACATTTACAGCCCACAGTGTGAAGCGGTCCTGAATTGTCTCTCTGGATCACTGAGACAATTAACTTTGATTAAAAGAATAAAGCTCAATGGGAACTAAAGACAAACTCATAAAATCACAAAACATGTTATGAAGATTTTCTCTCTGTTATGTGTTAAAGCCATAAGTTGTCCATCTTTATTTTTATTTTTTATTTTTTAAACTTGTTTATTTATTTTTGAGAGAGAGAGAGCACAAGCAGGGGAGGGGCAGAGAGAGAGAAACAGAGGATCCAAAGCAGGCTCTGCACTGACAGCAGCAAACCCAGTGCTGGGCTCAAACTCATGAACCGTGAGATCATGGCCTGAGCCACAGTTGGACACTCAACTGACTGAGCCACCCAGGTGCCCCTAAGTTGTCCATCTTTATAAAGCAAATCATTTTCTGTCTCTATTTTGAACACGTCAGGTTGCCTCTTAATGTAAAACAAGTCCATATCATTTCTCATGCGCAGCCCAATAGTCTGACTGAAAACAAAGATTACTTTGCTTCCCATTAAGCTATGTTCCCTATGTCAACAAAAGTGCTTCTATTCTAAGAGATATTACTATTGATTTGCTTTTATTCTCAAAAGACTGCTAGTTTTTTTTCTGTGCAATGCTACACACTTGATTATTTCAAATAAGCCTATAAAGCATTTATTATAATCCAAAATGGAGATAGAAATTGAAATGTTGTGTTTAAGAGTTTAGAAATGTTTAAAATTTAGATGAAACCTTTTGATGATGTCATATTCATATTTTGTGCTATTGCTTTGGACAATGTTTTTTTGCAGAATGGATAGTAAATGGATAAACATAAATATAGAAAGAAAACATATAAAAACATCTCCCCTGGTGAGTAAAAACCGAGAAATGACCCCAAACACTTTTAGCTAAAAATTTCTAGTTCCTTCTCAACTTTAGTCTAAAACATAGCATATGTATTTACCCAAGATAATTGAGTATTATCATTAGTCATTATTTCTGAGACCATTTTTAAATTTTTGAATCATTTTTACTTAGAGCAAATGCATTGTTTGTAAATCTTAACTATTCCCCCCTCAAATATGATTATTTGATGAATCTTATAAATTCTAGCTCTATAAAAATTTTAAAATTGATCCTTTTTCTGATTCCAAATCAACAATACAGAAGAGGTTCAAATTCATCTTTCCTTTTCAGTTTAACCATATTTTTTAGAGTTCTTCATATGTTTTATGGAGTTTACCAGGAACATGAGAAACAGTTATACATACTTTGGTCCCTTCCTCAATGAGATGAAAATACAGTAGAAAAAAAGCAACATTTACAGGTAAATACAGTTACAATTATATAGTGTTTTGCTTGTAGGATGAATGAGGTTTTAGGGGAATGTAGATAAGGGAACATGATAATTTAATCATAGAGGAGATGAAGGGAAATTTGAAAGGTATTATTTGTTTATTATTATTCATTATTTAATTGGTTATTGAAAGTGAAACAAGAGACATGACTATGTGCAGATCCAAAATCCCCTAGGTGACCTTCTCTCTCCCTGCTGTACTCCTTCCTAAAATATATTTTTCTTAATCCATTTTTCATGTAATTATTCTTTTACTAATATTCATTGATTTTCCATTATGAAGAAGGCAGGATATTAGATACCGAGATGTGATGGGCAATAAGTAATATTCAAACTTTCTAACCTTGAATGCCTTCTGGTATTTTCCAGGAGAAAATCAAAACAAAAATTACAATATAGTCTGATGACTGCAAGGAACAGTATAAGCACGCGGTACTAAGAAGTTAAAGACGAGGGCATATGACAATGTTAGATGCTAAGAAAGGGTTCCTTCAGAGATGGAATTAAAGCAATACCCATAAAGATGTGTCGCTCATTAGCACAAAAGTTTTCCTGCTTATCTCCATTTTGACAGATGCTACTATATAGTGGTAAATTATTCTCACTCCAGAGTTGAGCAGATGGATCAATATAGTTTTACCTTTGCCACCAAGGAGAGTGGAAATCTTGGCCAAGGTGTTTAATTTCTAAGACTCTATTTCCTCATCTGGAAGATGGGATAATGATGGCTACTTCTTAAACCTGCTGAAAGGATTAAATGAAGCTGTACTTATATAACACTTTGTTTTTGTGGTTATAAACTCCTAATAAATATTACCAGTATTATTACCGCTTGCTAGGTAAAATTCAAATTCTTATTTATTTATTTATTTTTTATTTATTTATTTTTTCTTGTTCTTTTTTTTTAAACGTTTATTTATTTTTGAGAAAGAGACACAGAGCATGAGCAGGGGAGGGTCAGAGAGAGAGGGAGACACAGAATCAGAAGCAGGCTCCAGGCTCTGAGCTGTCAGCACAGAGCCCGACGTGGGGCTCAAACCCACGAACTGTGAGATCATGACCTGAACTGAAGTCGGCCGCTTAACAGACTGAGCCACCCAGGTGCCCCTAAAATTCAAATTCTTTAATCTAATCTGATCTATTTTTTCTTCTATTAAATTATTGTAGGTCCTTCTGCATTCCCCCCACCCCGCCCACACCTAGTGACTTGCCTCATTAATACAGACAAATTGACCAGCTCTCAGTTCTAGGAGAATTCTCCTTGTTCTCTGTATTATTTAATTATTATTTTGCAACTCCCCAGATTTGTTTATATTGGTCACTCTGCCCCTAGGTTCTACTTATGAAACCTCTTACCATTCAGATTGGCTTCAAATGTTACTTTTTTCTTGAGATACTCTTTGATTTCTCCTGCTAGAAGGCCTTCCTAGTTTTAGAGAAGTCTTACCTCTTTATTTACATCTCTCTTTTACTGTGGGTCATCATCTGTCTTGAATTATTTTTCTTATATATGCCTTATTTCTATTTTATATATAATTACTTTCTTAGAACCAGGTTTGTTTTGATTTTTATCTACAACACCAATGCTTAGCTCAATAACTCCCACTTAGTAGCAAACGTATGATACAGAAATTCATGCATGAGACAAGTTGGACATATACTATGGATTACAATTTAAAGATAAATATACTACCATAGAGTAATTCAAAGATTAACTCACTGAAGATACAAATGATGTTTCCGTTTCCAGTGGACAGTATTTACTATCTCTCCTTTAACAAAAGGCAATTTTCATTTTTAGAAGTATAAACTCTAAAGCAGTTTTTGTTTCTCAAACTGATTGATTTATCATCTTATTCATTTAATATACACAAATGACCCCACCCTGGAATTTTTGGAGTTATGATATGGCCTTACATTTTAATTTTTTTAACATTTATTTATTTTTGAGAGAGAGAGAGAGAAAGAGAGAGAGAGAGAGAGAGAGAGAGAGAGACAGAGTGTGAGTGGGGGAGGGGCAGAGAGCAAGGAGACAGAATCTGAAGCAGGTTCCAGGCTCTCAGCTGTCAGCACAGAGCCCAGTGTGGGGCTCTAACTTATGGATTGGGAGATCATGACCTGAGCTAAAAGTCTGTGCTTAACCTACTGAGCAACCCAGATGCCCCTGACTTTACACATTTTAAAATTCTTGCTGGATGACAGCAGATAAATAAGTGTAACTAGAAAATACTGTGATATTTTTATGTATGGGCCCATAAATTGATCACAAACCAGTTTTAAAAGGTAAAGTTTCATAAATACATTGAAAATAACCAGTATTTTTTCTTGAAAGTAATCACAGTGAGATATTACTTATTTTTGAGGTATGCAAATTCTTATTTGATTGTTTTTTAGTTGACTCTTGCTTTATAGTCATTTATTGTTTTCAGCACCTGTTATGTACAGAGCTTTGTGTTATATACTGCAATAAGTATAGGAAAAAGTAAGAGACATGTTACTGAGAGACAAGGTAGCACAGTCAGGACTTGGTGGTGTATGATTAAGCACTAAAATGACTCTAAAGCAGTTTAGTTTTAGGAATCATTAGTATAAGTTTCAAAAGGTGAAATAATGGGGAAGATGGAATTGTTATTTGACCTTTGCTTGAAGGATGTATAGAATGTTTGCAGAGAGCAGTCGTTTCACTGTTCTTATCACTATGAGCAAAAACAGGAATGAACATGGAAAATTGGTTGGCCACTAAGGAACAAAGCTGTGTTTAATCTGAGAATACTCTATTTTTGAAGAAACTTGCCAACAAGTTAAGGGGTTCAGACATGATTAAAACATTCACAAAAGATGTACCAATTTAAAGCTCTTAAAAATATATATATTATTTGGGGCACCTGGGTGGCTGAGTAGGTTGAGTATCTGACTCTTGATTTCAGCTCAGCTCATGATCTCAGGGTCGTAGGAATGAACTGGCTCTTTACTGAACGTGGAGCCTGCTTAATATTCTCTCCCTTTCTCCCCCTGCCCCTCTCCCCTGCTCATGCACGTGCTCTTGCTCTCTCTCTCTCTCACAGTAATAAGTAAGGAAATATTATTTTACCCTGAATTCCTTGGAATAAATAAGGTTAAAAAATAATCGACCTTGGGATGTCTGGATGGCTCAGTTGTTAAGTGGCCGGCTCTTGGTTTCCTCTCAGGTCATGAATTCACGGTTCCTGGGTTCAAGCCCTGTGTCAGGCTGCATGCTGACAGCATGAAGCCCGCTCTGGATTCTCTGTCTCCTTCTCTGTCTGCCCCTCCCCCACTCACACTCTGTCTCTCTCTGTCTCTCTCTGAAAATAAATTTAAAAAATTAAAAAAAAAAGGTAATCAAGCATTATGCTTGACATTTTAAATGCCTCAAATGGTGGTGTTACTATAAAACCAAGTTCTTCAAAGTGAACCACAACTCTTTCCCCAAAGTTAGCCAACCTGAGAGAGCTAATGTAATTATGCTAATAAATAGTATGTCTGAATCTGCTCTTTTTCTACCACCAGCGATTTTCTTACACGTGCTCTCAAACACTGGTGTACTCTGAGTTACCATATCCTGTCTGCGATTTTCCTCCACTCCATACATTGTTCCTAATGGCTCTTTGCTATTTAGTATCTTCTACCACTGACGGAAGTGTCTTGCTCTAGTCTGTGTTTGCTGATGGGATGTCTTTTTCCAAAGCTATTAAAACTGCTGATGGTGCACTAATGAGTTAGCATCTTTGATGTGTCACATAACTTTTTAAAAATTTTGCTTCAGTTGAGGTCCATTTATGTGTGTGTATGTGTTTTTCTTAAGAAAACAACTTGTTCTTAATCTCATAGTCAGTTATTGGCAACATACAAAGTAGAATTTGTCTTAAAATTTCCATCCCTGTGTTACTTCTACCATTCTATAAAAGTTGTAAAGGTTTTCTTCACTATGAAATGGAAAGTCAGGCAATATCAATTGCATGAGTTTATTTTTTTGTAATTAACTGAGGTAATACATATACTACTGTTGTATGGTATGCACCGCATATGCTTTATATAATAATTAAAGCTATCACAGTTCATTCACTAATACTGATTATTTGTAGGAGATGCTAGATCTCGTATTAAAAAGTTTTAAAGCAAACGGCTAAATATTAATAAGCCTCATAATAACGATAACTGTCGTTTATTGAGAATTTTCTAAGTGCCCGGCACGGCTCAGAGTGATTTACATCTAGGATTTTTCTTAATCATCGTTAAAGATGATGGATTTTTTTGATGAATAATAATGTAATCTCCTTTCTGAAATGAGAGAACCAAGGCACAGAGAGGTTAGCTTTCACAAAGCACAAAGCTAGTACGTGAGAGAGCCAGAATGCAAACTCTGATACGGCCCCTGATCCTCTATTCTTTCCATCTCCCCCATGTTTACTTAAGTGACGTATGCAATTCCTGAAAGGAGAAAATGTATGACCTACTTTTTTCTACTCCTGTTTTCCTTTTTGTAAAGTTTCTATTTGTCAGTGGCTATTTTTATTGTTTCTTTTTCAAAGAGAACGTTGTCCTAAAAATAAGTGGGGTTTAGCATGTAAAAGTACAACAAATGTGCCATGTTTTAAGCACTATTTTCTTGATATGTACAATTGAGTTATCAAAATTTGTTCATAAATTTTGTCATTCATGGCAAAGAGAAGACTTGTACATAGAACAAGTTTTACTAAAACATCTAATCTAAAAAAGTAGCCATAAATTCCTCACGGATGTCACATTGTAGTCTTTTTTAAGGCCTCCAGTTAGAGAAATAAGGCATATAATGATATTTTTAAGCATATGTAGGATATTTCTGTAGTAGACATAGATAGAAATAGAAAAATAGCCACAATAGTTGTCTCGGTTTGGGGCAAGAGATTCGTGTGTCTACAGTTAGAAAACCATCCTCACTGTACATTAATTAATACATCATACATTATTAGAAAGTATTATGAATGTGAGCTAATTTTTCAAAACTATATTTAATTTAGAAAAGCTTGTCAGTCATCATGAAACCTACTGAGCATATGAAAAATGGAAGATTCCAAACTCTTAAATTGATCTTTATAGCATAAATTAACTCACTCATTGTCTCTTTATATAAAGAGAAAAAAATAATAAGTGAATGTACATATAAACCCCACTTACTGAGCTTTAGTAAATTCAATAGTTATTACCAAGAAAACTCTCAATAATATTGTTTTTCCCATGTGGCTCTAACCATAAGAGGAATTTTATATATTTTTAAAAATTAACTATTAGAAAACCATGTTGAGATTGTGATATAAATCAGTGTTCTTCAAACCTGATTCAGGCTATATGAATTTTGAAAGCTGTGAGCTTTCATGTGACAGTATGGATATATCTAATATAATCATATACTTAAGGTGAATAACTATCTTGTAACAAAATGCTCTTATGTTATTCCAGGACCCACTTTTCCATTGTGATCATTGTTACTATCAAGCGTTGTTTAGGTTTCTGAAACAAGAACAGAGGTAGAAATATTATATATTATATATCTTACGGGTTTTGCCAAGTGAGCTTTAAATGATAATGATGAATTATCTGAATTAATCAAAAGTTTTGCCACATAGAGAAAAGTGAATCAAGAACTTATTATGTTCTTTTTAAAAAAATGTTTATTTATTTATTTTTGAGAAAGAGAGGAGACAGAGAGTGAAAAAGAGAACAAGGAGGCATAGAGAGGGAGACAGAAAATTCCAGGCAGGCTCTGTGCTATCCATCGCAGAGTTCAGCATGGGGCTTGAATCCATGAACGATGAGATCATGACCTGGGCCAAAATCAAGTGTCAGATGCTTAGGGGCATGTGGGTGGCTCATTCAGTGAAGCATCCAACTTGGTTTCAGCTCAGGTCATGATCTTACGATTCGTGAGATCAAGCCCTGAGTCAGGCTCTGTGCTGACAGCATGGAGCCTGCTTGAGATTCTCTCTCTTCTCTCTGTGCTCCTGCCTCACTCCCATGTGCTCATGCTTATGCTCTCTCTGCCCCCCACCCCCGCTCAAAATAAACAAACACTTAAAAAAGAGTTGGATGCTAACCAACTGAGCCACCCAGATGCCCTACTTTGTTCTATATGTAATAATCTCTAAATAACTTCCATTTTAATTCTCAGTGCCATATTCACACTCAACAATTAGTTTTTGTGAACCAAAAT
The DNA here is from genome assembly GCA_028646485.1 of Cryptoprocta ferox. Classification (NCBI taxonomy): domain Eukaryota; kingdom Metazoa; phylum Chordata; class Mammalia; order Carnivora; family Eupleridae; genus Cryptoprocta; species Cryptoprocta ferox. The sequence continues at coordinate 125,757,741 of CM053572.1, forward strand.
AACCCTTTACATAAAATTAGTATGCATTTTAATACTATTAATTTTGTCATTTTTGCTTATATTTACTACTTTTTGTGTTATATTCTAAGTACAAATGTTTGTCATTTTGCCAAAAAACTCTCATACTTAATTTATATGTGTTCCAGTAACATTATTCTACAAGTTATTCACGTCAATGAAGCAACAGAAATAATGATAAGAGAACACAATTCAACATAAAAACCCACAATAAATATGAAATTATCTCTCAATATTTAGTAGTTGCAAATCATATTTATGAGTGAGAGTAATATATCATGGTGTTTGTTGTTTTTTTCAGTTAAGCTAAACATTTTAAAATGTGATGGACCTCATGATATTAGGGATGTTTATAGATTTCTGACACCAAGACACTAACATGCTTCAATATAGAGCTTTCTGTGAATGCATATCTGATAGAAAAATAGCCTTTGATATGTTTTCATGTTTGTGATTTTGTGAATATATGTATATGTATGTCTGTGTATAAATATATATATATTAAATAAATAAGTAAATGTATATGTGTATATATATGTGTGTGTGTGAGTGTGTGTGTGTGAGTGTGTGTGTGTGTGTGTGTATGTATATATTCCAGAATCAGCCAGATCTTGCTGCTAAATGTAAGATTTAATCCAGACACTTGGAGAGAATACACCCTCAGAGAGAGTTCAGTGTATCAAATCACATTTTCATAATGGTCCCATTTGGAAATTTTATCGTGACTACAGGAAATTAATTCATTCAACAGTAAACTATTGAGAATTTGTTAGGTGTAGAGTTCTATACCACATCAACACTTACTGTTTAGCACATGTTGCCAAGACACCTGGTTCTTTAATTTCGGTGTGAAAATGTTCAAGCTTGATCACTTCAAATATCACTAAAGACAAGAAGAGCCCTGTACTTTGACACAGATAAAAGCAGTTTTAATGGTACATTGGGCCACTTTCCTTAAATAGTCTAGAATTGATTTACTGTATGTTTTTTTCTAAACCTTTTATGAACCTATTATATTTTCAGCCCGTGTTACTTCCATAAGCACTCTATCTAATAAATAAAGTAGTTTGGCACTTCCCATTATTTGTCCTAAATTTATCTCTCTTAAACTTCAAAGGATGCCCTTAGACCTTGTATAATTGAAGTTTGTGGATAGCTTGGCTTTCACACTATCAACCTTCTTCATGATTTAATAGATGTCAGAGTATCCAGATTGAAGATTCTAATCTTTAAGGTCTTCCTATACAAAGCTGCTCCATTTCCTTAACAATAGTTTAGTTGTCTTTCTGTGAGCATTTTCTAGCTTTACTATATTTCTTTGAGGTAATGCAGTCAGTATTGTGTGAGAACCTTCAGGCAAGTGGATCATAGAAATTCATAATACAAAGAATGCGTATCTCAGAATATGAGTTCCCATCTTGCCATTTCCATCAGTCAAGGGATCTTTAACACAGGCTTGTATACCTCCTCAATTTATTTTGCTTCCACCAAAAATTGGGCAGTTAGAAGAGTTGACTTCTTTTTTTTTTTAATTTTTAAAATGTTTTATTTATTTTTGATAGAGAGACAGCATGGGGGGGGGTAGTCAGAGACAGAGGGAGACACAGAATCGGAAGCAGTCTCCAGACTCAGCTGTCAGCACAGAGTCTGACGCGGGGCTCAAACTCACGAACGTGAGATCACGACCTGAGCTGAAGTTGGAGGCTTAACCGACTGAACCACCCATGCGCCCCAGAAGAGTTGACTTGTAAGTTCCTTTCTGAATTTAGAATCCTAGAAATGAAATTACAAAATTATTTTAAAAAATACTTCTGAATGTGATTAATGAGGCCAAGAATAACAATGCAATAATTTAGATTTCACTGTTGCATGGTGATTTATATGGTAGCCACATAATTTTATATACTCACATAGAAACTTTGTCAAACCTCCATGACCACTATTTTCATCTTGTGTCACCTCACTATAGCTTTCTTTAAATCTCTCAGAAATAATTGTGTTTTCCTCCCTCTTTGTTTTTGTTGTTTACCTGCAATTCAATTACATAATTTTCAGTAATAGTTGGTAACTTTATATTGATTCATTTATATACTGATTGAAGCAGTGGGACAGAAATCCATATATAAAAATTTATGACCTCATGGAATTCTAGGGTTGGGATCACACAATAAAAATCTAACAAAATATTTAATATGGCTGATGGTAATAAGTGCTATGGAGGAAACAGTGCAGAGGAGGGGTGTTACTAGTCTAAAAGTGGTTCCTTTCCCTCAACAGGATACTGCTTCTTTGATGGCTGGGATTTGGTCCCTACTGTATCTTGGAGCACCTAGCGAGCTCTCTGAAAAACAGTTGTTGTGTGGGTATCTGGCTATGTCCTGTTTTTTTTTTTTTCTTCAACCTGCTGTTCTACTGTGATCCTGAAGAAATGTTATAGAAATGTATTTTGTAGGGGAAAGAAAGAGAGAGAACTTTCATTTCTCACTAGATAAGGTAGAGTTTAGAAAATGCAAAAAATAGTTTTGAGTGATACATTTTTCATTTTCATCACTGATATAGTTGACAGTTTTGTGAAGGGAAAAAAAAGGCACATGCTGTGAGACAAATCCCTAAAAACATACATGCAGTTATTTAAAAGTACAGCTCACCTTGCACTTGCATTTGGAATTCAGCATTGCCTTCTGCTTACCTTGTTTTTGATAGCTTTCCTTTTCTGCAAGATAAGAGATACTCTGGCCAGAGGGTTGTTTGATTTCGTAAATATTTTTGTTCACATGCTGCTTAAATGCTATTGAAACAGCTCCTGCCGGACATGTAAATCTCTCTGTTTGGGGTTTTCTTATTCTCTTTCTATCTTCGCATCATTTTCCTTTCACATATCTTTGTGGTATTTGAAAAGAGAAATTCTCTGATTGTTTAAATTATTTCTTATTTGAAAGAAATACTCTACTATAAGAATGCACATTATAGTGACATTCTCTTTTAAAATTTGTTATGCGGTTTACATGTTTTGGCCTGTCACTGCACATTTGTTCTGTTATATATTGTTACTACCTTTTATCCTTATCGAAAATCATATTTTATACTCAGTCCTCAGACACTTTCATGCTCAAGCGGTCATTAACTGTGTGCTCTCCAGCTGTTCAAGACTGTTAAATAAAACTAGTCCCCCCATTGGGAGCGTGCCTGACTGGCTTCCTGCATCTGCAGGAACCGCTGGCATGGAATTGGCTATGAATGGACATGGAAAGGCTGCCCTGATCCAGTAGCTTCATTTCCCAATTTTATATCTTCTTCCTGGATGACACAAAGGAAAGGGGAAATAGTACTCACTTCTGGAAGAGCCATACCATTTTTCTTCTTCTTTTCCACATATTTGGCATTCTGAGCACAGCACTCTTTGAAGCTACCTAACATTTTTATATGTCCTAGGAAGTGCCAGAACTAAGGTCAAGTATACAAAGGGCAAAGCTTTATTTGGTCTCAAAATGAAAGAAATGAATTAGTTGATTTCTATCTTTTATTTCTTTGAGCTTTATAAAATGGAATGAGAGGCGTCTGGGTGGCTCAGTTGGTTAAGCGTCCGACTTCGGCTCAGGTCATGATCTCACAGTTCATGGGTTTGAGCCCTTCGTCGGGCTCTGTGCTGACAGTTAGCTCAGAGCCTGGAGCCTGTCTTTGGATTCTATGATTCCCTCTCTCATTGACCCTCCCCTGCTCATGCTGTCTCTCTCTCTCTCTCAAAAATAAATAACACGTTTAAAAAAATTATAAAATGGAATGATTCTAAGTAAAGATTTATTTTTAAAATATACAGATGTGGATAAATATAAATGTGACTTTAGAGGGTTCCCCACACCAACTACCTGTATTTTTATTTCTTTGTAATTAAAATACACGAAGCAATGTTTAGTATCTCATAAATATTGAGGGCTGCCATACTACCACCATGAATAGATGCCTCCTGTGTCCTAGAAATTTTAAGTGCTGGGGACCTGAAGAGTAAGACATCCTGTGTATCCAGTAGTTTATATTAGCAGATTTAAATTACATCATGATCATCACTTTCAAAATTAACAGGGATTAAGAATGGTGATTTATTTTCTCATTAGAAGTTGAGTGATTTGGCTAAAACTTAACACATTTGATTCTGCACATTCTCATCCATCCTAATGCATTCCAAATTTTGCAGCCTACCAAAATAGATCTTTTAATATCAACAGAGCTGAGTCTGTTGTGGCTAGCTAGGAGAATGTCCCTTTTTCCCTCATGCTCCTATCTTCTTCCTTGCAAATTCTCACAACCCACATATGATGTGTGTGTATATATATATATATTCTTCATCCACCAAGTGTACTCTTGCCTACAACATTCTAAAGCTGAAAAAATTTCACCACATTAGATGAATGTTTTGTTAAAAATCAGCTGTGTCTTGTGAAATTGTTTGTACTGACATTTTTCTGGAGTCTTCATTCTAACTGAATTGAGTAGCCTTCACATGGATCTCCTTGTTTCCATGCCTGCCCCACCTCAAACTAATCTCAGCCCAGGTAGGTGAGATTATGTCACTCTTCTGTGCAAATGCCTCATTTGGCCTAAAAGCCAAAGACTTTGCAAGAGATGGCAAGGCCCCTCTATGGTCTGGTCCCCATTCTCTCTCCAAGCACATCTCCTGCTTTCCCAGGACTGACACCACCTCTACCATCTTGGTTTCTAGCTGAGCATATAGCATTCTGTTATGCCCCTGTTTTGGGTGGAGCTCTTGAATTTGTATGTCCCTTCTGCATGGAAATATTTGCATATGTGTGTGTGTGTATGTATATGTATATATATCACATATCCATTTTATACATGTATATTTTATATATTTGATTTTTACACATGTATATTTGACATACATATATCTATGTATGTATAGGCCAGGTCAGATTCATTCTCCTTTCCTTTGGGTCTTTACTCAAACATGACCCCTTCAGAAATGCTTTCCCTGACATTTCTATTTAAAATGGAAATCCTTGGGGGTGCCTACATGGCTCAGTTGGTTAAGTGTATGACTGTTATTTTCAACCCAGGTCATGATTTCATGGTAGTGAGATCAAGCTCTGTATTGGCTCTATACTGGGTGTGGAACACGTTTAAGATTCTCTCTCTCTCTCTCTCTCTCAAAATGACCGACTAACTGACTAAGTAAATAAATAAAATTTAAAGTAGCAATCCTTCAGCACTTCCATTTTCTAATTTTGGTGTTTGGTAAGCATCTCTCCTATCCAACATACTATGTATTTTACTTAGTCCATGTGTTTATTGCTGGTATCATTCCAATGAAATCAAGCTTCTTCATGACAGTGAATTTGCCTGTTTTGCTTCTGCTGTATTACTTATTTATAATTTTTGTTTGTTTGTTTGAATCCTTCCAATAAAAATGTAAGCTCAGTGCTGGCTGAGAATATTGTTCGGTTTGTTTAGCTGTGTCCTCTCAGTTCATATACGTTGTTCGGTGTTTAAATAAGTCCATGAATATGGGAATTCTATAGGGTTTCTAGATGGTGACCAATCCTGGAGATTGCAAGACTTAGATCACATCTTTGGTTTTCTTTCTCCCTGCTGACACTCTGACATCCTTCAGTATTGTGGGCAAGGGGTGAGAGGCAAGGGCAGTTGTGGACTCCCAGGCGCAGCTCCCCTGACTTGGCAGTTCTGACTGTCCTTGAGTAGACAGCTGATGAAGGAGGTTCCTTCCTGAATTAAACTGCATCCAAGTATTTGCTGCATGTTGGCAGGTACACCCCAGTTTCAAACTTCAAAATATGAAGTCAGATGCTGATAGGTCCAAATGTCTTGTATATTATGCTGACAGCTAGACCTTGACGATAAGATGAAACTAAAAAGAATTTTCCATAAACCTTCAAAAGTTAAAACAAACTGTCCAGAGCTAGTCAGTCAGCTAAATTGATTGCTGTTTTCTAGAATTTGTGTATTTTGTCTGCACCTCTTCTGTCAACGTTCTTTATGTCTAATATGAATACTGACTGGTACGGGCACCACTTACAAAGCTGTGGCAATGAGAGGAGGAAAAAATCTGCTTCACCCCATAACTGTGGTCATATATATAACTGGCATATTCAGAGCTGATGGTCGAGAGTAATTTTAAACAATATATAAAGGTCAGAAAAGTACAACCTTGACAGGGATATGTCCTGTCCTTACCGCCCGCCTAGAGAAATAGATTTATATGACTTTAAATCAATGCAATGTTAATAAGCCGCTTCATTTTTAGAGAACTTCCTTTATTCAAAGGACAGATTTTGAGAACAAAAAGCACTCGATCACATTTTATATGTCTTACCTAAGTTTTTTTTTCTCATCTTAATTGATTCTGATGAAGCCTTATTAATTTTGGACAAAATGAATAACTTTGCTTATTAGTACTTGTCTTTCTCAGTGTATTTGGAGGCCTGATTGTTGAGGAAGATTATTTATATCTTAAAAACAATATGGAGTGTTCTTTTAACTTATATAATTTTGTCAAAATGTACTAAGTGTAAATAATTAACTGCTTCATTTTGAACTGTGTGACAAAGAAAACGGAAAAATCTAACTTCAGGAATATTAGAAAAACTTTTGTTATGTTTACTGTGATCAAAAAATGAATATATTAACATCTGTGAGAGATTAGAGTTTTATGTCTGAGGATAGTAAGGTAAAAGTGAAAAGGAAGGAACTTACAGGTTTTTACTGAGAAGGTTCTAGGCTGATACATGTAAGTATACTGTGTTCATTTTACTACTAACAGTATTCCATTTTTATGAGCAAATCTCAATTATAACAAACATTATTTAAAAAAAGTCCAGTGTGGTACTATATAAGTAGAAATAATACAAAATTAAATTATATGTTATATTTGGATATATAAATTTTGGCAAAAATAGTAAATACTATGCATGAAAACACACACATTAATTTTATGGCAGTCTTAGACTTATAGAGGGAAAAGACAGAGAAGACCTGGAATGAAGCTTATTTTGCTTTTTAAAAGAGAGACATCTGAAGCATATGTGATGCTTGACATGTCTAAAATCTGATATTTGGTTATTTGATTTCTCTTGCAATATTCATTATATTTTGAACTACAGGCATTAATATAAACATATTAAAATGTGTGGACAGATAAATTGTACTTGTAGAACCTATTAAAAATTTCTGCACTATTTTCAAACATTCCAGTTTGTATTTAACTTTCTTTTCATGCAACTATTGAGAAGAAATAAAATGGCAGCCTCACCTTTTCCCAAAGCACTTATGGTTCCTTTTTCAAATACAGTGAAACCTTGACTTGCAAGTAACTTGTTCTGCGAATGTTCCTCAAAACAAGCAAACATTTCTAATAAATTTTAAGTTGATAAACAAGTGATGTCTTGCCATACAATTAGAACATGACGCTGAACATCACATGATCACAACTGAGCCAATGGTTCTTCTCTCTCTCGCTTGCTGAGGGATTGTGGGTGATTGTTTCCTCTGTTCCGATGCTCGGTCTCAGGCCATGGTGTTTGGCAGAAATCAATGATTTTTCAGAATGTTGGAAGGTGCCCAAAACTGGTGTAATTTTTGTTACTTCAAAGCACCTATGGACAGTCTTGTTTTCCATACAAAAGTGAGCTTAGGAATGCTTTGCTTCATTCCAGGTAATGGGATAGGTTCCTTGTTAAAGTTGTGCTAAAAGAAAAAGATGCCATTGAGTCAATACATAGCAGATTTTGTTAGTGATAGTGACAGTTATCCTACACAATAACCCTCCTCTCTCTTGTCTCTCTCACACCAGCCACAAAGATTTTCAAAGGTAAGAGCAGGTTAATTTGTTTATTTTTCTTTATATTTTCTACTCTCTTTATTATTTTGTATTATATGACAGTAGTAAAATCACTTTTACATTAATATTTTTGGGTTGTTGAACAAATCATCTGAGTTTCCATTATTTCTTATGGTGAAATTCCCCCTTGATATACACATGCTTTGGATTATAAGCATCAAACATGTTTCCTGAACAAATTATGCTTGCAAACCAAGGTTTGACTGCATATTATATATATTAAAATTTTTATTTCAACATGAAACATGACGTAATTTGTTTCTATATGCCAATGAACATCCCATGTATTAATATACAATATTATCAATATGTAACCTCTATATTCTGATAGACTTTCTAATAATAACTTTTTTTCCTATTTAAGACATAAAGGGAGAAATATTTATAGTTTTTAAGGTCCTGGAAAATTTTTGTTTAGGAAGAATTCCTGATGCTTAAAAATATCAATCCTTTTAGTGAATAGTTTTTTGGGAGATTGAGAGTTAAAGTAATTGATAGTGGAAGATTATACCCTTTGTATTTAGTGAAATTTATTTGAATTTAACATTCTCAGCCTTTTGTCTTTGGGTGTGGGAAGAAGGAAAAATATCAAAATGGCTGTGAGTATATGTGAAAATTTCTCCAAGATGCTGTATGCCACACTCTTTTATTTTTTTGCTTGGTTTCCTTGTTTTCTTTTTTTCTTAAGGAGGTAGTTTCTAATGTTCAGTGAGAAGGGTCAATCAATCTATAATCACTTATTGAGTTTATATTATGTCTTAGATGTGTCAGGAGAGGTATAGAAGTGAATAAAATGATAAATAAGAAACTATAATAAATTTATATATATATATATATATATATAATCACCTGTAAAGATTTCTGTAATTTGGTACCAAATGTATGTCTCAGACCACAGAAGATTTCTAACTTTTTGAGGAGATTCATTAGGACATTATTTTATCATCATCAATGTACCTACAAACCTAGTTGGCATCCTTTAAATTGGGTTCTTGGTCATAGAGCCACATAGTTTTAGAATTATAAGGGATGTGCTATAATTTTCAGGTGGGGCCTTTGAGAGGTGATTAGATAAGGAAGGCAAGCCTTATGAATGGTATTAGTGCCCTTATAAGAGAGATCCCAGGGAGTTCCCTTGGCCCTTGTTTTCAGCAAGAAAACAGTGGTTTATGAACCAGGAGGTAGATTCTCTGAGACATGGAATCTTCTGGCACCTTGATCTTAGACTTGTCAATATCCAGAACTATGAAAAGTGTTTGTTATTTAAGGCACCCAATCTATAGTATTTTTGTACCATACCAGTCTACAGAGACTAAGACAGGGTCTTAGCAATCAGTGTGTCTCCATCCCCAATTTTATATGCCATCATCAAAATTGTTTTGTGATTTCTTTCCTATGTCTCCTGCTACTGTTTATAGGGTAGGTATACACCCCATTTCATCAGTGTCCAGTCTTAATGTTTGTTTGTCAGGAGTTTGTTCCCCTCTTCAATCATTTTATGTAGATCATGAGGTGATTTTTCACATGTTCATTCAAGAGCCCATCTCAGAAAGAAATGAACTACCGTTATAAGCATAATTTTGGATAATTTTGGTTTAAAATAATTTAACACTGGCATGATGGCTATAATTTTCTGGTCTCTGAAAACTGCACTGTTTGGAATGTTGCTGAAGGCTGATTATAGTTATGAAGCAAAAGTTCAAACAGTTGAGACAACTGTGGTTGAACATGCAAATTCTGTAAAGCTAGCTGTTGAGTGCTTTATTCCCACTTACGTTTTATATATTTTCAATATTTACTTAATTTAAATGTCACTGTTAAGATTCATATGATTATAATGGGGTGCCTGGGTGGCTGAGTAGGTTAAGCGGCCGACTTCGGCTCAGGTCAAGATCTCGCAGTTCGTGAGTTTGAGCCCCGTGTCGGGCTCTCTGCTGACAGCTCAGAGCCTGGAGCCTGCTTCAGATTCTATGTCTCCTTCTCTCTCTGCCCTTCCCCTGCTCACGCTCTGTCTCTCTGTCTCTCTGCCTCTCAAAAATAAATTAACATTAAATTTTTTTTAAAAAGATTCATATGATTACACTATTTTATGCACAAATACTAAATGGGCAAGCATGAAACTCTTTTTCGTTTTTGAACTTTTAAGTTTTTATTGAAGTTGTAAATTTTTATTAACTATATCTTTTAAACACTGGCTTTAATTTTATTCTGACTTAGTGATTTCAAGGAAGTACTGGTTTCATATGAGAACCATTTAACTGTTTACACAAGTGGTCCATTAACCGATGCTGACCACTTTATAGAATTATAGATGGAAAAAAAGTTATATTGTATAACTATCTAAGTAATGCTTGAGCATTATATAACAGTTTAATCGAATGTTTATTCATGAGCATGAAACAATATCTACAGGAACATCTTATATTCTTTATTTAGACTTCTTTCTCATTTGTAGAGGTTATTTTATATTGAAATCAAACGATATATTAAGTATCTACAGGCATTTCGTAGGGTCAGTAATAAATTTCCTATATTCTTAATCGTAATATGTATTTAAAAATATTTTCTTGATTTTTAAATTTTGAATTATTCACAGACTTTAAGAGCTTCTGTCAAAATATTACTTTTAGCAATTGTTATTCGTTCTTATTTTAGTGTGTTCTGTAGGATTGTTCGGTATTTGAGTAAAACAGTCAAGCTTAAAACTAACCCAAAACATGACTTTATTTTTGAATTAGTAAGAGTATATACAATAGTGATGTGAATTTCCTAATCCTTAAATATTTATACAAGTGTTAACTTATGTTTTTAAATTTAAAGAGTATGAACACATAAAGGGAAACGGTAAGCACTCATTTATACTTTTTAGCAAGATGCAAATTAGATCCTCTTATGAAATTGAATATAAATTATTTGTGAGCATCTCAATTTTAGAAAGAAAACATAGGCATAAATTATTTAACTTAAAGTACCTGGCATTGTATACTATCTTTATGAATGATATTAATGAACTTATAAACTATTCGCTGGGTAAATTTGTGGTTTAGATTTAAGATTCTAATATTCAAAATTTCAAATTCATATGCCTTTTTAAAAACTATTTTTAAAACCTTTTTATAACAAATAAAATCTGTGACACAATATTAATAGGTAAGTCCACTGATAAATTTTAAAACCCTCATGAAATGTCTTAGTGGTTCTAATGAATAAGATATTACCTGTAACAAAACACACCCTTAAAGATTCAAATTGTAAATTCTCAGGAAGTATACATTGCACTGAAATGATCATTAAATACCTTCTTAGCTGGAAATTTATTAGAAATATCTCACATTTGCCACGTGAGTAATGGTATCATGATGTTTGTTTTCACATTTAATATGTTAAGGTGGCTGGAATTCTACTTTAATAAAAAGTTGCTTTCTCATCAAGAAAAATTAAACACGTGTGCTAGAAAAAAATTTCATAAATAACATGATTATAATACCTTATCCTGTATAGAGAGTTAAACTGACCAAATTCCATATTATTTGCAATTATACATCTACAACTTATCTCAGAAAGGGTGATTTTGTTTGCAAATTTTAGTGAACTACCAGCTAGTGAATCTAGTTTTATCTCTAAAATAACTTATTGGTTCAGTTAACTAGAAGGCCACAGATGGGTCAACCTTACAGTTGACTGATACAGGAATTCTATGCTGTTCAAAAACTTGGTTCCTTCTGGCTCTATTTACTTTCACTCACGGTTTTGAATTCTTCCAGTGACAAGGCTCCTTATGGTTGCAAAAAGTAGCCATAGTAATCTAGGTTACATGCTTTCTCCTTTTGCCTCGCGGGTGGGAAAGAGAGAAAGGGAGAGTGAGACAAATCTATCATAATAATACCTAAAGACAGCCTCTCCGAATTCTATCCTTGGGTCATGGAACAAGGGGCGTGGAACAAGGGGCATGGAATTACTGGAGCTTGTAAAGTTGGATGTGGTTAAGTCTTTCCTTGAGGTTTATGAGCTGACAAGGTGGGAGTGGAGTATAAAAAATCTGAATATGAAATTAAATAGAAGGAGGAAAAAAGAATGAAAGCTAGCTAGCTTTTGGAGATTTTCCTCTAGTTTCTGAGTATATTCATTTCAATAATATGCCTAGAAACTGTGTACATTGATACTGGATAGGTTTGAGGCTTCACTGAGTTGATCATGAGATGAAATTACATCAAAAGTCCATTTTAATATCTCATTTGTCCTCATTCTGGGTAGTGTATCAGAAAATTGTTTAGGTCCCTAAGTACTTTCATAACCTTGGATATTTTATCAAACTTCTCAAAACGTCTAGCTATTTCTGTCCACCTAGTTCACAGTTAACTCAGAAAGTCTCATTTGGAAAATCTAGGAAGAAGCTATTTGTGCTGTTACCATGGTTATTACCTAGGTGTGGCCAAATAATCATTCTGAGTCTTTGAAGTGACTCAGTTCTGGAATTTGGCTGAAGAGACAAATCGCTGTTGTGGTTGGAGCATCCGTTTTCTGCCTCACCAACTGAAAGGATTCTTAGTTACATAATTCTTGTAGAGCGTGGAGTGCTATACGTCTATTTCAGTCCTAGAGACTGAATCATTTAATCACTGAAAAATGCTCTCTTGTACCACTATTAATTACAGAAATTGCATCTTGCATCTGATGGTCCATTGTCATTATTTGCTCTCAACACTCAAAGGTCTCATCATGCTCATGGTAATAGGGAGCCTTTTTTAACTGCAAAAGCCTTTAGCAGGATTCCTAGCTAACAGAGAATAACATCTACAGAATTTTTGGAAGATGCTAATATGCCATAATCTATGTATTTCTTAATACCCAAGTTAGAAAAAAAATTTCATCATCTTTTAAGAGATGTAAGGAGTAACTTGAGTGAATTACACATGATAAAACTACTTTACCATTCTCATTACCTTAATTAAATGAATCTTTTTCATACACAAAATAGCAAAGAGTTTTGGGCATCTCATAGTCTTCATTAAGTCCATACTTTAATTAGCTAATAAAGCAACAAAGCATACTGCATTATCATGTGCTGAGGAGAGCACAATAATTCTAAAGTTTATGGGAAGGGCAACCATATTAGTAAATGTTGCATTATAAAATTATGTTCTGCAATACTGGGTTTATTACTTTCAAAATTTAATCCAAAAATATTTTCTAGATTTATGCTAATACAAATCCAACAATTCTTTCAATATTTTCATGATTAATCATGTCTTCTAAACTCTAAATTTGTAATTGTCTCCCTTGGGCACATTGGGTTCTGATTCTAAATTAGACCAGGAGGTAATTAGACATGCTGGAAGATGGACATAATAAGAATAGTTTGCCTTGTAAAGTAACTCTCTCAAATGAGGTCCTTACTGGATTTTAAGCAAAAGCAACAAGGGCCTTGGAAGGAAGGATTGCTTTTGCTAACCATGATCAGGGATGTTTGGGAGTTTGGGGGACACTGAACCACCTGGATCCTACCACATTTCCCAACTCCAATATTCAGAACGTTACTTGTTCTCAAATAATTCACTAGTTTTTATACTGTGGTAGTAATGAGACCATGTACACAACCAACTTTAAAATTTTATAATTGACAGGATCAGACTTTTGAGTTTGAGGCTGTGCCTTAGGTCTACAGTTATAGATCATACAAGATTATTTTATTAGTCATAAAATTCCCATGGTTTCTCTCTGTGCCCTGAGCCAAGATCAGAGCTTTGAGCTTGTTATTCTTTAAGCTGTCAGTACAATTTGAAACAATCAACTTGTTTACAGTTCACACATTCCTCATGCCTTTTATATTGTTCTCTTGGAACAGCCACCTGATTCCTCAAAGCCTTGTGCTCAGTGAGGATTTTACTCTAGGTTACCATAGGTCATGATTTAATTAGCTATTTTGCCACTGCAGACCATGGGATGATAAAATTTCATCTGGATTTTTTTTAGAGCCATCAGCTATACCAGGCCTCACAACAAAGTCAACATTTCTTTTACTGCCCTGAGGTTCTGTTGCCTGCAACCACTTCTACCAATTTATGTATCCTTTCAATTTGTGATGCGTCAGGTTTGTGGAGTTAAATTCACATGTAGATTTTCTAACTGCAAAGGGA
>CM053572.1:125771865-125789547 GCA_028646485.1 Cryptoprocta ferox
CTTCTCCGCCTGACTTATTTCGCTTAGCATGACACCCTCGAGGTCCATCCACTTTGCTACGAATGGCCACATTTCATTCTTTCTCATGGCCATGTAGTATTCCATTGTATAGATGTGTGGTTCTCATTTTTAAATTAATTTGTTAAAGTACTTTGTCCCATAGAGGTATTAAATCCTCTATCATATATGTTGCATGTATTATTCCAAATATGCACATTGTCTATAGAAATATATAAATATGTTATTATTCTAGCTTTTACATAGACTGTATTTTTGCCTTATTCAATGTATTCCATTTTTCTTTAAAGACTTTTTAAAAGGTCATGTCTATAATGGCGGTGTGACATTTTTATAATTACCTTTCAATTTATTTTGATTTATATTCCATAAGTATCCTAAATTGTGTTTTTATTTTATTTTATTTTTTTGGCTGTCAAAAGTACCAAAATTATCTTTTTCCTACTGATATAAAATTAATGTATATTTGGAAATATAGTCAAAGCTTATATTTATCAGCTATTTCTTTGATGTTATTATGTAAACAAAACAAAGTGTTAGTAGTTCTCTTGCTCCTGGAGCTGCCTGTCAGCTGGCCTAAACACGTTACATGGCCAAGATGGAGTGGGGATACGGGTGTCCTTAACTCAATAAGGAGGCTGTTCTTTTTGTAGGTACATGGTAGAGAGTACAGATACATAACCCTAACAGAAGGAGCAAATGAAAACTTAGGAGTGGTTGTTTAATTATTCCTTTGTAACATCTTCCATTAATTTGTGGCTGGATATTTCTCTAGTTATTTGTTTTCTTTCTAAGATTTGAAAAATATTAAGTGATAACCTCAATTTTACATTTACACTTTAAGTCATTTGGAATTTATGTTGGCATACCTATGCTATAAGAATCCAATTTTATTTTAAATAATCAATTAGTTTCATCAGTAAATTTAGCTAAATATATGTATTTTTCCATATTTTAAATTAGTGCCAACTGTTTTGTTTTTAATGTGGGGCAGTAATGTACCTATTGAAAAATATCAAATAAGCTAAGATCACTAAGTCATCAAAAATACCACAAATATTTTATTGTTATTATTGCTTCCAAACCAAAAATGTAGGTTTTCTTTCAAACA
This sequence comes from Cryptoprocta ferox, assembly GCA_028646485.1. Lineage (NCBI taxonomy): Eukaryota > Metazoa > Chordata > Mammalia > Carnivora > Eupleridae > Cryptoprocta > Cryptoprocta ferox. Next base: position 125,772,995 of record CM053572.1, read on the forward strand.
GCTATGTTGAGTTAATGCATTCTAAAGAAAACCAAAGAATACAGAGAGATGGTCAGATAGTCTCTTAGGATAAAAACTCTTAACAAATATATGCTATATACTATTGCTTACAGAAAGTCACTTTTTGAGCTTCTCAAAACCAAAACATTCTTGCCTCTACAGTCTCCCACATTGCTCAATTGCCAATTTTTCCAGCTAGTCTCAATGCCAATTATTACAGAACTTACTAAGCCATATCATTCACATACTTTAGTGTAAAGGAAATTTTTTGATATTTCCTGAGTTTTGGTTCAGTGTGTTGTAGGACAAAGCCTAAGTGTATGCCTGAAGGTGTATGGAATGTTTTAGGGAATTTGGTCTATCTGAACTCTGGAGTTTTGGATTGTGGGATTGGCTATGCTAGTATGAACCCTTGGAGAAATAATTTACCTGTATGATGACTCACTTTTTACATTTATAAATTACTAATTTGGATTAGATTAACTCTGAAGTCATTTGAACTTCAAGCTTTTATGAATATAAGCTTAAAAAGGGAAAACAGAATGATATCCTATAAAAGAAAAAAAACTTGACTCACATTCTAAGTTTGCACACAAGTAAACATATGCCCAATGCTTACCTCTTTTCAGGACTTTAGTCAGCTCCTAATTTCAGTCTTCCTTTTCCTTTAAACTTGCACATTTTTTAGGGTTTGCTTTCAGTGCTTAATTAAGTTATTCATCTAAATATAAATATTATAGGTGATGTTACAATTTTGTGGTTCTTAATTGGGGACCATTTTGCTGCTACTTCCCCAGGGAACATTTGGAAGTATCTGGAGACATTTTTGTCTGTCTTCACTGAGCAGGGTGTCATTGCTACTGGCGTTGGCTGAATAGAGGGCAGGGTTGCTGCTAATCATCCTACCTGGCACAAGCTGGGCCCTCACAACAAAGAATTATCCAGTCCAAAATAACAGCAGTGCTGCTGTCAAGAAACTCTGATATACATTCATTATGAATTCAACTTGATGTATTTGCAAGACTCTGGATTTGCCATTTCTTTTCAGTGATAACCATGCAAAGACTTTTGAGTAAAGGGATACGTGTTTTAAAAGGATGAGATACTAAATTCAATGGGGTTATAATAATGAGAGATGTGTGTTTTTCTAAAATAACTATATTCCTTGGATGTTCTTGGAAAAAAGAAGAAAAATTTTATAAATAGCTGGTAGAGGAAAAATAACACATGTACTCTGAGGACCAGTATAATCTATGGTCATGCCACAGAGTGAACTTAGCTGACCTGCAAACTGATAAACACAAGACTTTGGCCTTAGTCCAGTGGTTTAATAGATATGAATTTGATACTCCTGCTTATCTAGGATTAATGAATGCATCTGAATGTCGACTAAAACATTCTGGAGAATAAATTTCATTTTGTTCCACATCTAAATTTTCACAGAACAGGAACAATCGATTGTTTGATACTTTTTTTTAATATAGAGAGTATTAGTTATGTCCAGAGTTTCCAAAATAATTGTAATCTAGGAATAGCCCCTACTTTGTACAAACTTCATTCACATTTATCAATGCTACCATTTGTTTTATATCTATTTATTTTATACTTTCTTCTTTTTTGTTGTTTTTAGCTTTAAGAAATTCCAAAGTGTAGAAGCCATACTCAGTTATTTCCTAAAAATGCAAGAAATCTTGAAAACCATAATCCTAATTATAATCTGTATTTATTGCTTAAAAACCAATTTCTAATTCTCATTAGCCTTGGGACACACACACACACACACACACCATTCTTTTTTTAATGACTAAAGTGGTGAACATTTAAATATTATTTGTTCTTTGCAACAGAAAACTCAGATAACTAATATCTAGTTTTTTTTTTTGCTAAACCTGGATACCACCTGAAAATTACTACACATAGACCCCTCTCTTCTTTTTAACCTGCTGTAAAGAACTAAACCCATGCAATGTCATGGAATATACATTTTTTTCAAAAAAGCATAATAGATAAAATAATTATAGGTAACATTGCATAAAAAGAGTGTGGTTCTTATTGAAATAAAGTAACAGAAGGCATGCTAGCTTGAAAATGTGGAAAGATAAATTACAATTGCTATAGCCAAAATCATAACCCCTAATCAGAAGTAGATTTGGGTAATAAACATCTGCTATGGCTATTCATGGTGAGGACCACTTCATGCTTCAAGGCAAAATTTCCAAAAGACATGGCATGCTCACCCTTGATCACTTTGTTGAATTACATATATGGATTAGTTTATGGCATCCTCAGGATAAAAAAAAAAAAAAAGTCAGTCTAAGGGATAGGCTTGAAAATGGGAATCTAAACTCTACCTGGAATTCAAGTGAAAGTTAGAGAGGTATGTTTTAAATTATTTGGAGTGTGATATTCACCAAGAGAAGCATAATCCATGATAGATACACGTTTTAGGTAAGCTCTCTAGTCATAGAAAGGACTTAAGTTATTTATTCTTTGTTTCATTTGATTTGATGCTAACAGAATATGTCCTACATTGAGTTCAGTACTGCTCTGTGTTTGTGGCTGCAACAAAGAACAATAAATATTAGTTTCCTGTATTCATGTAGAATGTATTTTAGGAATAGATGACAAACAGTTAAACAATGGATAGAAATAGCAATAATATCACTGTGTGGTACAGTCTACAAAAGAAATGAAGGAGGTTAAGTGAACGAGAATGTCTTTGAGGCCAAGTTTTAAGTAATATAGTCAGAAATTTCTGAGAAGGTGATATTTGAGTTGAGATTTGAGAAATGTTGAAATGTGAAACCTGCAGAATGTGCACAAGGAGCTTTCCACACTGAAGGAGCAGCAGGTGTTAAGATCCTTATGCAGAAGCGGGCTTTAATGTATTGGTGAAAATAAATGGAAAGAGAATAAAACCAACGAAGAGAAATAGATGAGAGATGACTTAGAAAATAGATAGGCACAGTATTGTAATGCATTATGAGTAACTGGCAACTTGAGAAGATGCGGGGAAGAGAAATTTGGGAGTTTATATCAGTGGATATAAAGTTACAGTTATAGAAGATGAATAAATTCTAGAGATCTGTGGTGCAGCATAGAGTTTATAGTTAACAATATTGTGTTACACATTAAAATTTTTAAAAGGGTAGTTCTCATGCTAAGTGTTTTAAACACACACACACACAGGCACGTGCACACACACATGCAGACACACACATGCACATGCATGCACACCATGCACAGGAGCACACATGCACACACACACACACACACACACACAAAGACAAGGAATGCACGAAATCTTTTGGAGGTGGCAGACATTTTTATTACCTTGTTTGTACGGTTGACATCACAGGTGTATGTATATATCCAAACTCATCAAAATGCATATGCTAAATATGTGCATTTTTTGTATGTAAAGTGTACCTCAATTTAATTTAAAAAGAATAAAAAGCATAGTCAAGAGTATGTAGATGGACTGGGGCAGTGGCTATACTTGCTGGAGACAACAGAACATGTGAATGCCTCTAGGTGCTAAATTCCTGCAGTTGAAGATGGCATGATGGTTGAAGCCAAAGCCTGTATATCTTTGTCAGCTACTATTCTAGGCAATAGAAAAGCCAGGGGACTGCGTTAAAAAAAATAAGCCCTGTTCTCTTGGATGTGGCTGGTAAACAATGAGCAAGCAGGTGGCAAAATGAAGAGTGAAAGCTGAGATAAATACAGATCTTGTGCTATGCCTCGGTTTAAATAGTGCCCAGAATTCATCCCCAAATATCAGTCTGGTTGGCACAGAGAATTATTGCAGACATGAGTAGCCTGATAGTTGTGTCTGGCTCTCTACCGTGTCTGAAAAACAAAACAAAACTAGCTTCATCACAGGGTGGCCTCAACAATGAGAAGGTTGTGAGAGGCAATGGCAGAGAAAACATAGTGGGATTGATTTCTCACCCATTTCACTGGCTTCTGCAATGTCATGCTGGTTCCTCTACCAAGTACTTAATTTATTAACCCTCTGTTATTTATTTATTTATTTATTTATTTATTTATTTTAAGTTCATTTATTTTGGCAGAGAGAGAGACAGCGTGAGCTAGTGGGGAAGGGGCAGAGAGAGAGGAAGGTAGAGAATCTTAAGCAGGCTCTGTGCTGTCAGAGCAGAGCCCAATGCAGGGCTCAAACTCATGAACAATGAGATTGTTATCTGAGCAAAAGTCAAAAGTTGGATGCTTAACTAACTGAGCCATCCAGGCGCCCCTAATCCTCTATTACTTAGAATTTTTAAAATTAGTGTGTACATCCTCAATTACACTGAGATCAGCAACTAAGGTTCATGATCCTTATTTTTTCTATTCCAAATTTATGGTGTCTAAATCCTATACCATATAATCAGGAAGATGTGTGGCTACTATTGAAAGGGTCCAAGCTAGAATTAATTTCATGGAAGTAAAGTATATTTTTCTATTTCTCTTTGGTTTTAGAAAGGGAATGTATTGCATGTTGTGTTATGCCAGGTCTCATTATTCAAACATGCTTTTTAAATATACTTCTTTATATTTTCCTACTTCATAAATTATCATTGCAGTTAGATATTAACTAGAGAATAGAATTCAGAGTTTGCTCTATGAGTAGTGAGTGATTATTTTGTTAACACTGTCAGATCCACTGTGTTTGTATTATAGCTGTATACTAACATCAGCCATACAGTAGAACCAGAAAACACTCTATCATAGTTATAACAATATGTTCCTTAGCTGTGCAATCTGACTTCAGTCATACTCTTCTAGAACGCATAGTTTTATTTTCAAGAGACCATGTGTTAGTTTTGGTGTTTAGGTATACCTACAAATGAATAATTCCTCGGGTTTCAAGTTACATTTGTAATTTTTCTATTCATAAGCAAATACTTCACCCAACAAACATCTACTTATTGAATATTTGAGTCAAGGTGTTTTCAGTGGGGAAGGGAAAACAATAGACACCCAGTTCAAAAAGACCTTTCTGTAAAGTCTTTTTATTCAAAAAATAGCCAAAACATTCCATCTGTACTATGAATGGTATCTTTGTAAGGGACTGGTTCTTTAATGATGAATAAATTATGTGCCCCAAAATTAGTTTATATAAAGTCTGAAACAATTGCCAGAATGTACTGTGTTGTAACCCTGTCCCAATTCCTACTTACTGAGAATGTCTTCACAAGGTGCCTCAAATACTTCCAAGGACTTCCTTTCATTTTTGTGCTAAACAAAAGCTGTATTTCACTTTTTTTTTCAGTGAAGAGATGCTTGCAAGCTAAAGAATACATCAAAGAGTACAATGAAAACAATGAACAAAAATTTTGAAAACTACTATATAGGAAAGTAAGAGGATACATAGAAAATAAAGATGATTTAATCTCTTTTTTTTTGCTAGGTAGGCTATAAAAGTGAATCATACTGCTGTAAAAATGAGTCTCATCAACCACCTAGTTATTTATACTTGCTCATAGATATATTTACAGCATAGAATACAAATGCATTGTTTTTCCTGAGTTTTTATTTTTAAGGTAATTTTGCTCACCACAGCTATAGTCAAAATATGAAATAATAACAGTTCAATGCTGATACCTATGCCACTTTCCACACATTCTCTAGAGCTGATGGAGACCTCAATTATTCTTTTGCAATTTTAAGAAACAAATACCTCTACCAAAGATAGAATGAAAACCATTACATTGTACTCCTTTACTTTTTTTTTTTTTTTCCTGTATGGAAGTGCTCTAGGATTATCTTAGATGATGACAATGATATCCAGTCAGTTCTTGCAGCCCATCTCAGAAATAGTAGATGTGACTTACATCTCTAAGGGATGTGTTCTTATGTCTGCAAATAAGGTACTGCATGACCCTGATTCAAGCATCCTTTTAAAAGACTCAAAATATAATGTAATGTTCCATCAAAGGATGTCATAACCATATACATTTTTGATGAGGAAGAAACTACCCTGCATTCCCAAAGTTCAATTAGCGTCATACCTATTTTACTATAGTAATTAAAAGGAACCACACCAATACATTTCAACAAATGAAAAAGATAACTTTGTAAACTACTGTAAAAAACACGTATACAAATTGGAGGGCTGTATATTTTCTTAGATGACTTCTGAATTTTTAAAAACCATTGTATTCATGAACATTGATTTTTGTTCCAATATTACAGAACAACAAAAAGAGTATTAAAAATGTATATCATTAACACATTTATAAATTATTGTGGTTCATCAATTATATGAGCACTTATTTTATGTCAATAAGAGAATAAACTTTATTTAGTTTTTTAATGAATTTTTAAAATATTTATTTATTTTTGAGAGAGAGAGAGAGACAAAGTATGAGCAGGGGAAAGGCAGAGAGAGAGGGAGACACAGAATCTGAAGCGGGATCCAGGCTCTGAGCTATCAGCCCAGGTCCTGATGTGGGGCTCAAACTCATGAGCAGTAAGATAATCACCTGAATGGAAGCCGGACACTTAACCGACTAAGCCATCCAGGTGCCCCTAAACTTCTTCTAATTCAACTATGTCATTTATTGAAGGATGTTTTCTACATTCAAAGGTGATAAAATGTGAAAAAAAATGCACCTTTGAATTGATGAGTTAAGGTCATAGGAAATGGGGCGTATACAAAACAAATTAAACCTTTTGAAAGATTTTCTTTTGTAGTACCATACTGTAATTGGAACTACATAAAATACGGCATTTATTGTGGTTCAAGTATCTATTCTTACTTCCAGTGGGCTTTTAGGACACTCTGTCCCTTTACTACATACATTTGCATGATCATAGGCACCTGATACTTTTTTCTAGAATATAGGACCCTTTTTAAAAATAATGTGTTTGAATATCATTGTATTAGTTATATATTAACATGTAAAAAATTATCAGAAAATTTAGCTGCTTAAAATAATATGATTTTATTATATTTCACTGGTGGTGGGTCAAGAATCCAGGCATAACTTAGCTGGGTCCACTGCTTTAGGATCCTTCACAGATTAAAAAGATGCCATGAGAGGGACTGAATAGATGGTTGTTGGCAGATTTCAGTTCCTGACAGGTTGTTGGACAGAGGGCCTCCGTTCTTTGATGGCTCTTGGCGTTGGGCCAGGCTCAGTTCCTTGTCACATGATCCTCTCCAACATGGCAGTTTTTCTTGCAAGCATGTAAACAGAGAAGGCAATGGAGAAAGTCTGCTAGCAAGATGTAAGTCACAATTTTTGGAATTAATATCTCTTCACCTTTCTTGTATTCTGTGGTTAGAAGCAAGTCTCTAGGCCAGCTCGACATTCAAGAGAAAGGGATTACACATGATTTGAATTCCAGGAGGAAGGGATCACTGTGGATCATCTTAGACATATACCTACCACAATTAATGAAAATCTATGCTGATAAATAGGGGACAGGAATTTTTAAACGTTTCCAGTGATCCTGTTTATACTCTCTTCCATAACTATGTTTATTGCTGTTTTACAAGTTATGAACAGTCTATTGGTAGAAGATCATGTAATAAAGATGAAAGAGACTATTCTAAAATCTTAGTTTAGTCATTACTAGCTATGTTGCCTGAGACATGTTATTTAATTCCTCAGACTTGTGTGATTTATCAGTTAAATGGGATTCATTGTTTATAATATAAATATAATAGTTGTGGGTTTCCTGTCAAGGAAAAGTAATAACTTGCTTTTCAATAATTTATTGAGTGACTGTATATACAGGGATCCACACTAGGTCTTAGGGATTAAAAACAAAGTAATTAATCCATGCCCAAAATAGTGAATAATTTAAAATGGGAAACAGTATTTATACTATCTAGAAATATGTCTGGCCCATAATAGTCATTCAGCCAATGTTGGCCCTTCAGAGGCTTTTTGTTCTTTTTAAATTTTCTCTTAAAAATGTTGGTTGTTGATCCTTCAGTAGGGCAAAAGGGGCAATTACTATACTCTCAAGAAATCAGTAAAAGACACAGCATCCCTATTTTCTTTAGTACACTCACCTGTTTACATTTCTGCGCCTCTTTATCATTTCCCACCTTTCTTTCCTACCCTAAATGCACAGAAGCCCATGCCCTTACAATCTTCTTGAGGATTTGAACTGAGGAAAATAAAATTAAGGATGAGAATATTGCCAGGAAGGATTTAAGATGCTAGTATGAAGATTTCACCAGAAATAAATTAAATCAATGTATAATATCTATATTCAGGGATCATAATTCCATTTGGTGGAGCTATTTAACATTGCCATTCAGAGAAAATGTAATGTTTTATTCATTAGTGTTTTTTTTTGAAATAGAGGCCAAACATTCATATTTATAACATAAAAAAAATTAATATTTAAATATATACCTCTAAATTTAATCAACTGCCATTAGCATAGTGGAAGTAAAAATACAGATGACCCTAGTCAGTGCATTTTTTAAATGGACTATTTTTAAAATGGCATGTATATTGAAATTAAGATTAAAGAATTCAATTTCTATTTAAGAAGTTATTTAATATGATGTTATTTTCTATAGCCCTACACAGGCATCTTAAGTATTTTGCCTTATTTTTCTCATTTATATAATTAGAAATCTAATTCACAGTATTTTAAGAATTAACAGCATTTGTGAAAGTTCCTTCCTCAGTGGTTGGAATGTAATAATTGGTCATATATGAAATTTGATTTTCCAGCACTGTCTCCAGATAAAATTAAGTCCTACAAAGAAAGATCAGCTAGCTAAAAATGTCCAGTGTATATGTATCAATATGGAATATTTCTGAGTCCAAGAACCCTTAAAATATGCTAATGACTTTTTTATGTTTATTTATTTTTGAGAGAGGGAGCAAGCAGGGGAGGGGCAGAGAGAGAGGGAGACAGAGGATCCAAAGCGGACTCTGTATGAGTCACCCTGATGCCTTGATGCTGATAACTTTAGTGGGTTCACTTCCCTGCTCTTCTGCTCCACACCACTCTCTTGCATTATAGTACCTACCAGATTCAGTGGCCTGAATTCTGGACTGGTGGGGGAAGAGATGAACAGACATCTGACAGCTAGCGGCATGATTAGTAATTCTGATGGGTGCCTGATCATGGAGGCAAAGCCAGATGACTAGGGGAATTAGGAGACGGTCAGCAGTGTTGAGGATAACTCAAGCCAGGATGAGAAATGTGTATGCAGGGAAGAATCTAGTAGGGAATAGCAGAAAGCAGAACATTGTAGGGATACTGTCATAGTCTGTGGTGGCAGTGCCTGGTCTGGGATACCTGTTGGTCTCTGTTGGAAAGTACCTAGTCCTTAAAAACTACCTTGTAATTATTTGACGGATGATCATTTTGGTAGATAACCCCAGAGTTGTGCTGGCCTCTAATGTAGTATGGTTGACTTATTATTTTCAGGTAGGATCCTATCATAATCTTGTGGCTGAAGTCTATGGTCTCATTTCCTTGTCTTTTCCTAATCTCCCTTCTAATGTTTGTTCTGGTTCACAAGTTGCTTCCTCATAACATGCTGGATTGTATGGGACTCTGTCAGGCTGCCTTCCCACTTACCCACCTAGGCATATTCATCAGCCATTTCTATCACCCATCCAGTCTATGCCTCTAACTCTTCCTCCCCACCCCTCAGCCAAGCCTTAAGGGTATAGACTAGAGGCATAGAAGAGGAAGAAATTATCAGGAGTCATGTGCCTATCCCTCTTTGACCACTTGCCATTCTGTTTGTTTTCCTGAGAGCCCATCTTCAGAATTCAAAGTGGTTTCCTCATTTCCAGTGGAGTGAGAATTCTGCATTTTTATCATTAGTTCTCTCCATACTGAGGTTCTTAGTAAAGCTTTACAAATTCAACAATTACTGATTTTCAAGGCATTTATTCTACAGATATACTAAAGAAAATACAATTGGAAACTCAGTGCTAAATAACACAACTTTATTCTATCCAAACCCTTGGAGCCTAACACCCAAAACCTCCAGCACAAAGAACGTTGTTAAATTAATTGGGGCGTAGCAATTAGCAACATGTGTCATGAGAAATTTTTTAAATGCACAAATCTTAATAACTTTAGAAAAGCTGCGTATTCAGCAGATATATCATTCAGATATATTGTTAATATCTCTTTTTCCTATTGAACATTAGGCTTGTTTAAAAGAGTGTTGTACTTTAAATCCTGATTATATATTACAGTATTTGGTTTATACTAAGTGTTAAATAGCTGTTCATTGAATGGATTGATCAAGCGATGGGATAATAAAATTTTTAAAATTTTTTCACAAATATTGAGACAATGCAATTTGTACTAACATGTTATATTTTGAAACCTTTTGTTAAAATATTCATAACATAAGTAAATGAAGCCATTAAAGAGCAACATATTGTGTTTACAGGTAGAGGAAGAAAAGTCAAGAAAGATGGCTCATTATGCTAACAGAATCCATTTCTATTCCATATCTTTTCTCATTACCTCTGGTTTAAAATGGGATGATTCTACTTGCAACTGTTTATTATGTAACAATATGTCTATGTTATTAAAAAATACAAAGTATAGTGTCACATACACTGTTTAGTGTACTTCCTCCTAATACTAACATTTCTTGTCAAGGATAGTTCAGTAGCAAACTGAGGATTCAAAACATTGTTAGGCAGCTAAAATAGCCAGGTTGATGTTATCCAATAAAAAAAATAAAAATAAGGCTTACTTTATATATAAAATTACCTTTACAACAATATTGAGTTGATAATTTTTTATCACAAGATAATCTTCAATATTTAGGCCAGGCTAAGAGATATACTGTTTAAAGTATTAATAAAACACTTTTATGAAAATCATCACAGAGTATTTGCTTTTACTTCAATATTAACAAAACTTCCATTTGTATGATCTCAGATGAAAAAGTCTTCCTAGCTTTGTGAATGATACATAATTCAATTCTCAAGAAATTATTAATTTGATTTTTTTGGATATAATTTGGAAAGGTATAACTAATAGCATCCCTAGACAGCAAGATGTAAAATACAATATATGGAATTCTAACGCATAGCTCTTGAATTTCTCTGGGATTCATAAAATTGTTTTAGAAAGCTTAACATGTAAGTCATAAAAATATTATTCCTTATTTATAATTTATGTTAGAAATTTGTGTGTGAATAAAGTGGGAACAGTAGAAGCCTGGTGGTGTCTTTCATAACTTCCGTTCTTATTCATAATGCAACTCTGTTGAGTTTGTTTCCCTAGTTGGCTTTCCCTAAAAGGTACCCTTCCATATTTTTGTTCTGTTCCATCAAATACTTGTAAATCTAAATCCCTTTGAGCATAACTTTCCCACCTTTGCGTCTGTCTCCAAGGGAAATGTCATCTTACTTCTGTCATCTAATTAACAGAGGGAATCTCTGTACTGTAGGCTCCAGCATAATGGGCCAGTGCTCTGACATCAATGAATACTTTATTAAATTACACACCCCCCTAAGCAGGCTTGGGCTTTCAGAGCCCTGATATTTTATGCACTATTGCACTGGCTCCCTGTTTTCTGAAACTGTGAGTGTCAGGCCAAGCTAGGGTTATAAAGTCTTGATGACATTATGTAGATTTTAAAAAGATACTTGGCATGCTCTTAGGTGTTAGGTTTAAAGTTTATTTATTTTTGAGAAAGAGAAACAGAGCACAAGCAGGGGAGGGACAGAGAAAGCAGGAGACACAGAATCCAAGGCAAGCTCCAGGCTCCAAGCTGTCAGCAGAGAGCCGGATGCTGAACTTTAACTCACAAACTGTGAGATCATGACCTGAGCTGAAATCAGATGCTTAACTGACTAAGCCACTCAGACACCCCTTAGGTATTAGGTTTAATCTTTTGTTTTAACAACTGATAACTAGCTAGAATTAAAGAATAACCGGAAGAAAGACAGGGCATATAATTTAGGGCATCTTTTCCTTTGGACCACCAATGTTTCAGAGGAGAATAAAGGATCCACTGGTCTGAATAAAATTTCAAAATGATAAAGCTGTCCTGGAATACTCCATATTTAGATTTATAAATAATATGTGATAGTTTTCTGGATAATTTATGAAAGTACACATTCTTAAATGTTTTTAAAATTATTAAAATGTTTAATATTTGATAAAGGTAAGTACAATGAAGCTAAATATCCTTTTTGAAAAATGACATTTATCCTATTTCATGACCATTCTGACAGTTGTGAGATGAGCTCTCATTGAGGTTTTGATTTACATTTCCCTGATGATTAGTGATGTTGAACATGTTTTTATTACCTATTAGCCATCTGTATGTAGGTATAATTTACATATAGTAAATTGATCCTTTTTAGTGTAAAATTCTATGAATTTTGACAGCTGTATACAGTCTTGTAAGCACCACCACAGTAAAGATAGAGAATATTTCCATCTCCCCAAAAAGTTCGCTCATGTCACTTTGTGGTAATTAAGTTCCTGCAATCACTTATCTTTTGTGGTTTGAGTCTCTATGCTTCTGTTTTTTTCAAGAATGTCTTATAAATGGAGTTATGCACTGTATATGATTTTTAAGTTCACTTAACATAACGCATTTGCGATTCATCCATGTTGTTGTATCAAAAGTTCCGTATCAAAAGTTCCGTCGTACTTCACTTTTGACAAGGAGCGAGTCGGTGTATGGTTGCATCAAAACGTCTTTGTCCATCACACATTTGAGGACATACATGTTTCCAGTTTTTGATGATAAAGAATAATGAATAATATGGGTACAATCATTTACATATACTGTAATTTCATGTGATGAAATGTTTTTATTTCTCCTGGACAAACACCTAGAATGAAAATATTATATCAAATGATAACTGCAGGTGTAACATATTAAGAAACCTCAATGTGTTTTCTAAAGTGGCTATAATGTATCGCATTCCCATCTGCAAAGTGTAGAAGTTTTATTTGCTTTGCATCTTTACCAACACTTGTTAATGTCTTCTTAAAATTGTATTATAACTATTTAATGTAGTGTATTGGTCAACATTGTGATTTTACTTTTCAAATTTTTATTAATAGTGACTGATGTTGAGCATCTCTGTATGTGATTATTTGGCATATGTATGTTGTTGTAATTGTGGAGGAGCTTGTGCCCATTTTTTTTTTAATTTTTAATTTTTAATTTATTTTTGAGAGACAGAGAGAGACACAGCGAGCAGGGAAGGGTCAGAGAGAGAGGGAGATACAGAATCCAAAGACAGGCTCCAGGCTCTGAGCTGTCAGCACAGAGCCCGACGTGGGGCTCGAACCCACGAGCTGTGAGATCATGACCTGAGCCGAAGTCAGACGCTTAACTGACTGAGCCACCCAGGCACCCCCTTAAGCCCATTTTTAAGTGGGTTGTTTAATTATAGACTTTGATATTTTTAATGTAATAGGGAAAATGCTTTATCCCATCTGTTTGCAATTATTTTCCCCAAGTTTATGAATTTTCTTTTCATTTTATTATGTTTCTTATAAAAGATATAGGTAATATACTATCATTATCTATATTAAATATATATTTATTACATATGTATTGCTTTTGTCTCCTTCACTTAAGATTAATTCTTCTTTTAATAGTCTCTTAAAAAAAGCTTAGATAATTGATTTGACATGTTTTTCCTTACTGCAATTGATATGTAATGCTTTAAATTTCCCTTTAAACACTTTATTAGTGACATCCTACAAGTTTTGAAATATATTGGCTTTTTAAATTTTATTCAGTTTATTGGGGGGCCTGTGTGGCTCAGTCGGTTAAGTGTCTGACTTTGGCTCAGGTCATGATCTCACTGTCTGTGGGTTTGAGCCCCGCGTCGGGCTCTGTGCTGACAGCTAGCTCAGAGCCTGGAGCCTGTCTTCGGATTCTGTGTCTCCCTCTTTCTCTGACCCTCCCCTGCTCACGCTGTCTGTCTCTCTCTCGCAAAAATAAATAGAACATTAAAGAAATTTTTAAATAAATAAATAAATTTTATTCAATTTAAAATCAACACAGGAAGAAACCACAGATGCTGGTGAGGATGTGGAGAAAGGGCAACCCTCTTTCACTGTTGGTAGGAATGCAAACTGGTGCAGCCACTCTGGAAAAAAGAGTATGTAGGGTTTTCAAAAAGTTAAAAATAGAACTACCTATGATCCAGCAATTGCACTACTAGGTATTTAACCAAAGAATACAAACATTTATAGCAGGAATACCAACAATGCCCAAGTTATGGAAATAGCCCATGTCCATAGACTGATAAATGGATAAATAAGTGGTATGAAAAAGAATGAAATCTTGCCATTTGCAATGATGTGAATGGAGCTAGAGAATCTCATGCTAAGCAAAGGAAGTCAGTCAGAAAAAGACAAATACTACATGATTTCATTCCTATGTGGAGTTTAAGAAACAAAACAAGCAAAGGGGAAACATAAAAGAGAGACAAACCAAGAAACAGACTCTTAACTCTGAAGAACAAACTGATGGTTATTAGAGAGGAGATAGATGTGAGGATGGATGACATAGGTGATGGGGAGCGAGGAGCGCACTTGTGATGAGCACTGGGTGTTGTATGGAATGTTGACTCACTAGACTGTACACTGAAACTAACATTACCCTGTATGTTAACTAACTGGAATTTAAAGAAAAACTTAAAGTAACATAAGCTAAAATTAAAAAAAATCTAACATAATCTAATTTATTATGGTACTTCTGTGACCCAGGTCTAAGAGTTGTTTTTTTAAAATATTTATGGATATTCACATCTCTCTCTCTCTCATTAGTTACTAATTTAAATCTGTTGTTAGAGAAATATTGTATAATTTCAGGCTTCTTAAATATACTATGACTCATGTAACTGCCCAGAATATGGCCTTCTTACTGCATCTTATATGGGTATTTGAAAAGAAACTATTTGCTGATATTATTGGGAGAAATGTTGAAATTCCCTATTGTAGTTGTATAATTATTGATTTTTTTATAAATCAGTGTACAAGTTTTTCAGTTTATCTGTTTATAAATTTTTGCTTAATATATTTTGAAGTCTGTATACACATTTATTATTGTTGTATTTTCTATGTGAATTGGCCCTTTTTCATTATATAGTTTCTTTTTCCCTGGTAACATTCCTTGTTCTGAAGTCTACTTTATCTGACATTAATTTAGCCAGTCTAGATTTTTTTTATAATTAGTGTTTGCATGGTAAATTTTGTGCATTCTTTTACATTCAACCTATCTCTATCTTACTATTCAAGATGAACTTATTTTATATCAGATGTAGACAGTTTGTACTTTGTTACGCATTCTGGTACACTGCAAGGGAAGATACTAAGTTTCGTTGTGTTTGGAAGTTTACTTATTCGATAATTAACTCTGTTTTATTCATGGTGATAAGTCTCCCTAATCAAACTAAAAATCAAAATTAAAATTCTGTTCTTTGTATTTATAGACTTTATCTGTACTGACTTTAGCAAGTGAAATACCATGTAAAGTCTACTAAATCTATTTTTTATTAGTCCCCTGTATTGGTTAATTTCTTCCAATTGCACAATTTCTTTTCAATTGTGATTTTTCAGTTACCCTTTGCAGCTACAAACTTAGAAAGCACATTTGCACTATACACGATATACATATGTTGCATATATACATATACAATATTTGAGGGGATGGAATTGGAAAGGACCGCTACAACCTCTATGAACTTAAATGATATTTTAGTTTTTGTGTGTCTTGTCATATAGTTTCATCATCCTTTTCCCAATTCTGTTGATTCTTATTCTTCAGAGCTTTAAGGTAAATTCAGTATTAGATGTATGAGACCACTGTTGGTATGTGTGTCTGTGTGTGTGTGTTTGTGTATCTGATACCTCTACTTATTCACATGCTCTGCTTCCTACTACACTATGTTCTCTGTTCCTATGGATATGCCACAGATGTTTTATCTCTTCCCTTGTAGTTGTCCTACTCCTATTTTAAAAATTGAAACCAGCTAAGTTTTAGTGTTTTATCATCAAATGAAACTTCTACTATCCAAGATAAGTTATGGAAGTGATTAATGTGTTGTGCTTAAAAAGGTGAATATACATGTTTACAAAAGAAATCAGGAGAAGTCTTGAATGAATACAGGAGACTTCCATTTTAGAATATTAGGACTGGAGGCATATGCCTTCTTTGTGACCCCTTATTCTTTTTTTTTTTTAATTAATTTATTTATTTTTATTTTTTTTATTTTTTATTTTTTTTAACTTTATAGTTTATTGTCAGGTTCATTTCCATATAACACCCAGTGCTCTTCCCCACAAGTGACCTCCACCATAACCATCACCCCCCTTTACCTTTCCCCCTTCCCCTTCCGCCCTCAGTTTGTTTTCAGTATTCAAGAGTCTCTCATGTTTTGTCTCCCTCCCTTTCCCTAACTCTTTTTCCTCCTTCCCCTCCCCATGGTCCTCTGTTGGGTTTCTCCTGTTAGACCTATGCGTGCAAACATATGGTATCTGTCCTTCTCCGCCTGACTTATTTCGCTTAGCATGACACCCTCGAGGTCCATCCACTTTGCTACGAGTGGCCAGAT
>CM053572.1:125790232-125846279 GCA_028646485.1 Cryptoprocta ferox
TCTCATGTTTTGTCTCCCTCCCTTTCCCTAACTCTTTTTCCTCCTTCCCCTCCCCATGGTCCTCTGTTGGGTTTCTCCTGTTAGACCTATGCGTGCAAACATATGGTATCTGTCCTTCTCCGCCTGACTTATTTCGCTTAGCATGACACCCTCGAGGTCCATCCACTTTGCTACGAGTGGCCAGATTTCATTCTTTCTCATGGCCATGTAGTATTCCATTGTATAGATGAACCACATCTTCCTAATCCATTCATCCGTTGATGGACATTTAGGCTCTTTCCATGATTTGGCAATCATGGAAAGTGCCACTATGAACATTGGGGTACATGTGCCCCTATGCATCAGCACTTCTGTATCCCTTGGGTAAATCCCCAGCAGTACTATTGCTGTGTGACCCCTTATTCTCATTCCATAGCTGACTTATGAGAAAATAATAGCAAGAAAACTCAACCTCCACTTAACTTCTTTTCTGTATTCCCCACTCACCTCCCCACCTCCAGGTATCTATGATTCTGTCTTTCTTGGTGGTGGCAGGAGGCAGGAAAATAAGTTAAAATGTCCTCAAGTGGAAATGAGAGCTAGGTAATACTTCCTTTGATTAACTCAGTCCATTAAAAGCTATTCACACGCAAGAATACAAACACACACACAAATACACAAAATAATAAAAATATGACTTTTCCAAGATGCATAATGCATGTTTGGAGGAATAATCAAAAAGTTGGGAAGTAACACCATGTAAAAAGAATCCCCATGCAGAAATGCAGAAAGTGTCATGCATACATGGAAGGGGTATTATACAGAAGATATACCTACTGTCCAAGGGAGCCAGGAAATTCTGAACAGCATTCTGCTTGAAATAGTGGTTTGCAGTTATCTGAGGAGATGTCATTTTATAGATTGTGTCTTAATGGTCCAGAATTTAGATGTACTACTTTGTTTCTGGCACTGATCTTAACTTGCTAAATTCTTATTAAAATGATGCATCTTCATAGTTCCCACAGTGATTGTGACTGAATATGGGTCAAGTATATAATTGTTTCAGGAACCAGTGAATAATCTTCTTTATTATCTGAAAGCTTATACATTTCATTGCCTTCAGTAAGTGTAGGTTTTTGTTATATGACTTTTTTTTAATTCCACTGGATTTAAGCACTAAATGATTCAGTAAAGTAGACTTATAAACTGTAATACTTTCTAATGGTTAAAAATGATTACAGGTGATGATTCTTCCATTGGTGTTTACACTATGAAAAAAAAGTCAGCTACACATACATGAAAACCAAAACTTTTAAAAACAGGTGGTCATAAAACTTATATGAAAGACTGAGAGCTGTATTTCAGTTGGAATTCCAAGAGGCATAACAGGGAATTGAATGATAGTGATGAGGCCAGGAACAGGGTATAAAGTTAGAGTAGGGGTCAGAAACAACTAAATGTAGCCACACATTTTAAGAAAAATTGTTAATTATTTTTATTAACTAATTTGTAATCAATTCTAACTTCCTCTAAAGGCATAATTCTTTAAAAAGAAAGATTGCTACTGGACCTTTGTTCTCAAAGGGACTTGAATAGCAACTTTATACTTAAAATTCAACATGACAATGATAGGTTTTAAGTCCAAACCAATCCATGGACTTTACATGTCCAAACACATTTTGGTTAACATTTTTAATAAATATTCTTTATCCAGAATCTGCGTATGTCCATATACTTCTGTGGTCCGTAATTCAAAACACTTCCTGTGGTGTCAGATCTCCCCACTCCAGTGGGTTCATCTTTTTTGCGCTCAGCAAACTGGAAGCTAGCCAGGATGTCCTCTCGCTAACAGTATTTCAGTGTAAGTTTTAATCATGATAACATCTATTTATTATTAAATTATGCAAGACATTTCAGAACAGTGCAAGGGAAATCGGGTGACCTGAGTTATATTTCTGGTTATGACACTAACTATTTGAGACTGAGCACATCATATAACATTACTTTCGAAACTGTTTCCATATCTGTCAGATTAAATTATGGGAGAGAAAATTTATTTCTGAAGCTCAGCTCAAAAGTACTTGAGACTGGGTGGCTCAGTCGATCAAGCATCTGACTCTTTTTTAGGGGGGCACAATTGGGGTAGGGGCAGAGACAGGGGGACAGAGGATCTGTAAGGCTCTGAGCTAACATCAGTGAGCTGATTGGGGCTCGAACTCATGAACCACGAGATCATGACCTGAGCCAAAGTTGGATGCTCAACGAACTGAGTCACCCAGGTGCCCCAAGTGTCTGATTCTTGATTTCAGCTCAGGGCTCCTCTTATGGCTCATGGGTTCGAGCCCCATGTCCAGCTCTGTGCTGACAGTGCAGAGCCTGCTTGGGATTCTCTCTCTCCCTCTCTCTGCCCCTCCCCCTGCTCATGCATGCTCTCTCTCAAAAATAAATAAACTTAAAAAAAATAGTATTTTCAAAAGTACTTGATCATATGTTTGCTGCTAAGGAAGGTCAGGTGCAATTTCTTCCTTAGGCACAGTAGGCACAGAGCTTAGGGTTGCCCCTACTTTGGGGGAGGGGCTTAGGAAAGTGTTTTTATTTCTCTTAAAATCAGAGGCAAAATCTGAACTTTTATATCAAAGACAATTCTTTAATATGTAATATTAATATATGTGTCCTTATATGAATGCTGTTGTAAAATATATTTGCTATTATTGTTTTATTGAGGAAAAAGTCCACAAGGGGCCCATGGAAGTCATAACACAACCCTGGCTAAGTTAGAGAAAATTGTGGCTGAAGAATTAGATGACTCAGATTCTGCATTATAATGGGCCTGGACCTAAGTTTAGGTTTGAGTTTAGACATCTTAAAAAATTATGCCATACAATCAAAGTGAAATGATTCCATTTAATCAATGCACATGCTTCTTTTTTTTCTCCTGAGCTTTGTACATTCTTTTCCCTGTTTGTGACCCATTGTATATTCATGACCCATCATTCCATTTCATGGAAAACATTTCCATCCCACTATGTTGGCAGAACTCAGTGTAACAACTGCACATGCTTACATACAACATGAACATGTGTATGCAAAATGACACTTCGTCTCCTCTTCCCTGTGTGTCATCTAGGATATGTGTTCCTCCAAAAAGATTTCTCAGATCATCCATGTTTGGATTCAGGGCTCTTTTCACCCTTCAGCACTTCATTCTTATTCTTAGATGGTGAGAATTGTTTCAGCTTTGTTCATATTTGACAGCTTCCACACGGCATAATGTGAGGCACACAGACAGTGCTCCATGAACATTGCTGAGAGAACAATCCTGAGCCTCAGTGACCACATCGACATAGTGAAAATTCTAAACACAGTCCATTGAGATGTGTGAAAAAAAAAAACACATCCACACACAAATATTGGTACACCTAGTGCCTTGGGATGCTCATTATACTATAGCTTATATTTTAAGTATCTACAAAATTCATACTATGTTTTATAGTGCATACATAAGCATCACTACCTTTAAGACTTAAAAACATGAAGAAATATTATAAAATAAAGAAATAAACCTTGTACTGTCTTTTTAGTTCAGTTTGAAATCTATGATGAAAGTACTATTTACCATTGAGCTGAGCATTATGAAAAATAGAAAGTAAGTTACAATCTAGTCCCTTTCTGCCCCCAAGAAAATGAAATTTAGTGCAATGCTATTCCAATTTTATATTTCAGCTACAGATGCATAATTTAGGAGTTAATCCTTTTTTTATGTAATGGGCCTCCACATAAAGATAAGATAGGCTACTACAAATGGGCTTTTTATAGTATTGTGCAAATATTGAATCATAATTAGAATTAAAAATTAGTGCTGATAAAGTTGTCTGCTTCTTTTATTTAAGCCTGACCATCTTATAAATGCATGCCAAAAAGATCTGTCTAATGATGACTGTGCTTATCCATATGTAATAACTATATTTATAAATTAAGTGTATTTTTACGACCGGTAATATAGCTCCACGTTTGTACCTTTGACTAATTTTACAAATTCATGTCATGTCTTTTTGCACTTTTAGGTTTACCAGCAAGAACGCAAATTGCTGTACATAAAATCCCAATTTAGTGCATATACTACACATTCACACAGTAGGACACTCAAAAGTGTGTTGTGATTGTTTGCATGCTATTTATTAGTACACGCACATGTCTTCACATATGTAACTTTGAAAGGAAATTATCTTTAAGGGGTTTTTCCTTCTAGCTACAGAAGTTTTTCTTTGATGTTCTCCCAAGAATGCATTAAATGAGGAATGACACCTTACCTTGGTAAGGAATTCCTAATACAATTCTCAAGCTCTCTCTCCGCATCTCTTCATTCATTGCTTTTCTGAAGCAGTTCAAGTCCTGGATCAAAGAAAATTGGGTACCAGTTGGGTTTTATCCTAACATCTTTAAGTTACCCCGAGAGCATTCTTGCTACCAATTTCCACATAGTGAAATAAATCCTAGCTACAGGAGAATGAGACTTCCAGGAAGCAGCAGGTGTAATGTCACAGCTGTGTTAGCACTGCTAACTTGATCCAGGATCACGTTACATCTGGGACTGTCACACTCGCTAGTGAAGTTAAAAAGGCTGCTGAGAGTGAAGCAAAAGCTCTTGGGTGCTATACTTTAGCTTATTAGTGGGAACCTTAGAGAAAATGGCCACACCAGCTTATGTTTCTCACTCACCAGTGCTTCTCGTTACTCCTGCCACATGCTTTATCGACCCACCGTACCTAATTTTTGTGTGTTTTGTCGCATTTTGCTAATTATCATGTTAAAATGTTAGCACATGGTTTAGCTGAAGAAATATATTAGTGGTTTATGTGCAGGTCACATTCTGGGGGAATAAAATTAATTTCAAATGGCTTTGCTTGAAGGGAAATTTTAATCTGAGAATAGCAAGGATCAGAGCTTCTTGGAATTCTGTTTGCATTGGTAACATTCCTAGCAATGTTTGATAAGTTATGTGATACTAGCAAGCAAATCTTTGTGTTACATATTTCATTAAAAAATAATATATTGATTTCCTATTTGATGTTTTGTGTGAGTTCTGTGATGTTGTATATAAACAGCATATGAGCATAAAACAATATAAATGGTCCTTGACGCCATGTTGTAATTTGAACCAAGTTTCCTTCTCACTGAAATGTTTTAGAAAAAATAATCAATCCAATTCCAAAAATATTTATTGAACATTTTGTGCAATCCATTCATGTGTAACTTTTGAGTCAAGATGTAAGACCATGCTTTAAACCTACAGTCTAAACAGAGATACATATGCAAACACATACTTAAAATACAGTGATAAGTATTCAACTTAGAATTATATATTTCTTATGACATTAGAGCATAGTAGGTAATATGTAATGAATGTTTGGAAAATATGATTAAGCATATGGACTCATATTATTTGAGTCCTAAGTATAGTGCTCTGATTGAGTTATTTCACATAGTGCTTTCTACTAGATGCATAAGATGGTATTAGATGCATAAGAAGGAAGTATTTAGTATGCACTGGCTCATTTAAATTGTATAAACATACCTGAAAAATGTTCCTTTATTTCTCGATGTTGAAATTTCATTAGGCTGTATTGGTGCTATAAACCTCTAAAAGGATTAAAATTGTTCATCCATAGAGACTTGGATTTGGTCTTAATAATCTTCAGAATTTTCTATTATGGTTATAAATGGTAAAATTAAAGAAAATTTAAGAAACTGGTACATTAAGATCTTAATCAACATAATCAACTGACTGAAGAAATGCTAATTCCTTTTATTAGCCAAGGATTACAGCTGAATTGATCATCTATGATGTGTAGAGACCTAATTAATAATTGAGATGAGTCAAAATGTGTATTATATTACATTCTGTGATCTGCCATTCTTTGCTTACATATATATAAATAAAATTAACATGTTTTAGAGGAAAAAGTGGTTTTGATAAATATTTCAGAAGAATAATGAAAAGTGTATGATTGTAAAAATGAAATGAAATTCAGGCAGACATTTGAAAATGTACATCTAAAGGAAAGACAGAGTTTGTAATGTGATCAGAATAATTGCTGTAGTGTACTGACTTGAATCAAACAGATTCTTCTGAATAAAAAAAAAATCTGGAGCAAACCTGGTTATTCGGAAATAATAATGATCTTCCTGCAGTAATCACCTTATGTTTTATTTTCCCAAAAGTGTAACATGCCACATACCTGTGCTGTGAGTCATTAAACAAGGAAAACTCTTAAACATATTTTGAAGATGATTTATGTTGAGAGAGGCCTTAAATTTTTTTCTATTCATAGTGTGTGGGCCAGCCTCATTGGCCTCACAGGGGAGCCTGTTAGAAATGCAGGATATTGTGCTCCGCCCAAACCCACTAAATGAGAACACTGACGTCTAATAAGAGCCCCAGGAAATAAGAATGTACATTAAGGTTTGCAAAGCACTGGTCTAACGAAATTATAAGAATGCAGAATGAATGCTCAGCAATCGTCCAATGATTCTTGTGATACACATGTTAAATTATTTTTAAGAATAAAATAAGTTACTGTGGTTTTGAAAGGGTTTCTTGAAAATAAATTTATTAACTGGAATTAACATTATAGAATTTCATTAATTTTTAGCATTTTCATATCAGGAAATAGTTTAACTGTGGTCTCAGCCCACTTGATTCCTTCTAATTATAGTTCTATTTACAATTTCAAATAAGTATAGCTCCCTTAAATGATATTTTCATATTCTAAACTTTAGCCTTTATTTTTCACCATAAATAACCCAGCCGATTCAGAAAGATTCTTTTATAACATATTTGTTACTTAATTCAAGAAATGTCGGAATGCCTAGGGTGGCTCAATCTGTTAAGCATATGAGTTGATTTTGGCTCAGGTCACAATCTCATGGTTTGGGGGATGCGACACCATGTTAGGCTCCACGCTGATAGTGTGGCGCCTGCTTGGGATTCTCTCTCTCTCCCTCACTCTCTGCCCCTCCTCCAGTTGTGTGTGAGTGTGCTTTCTCTCTCTCTCTCAAAAATACGTAAATAAACGTTAAGAAAAAAGAAATTTTTACTTATACACCTATATATACATAATAATAATTCACTAGTGAGGGAAATACAATAAAGTATATATACCTAGACAAGATTCAGAATTATGTATTAGTGAGGGGATTTCAGACATTGCAATGAACTAGGAAGTTCACATGTTATCTTCCTGGTATTTACATATGTTGAAGAATTTTAATTGATTTGGGTCTTGGTGATGTGGGTTTTGGAAAATTAATTTAGCTAATACCCTATAGGATATATTTTAAGTAAAAAAATGAAGGTTAAAGAAACTTTTAGTGTACATTTTTTTGCATGAAATGATGATGACTTAAAATAGTGTGTTGGCTATCTCTCGCCTTCTCTCTAAAAATATAAAAATAAATAAAAAAAACATAAGGGTTCCAGGGTAGCTGAGTTGGTTAAGCATCAACTCTTGATTTCAACCCAGGACTTAGGTCATGATCTCAGGGTTGTGAGATTGAACCCCACATCAGGCTCCATGCTGAATGTGGAACCTGCTTAAGACTCTCTCTCCCCTCTTCCCCTCCCCTGCTCACTCTCACGCTTTCTCTTCCTCTCTCTTAAATAAATAAATAATAAATAAATAAATAAGTAAAATAGTGTTGTTGGCACATACAAGAGGAAGAAAAAAAAAAAGAGCTGACAGCCATGAAGAACAAAACAAAAGCAAGGCTATATATTGACAGACTGTGTCGGAGATGGACTTGATTTCATGGAAATGTCAAAGATGTTCCATATTTAGAGTCAGGTTAATGAAAGAATGATTACTTGTGGTATTTATAATGAAGGAGCGAAATTTTTGAAAAGGCTCATAACTGGGCTTCTAGCTGCATAGACCATACTTAGGAAGAATTAATTTTGAACAAATTAACTGTTGGTTTGCTTCATATAATTTCCTATTTTTATTTTATTTGTCTGTTTATGAATTGTTTACTTTTTATTTTTTTTGCAAGATTTTTAGGTTTCCAAGAAATTTAAGAGAAAGGAACAGAGATTTCTCATCCACTGTCCCCACACATGCATAGCCTCTCCCATTATCAATATCACTTAACAGAATTTTTTTTTTCCAAGGGTGAAGCTACTTTACGCATCATAATTGCTCAAAGTCCATAGTTTACCTTATTGTTCACTCTTGGTATTATACATTCTATGGGTCTGGACAAATATATAAGAATGAATGTGTACGGTTTTGGAGGATGCTACTCATATTTCCTCTTGATCAGAGACTCTCAGCCATGTCCAGTCTACTATGAGCCTAATTATTTATGAGACAGTGTTCTTTATCTTTTGCATCCTTTTTTTAGTTCTTTCTTAGGATTTCCATCTTTGTGCTTAGGTCGCCCATCTGTTCTTGTATGCTGTCTATTCATCAGAACACTTATTATATCAATCACAGTTACTTTAATTTTTTGTTTTATTTTTTTAAGATTATTTATTCATTTAGAGAGAGAGAGAGAGAGAGTGAACAGGGGAGGGGGAGAGAGTGAGGGAGAGGGAGAATCCCAAACAGGCTCCACACTGTCAGCTTGAAGCCTGATGTGGGGCTTGAACTTACTGTGAGATCATGACCTGAGTAGAAACCAAGGATTGGATGCTTAACCGACTGAGCCACCCAGGTGCCCCTTAATCCCAGTTATTTTAAATGCCAAGTCTGATCACTCCAACATTCCTGCCATGTCTGATTGTGATGCTTGCTGAGTTTTTTCAGTTTGTGGAGTTTGTGTGTGTGTGTGTGTGTGTGTGTGTGTGTGTTTTGTTTTATTTTTTTTTTTGCCTTTAGGTATGCCTTCTAATTTTTTTCTTGATAGCTGGATATATGGTACTGGAAATGAAACTGCTGTAAATAGTCCTATAGTAATGTGATGTTTGTGTGGGGGGGTGAGGGAAGCGTTCTATAGCCTCTGATTAGTAACTATCTTAGTGAGCCTTTGCCCCTGTACTGTGACCTTCACAAACATTTCTCAATTTTTTTCCCTCTATAGGTGAAACCTAAAGGCTAGATGGGATTGAATTCTTTATTTCCCTTCCCTCAGGCCAGTTAGGCTTTGATGATACTCCAAGATAGGCTCTGGTTAACTAGTTTCCCCTCAGGGCAGACCTTGTTAGGAACACAGTGATCTGAGGCATTTCAAAATGTTTTTGACTTACCCTGTTGAAAGCACACAGGGATTTTTGTGACATTTTAACTGTAGGAACCTGGTCAAGCTCCCACAGGTAAATCTCATAGTATTGAGGAGCACCTCCCCACACAGCATGACTGGGTCTCCTGGAGTTTTTAATTTTGAGAGTTGTGTGCACTAAGCCTCCACTAATTTGTCAATTATAGTTCAGTTTTCCTATCCCATTACTGGTTTTAAGATGGTTTCTTCTCTTGAGTCTCTGACGCTAAGTCTTGTTTCCTTCTATTCATCTGTCTGTCTCTCCAGTCTTGGGAGCAGTAGTTTGCCCGGAGTCCTTCTATCTCTTACGGATCCAAGAAGAATTGCTGGTTTTTCAGTCTGTTCAGCTTTGTGTTGTGTTCGCTTGGAGTGGTAACTTCAAGCTCCTTACATGTGGAACCAAAAAAGATCATTCATTTTTATTGCTTAGTGACATTCCATTGTACAGATATACTATAATTTGTTTACCCATTCACCTGTTTTTGCTATTATCCATAAACTTCTGTAAACATTCATATACAAGGTTTTAGATGAGCATATACTTTCATTCCTCTTTTATTCCTCTTTTATAAATACCTGGGAGCAGAAGACTGGATTCTACTTTATATGTATTTTTACTGTTTTAAGTGTCTGCCAATCCTATTGCTGCTGTAACAACTTACCACAAACCTAGTGACTTAACACAACATAGACTTATATGTTGCATATCTAGATGTCAAAAGTCTGAAATCAAGTTGACAAGGGCCATGTTCTATCTGGAGACTCCAGAGGAGAATCCACTGCTTTCCTTTTTTAGTTCATCAGCTCCCTGCATTCTGGCTGCTGCCCTCTTGCTCAGGGCACTCACACCCCTTGCTTCTGTGATCTTCTGTCTTACTATTGGTTCTGATCCTCCTGCCTTCCTCCTACAAGGATCCTTATGATTACAGTGATCCCACATGAATAATCCAAAATACTCTCCTGAATCTCTATAATCTATTAATCAGTTAATAACATCTGCAAAGTCCCATTTACCTTAGAAGGTAATGTATTTACAAATTCCACAGTTTCCAGGGATTAGAATGTGAACATCTTTGAGGGGTCATTATTCAGTCTACCACATTATCTTCCAAGGAGATTAAATAATTTTACATTCCCACCAATAGTGTAGAATTGTTCTAGTTCCTCCACATCCTCACTAAAACTTGTTAATAGTCATTTATTATACATATATATAAATATTTTTTTTTCTTGAGAGAGTGTGCATGTGAGAAAGCAGAAGAGGGGTAGTGGGAGAAAGAGGGAAAAAGTGAGAGAGAGAGAACGAGAGACACAGAATCTTAAGCAGCACTGAGATTCCACCTTATAACTTGAGATCATAACCTGAGCTGAAATCAAGATCTGGACACAACCAAATGAGCCATGCAGGCGCCCCAATAGTTAGTCTAAAACCAAATATAATCTGTTATTATATATTTTTGACTTGTCTTTTTAAAAATATATTTTAGACATATTTTAATGGTCTTACATCAGTATTAAGTAATGCATTTTAACAGTGTTGAAACTCATCAAGCTGTATAAGTTAAACATGTACAGCTTTTTGTATCTCAACTATACATCAATAAAGTGGTTTAGAAATAAAAATAGCAACAAAGATATGAAAATATTAGGGTTATATTTGATAAAAAGTAAGTGAGATCTGTACACTGAAATCTATAAAACATTGCTGAGATGAACTCTTTGATGTAGACATATATAGGGTTTTTAGGTCAGAAGAGTCAATGTTTCTATGATGCTCATTTTCCCCAAATTCATCTAAACATCCAAATGCAATCCCAATCAAATCTTACAGGCTTTTATATGGAAATTTCAAAGTAATTATAAAATTTAAATATAAGATGCAAAACACCTAAAGCAACCAAAAAAATGAAAAGAAGAGCAAAGTTGAAGGACCAACAGTATCTAGTTTCAAGATTTATAAATTACAATAATCAAGACAGTGTGCTTTTTGTATAAAGATGGACAAATATATGAATGTAATAAACCAGAGAGCCTAATAATAGGCCCACACATATGTAGACAAACTGATTTTTGACAAAAGCACAAAGGCAATCCAGTGGAGAAAAGAATGGACTTTTCAAAAAATAGAGGTGGACAACTAGATATTCATAAGCAAAACAGAGGGCTTCAATTCATATCTCACACTGTATAAAAAACTTGATTCAAGTTGGAACATAGACCTAAAAGTTAGAACTAAAACGATAAACCTTTGAAAAGAAAACATAAAAAGAATATTCTTGCTTAAATTAGGCGTATATTTTTTAAGCTTCTTTATTTGAGAGTGTGAAAGAGACAGAGAGAGAGAGAAAGATGGAGAGAGAGAGAGAGAGAATTAGAGAGAGCACAAGCAGGGTAGGGACGGAGAGAGGGAGAGAGAGAGAATCCTGAGCAAACTCCATGCTGTCAGTGCAGAGCCTGACACGGGACTTGATCTCACAACCGTGAAATAGTGACCTAAGCTGAGATCAAGGGTCAAATGCTTAACTGACTGAGCCACCCAGATGTCCCCAAAGATTTTTAGATATGGGACCAAAAGTACAATCTAATAAAAAAATCATAAATCAAAATAATCAAAATTTAAAACTTTTGGGAGCATCCGGGTGGTGAAGTGTCAGACTTCAGCTCAGGTCATGATCTTGTGATCTGTGAGTTTAAGCCCCACATCGGGCTCTGTGCTGACAACTCAGAGCCTGGAGCCTGCTTTGGATTCTGTGTGTTCCTCTCTCCCCCTCCCCTGCTTGCTCTCTAACTCTCTCTCTCAAGAGTAAATAAAAAATGTTTTAAAAAATTAAAACTTTTGCTTTTAAAATTTTTATTTAATCTTGCCATCATTTGAAATGTTTATCAAATAATATTTGATTTATGTAAAATATATTTTTGACATATTTTAATGATATTGAATCAGTATTAAATAATACATTTTACTGTAGACCCTAAAGGAAACCTACCATTAGATAATAGAAACTAGAACAATGATGAAAGAAAAAAACCTCCATGCATATGTAGAGCTCCTGTTATTTACCAGCAATTTTCACAGATATAATCTCCACCTCCCTATTCCCCAAAATATTGATGCTTAAGCTTTTAAAATTATAGATAGTTATAATTGCATTGAAAATGATTGCCAACATATCATATAGTTGCTGGAATATATTTTTAAAATGAGAAAAAGAGAGATGAAATGAGAATGACTATTGCTTCAGTAAGTGTTAAAGCTTTTACAGAAAGTAGATACACTGAACTACACACACTCTCCTCTAATTCTTAGGAACAGTGTTAAGTTTCTGGAGTTTACCATCTATCATGCCCTGTTACATAAAAAGGTAAACATTGTTTTGGTAAATGTTCCTATTACTTAGGTTGCAATCAATTTAAGTTTCTGTGAAGTTTCTGCTTTGTAATGTAAAATCATTTTATGTATCAGATAATTTCTATACTCCAAGTATAGCAATACATGACTTTTTAAATACACTTTACATCTGTCATATTGAATGCTTCACATGCTGTAGAGAGCTCCACTGTCATTTAATACACTCAAGGGAATACTGCTTCACCATTAATCTTATTTGTAAAGCATGTTTGCATTAACCTTTAAATCTTCTTAATAAAACAAAACCAAAAAGAATAAGCAGATTGCTTACAGATCATTGTGGATGAAAGCATAAATGTCAGTGTCAGTGCTGGAGGACTTAGAATGCATTGCCATATTAGAGAAAAGGAACCCAATCCTTTTGGTCCCCAAACTACTTTTTTATAACAAATGTTTTATCCTTATCTGAAATAAAATCCATAACTAACATGAAACAATCAAACAAAAAACAATCTAAAAAGAAGATTTTAAAATAACAATAATATTGTGAGGATTAACAATATTATAAACAAAGTATAATGTAAAGTAATTATGATTTCAAAATTTCAAAATATGTTTTTCCATACATAAATGTTGGGGCATAACTAGATAGAAAAAGGGATGGCACTCGGATTTTTGAATCAACTTAGGGTATATTCATTTCTTCAATTAAAATGCTTATTGATCATCTACTATGTGTAAGAATCTGTTATACAGTAGCAAAACAACCAATGGGATTACAGCAGGGAGACAGAATGTATCCCCAATAAAATAAAGCACTTATAGTGTATGGGTATATATGGAATGTTAGGAGAGGACTCAAGAAAGAGCTGAAAGAGGCAGAAAGTCTAACCAAGTAGACATATATGTGGAAAAACATTTCAAACAGAGGGAAAAGGTAGTAAGTTCTAGTTTAGAAGAAGAGAATATGAAATGTGTTGCAAGGTGAAATAAAAAGGACACTGGCTGGAAAGGAGTCAATTTTGAGAGGTGGCATGGGGATTGGAGTAAAATATGAGGTCAGAAAAGTGACTAGTAGTCATGAAATCAAGTACAGAATTGTTGGTTTTTGTAACACATTGGGTTTTAATCAAAGTGAGATGAGATGTCATGGGAGTGTTTTGTGCAGACAAGTGACATAATCTGATTTATATTTTAATGGGATTACCTGGGTTGAGGAAGAAAGCATAGGGAGGGAGGTAGAGAGCAGCCTTGATGTTCTGGCCCTAGTCTGGCTGGGGCAATGTGGAGTTCTAGGCTTAGAACTTTCCCAGTGGGAGTATAGCTGACAATGTCCTTTATTCCGTCTACACAGTAGTATTAATTATATTACAAATGGATTTACTTTAGTAGTGATTTCTTTCTACTTTAAGAGGGAAGAGAGAAGTCTTCAGCCAAAGGCACTTCAATCATTTTGTTTGTTCTTGTATTGCTTTTTCCTTTGAGCAGGATTAAATTGGAAGAAACTGCTGCTGTTTAAAAAAAAAAAACATTCAAATATCATTGCATCGCACAACAGATGCATGTTTTCTGTAGCTTTATTTAAATCACTATTTTGCTTTCAGTTTTTAAATTTATGTTAAGTTACTCTGAAAAAAATTGATGTGCAAAATTAACTACAATCTCTATTCTACATAAGGATCACAATTCCTGAAAACTGTTATAATAACAGAAGAAAAAAGAAACAAAACTTAATATGTCCCTTCCTTTGACTTTATCTGATAGAAATTACCATTATATTTTCATAAATTGTTGACATGTAACTAGGCAAGCAATGTCTCCCAAAACTAATCATTATTTTATAAAACAGAGGGAAAGTAAGTATTTTGGTTGCTACTAATCTTTACCACTTTCATGTTTAAGGTGGCAGGTAAAATTCATAATATTGTCAACTGACTTTTTTTTTTATTTGTTTGTTTGAAGCTTTTGGAAACATGTCCAAAACATTGATGAGATGTTGGAAACCAGTTGAAACACAGTAAAATTCAACCCAATAAAATAGGAGTGTTTTCTCTTCATCCACGTTGGAAATTTTCAAGAAGTGAACTATGACAATATATCAATTTTTGCTACTATTTCTACTCTGGGTATGCCTGCCACATTTCTGTTCTTCAGAGATAATGTTCAGAAGGACTCCTGTACCCCAGCAAAGAATTTTAGGTGCACGTGTACCTAGGAGTGATGGCAAAATTCTGCATCGTCAAAAACGTGGGTGGATGTGGAATCAATTTTTCTTACTGGAGGAATATACAGGATCTGATTATCAATATGTGGGCAAGGTAAGTTTGCACTGAAATGGCAAATATTTACATTCTTTCTTTACATGTCTTAGTAAGGAAATTTAAATGTTATCAACATCATCGTTCCTATAAATTTTATTCTCTAAATATCTCTAAAGCAATTTTTGTTTATGGAATAGAAATTATAATTTGAAAAACCACAGCATAAATAAATAGAGCATGATAAAGGTAGAAACTCACTTGATAGAACTAATTCTGTCCATTTCTTCATGGATTAAAGAAGTACTAAAATTACACTTTTAGAATTTGTAGTTAGAAATCAATGATAGTGAGAAAACTATATGTCAATCTGGCTATTTGAAATGACTCGATAGGTAGGTAGGTAGGTAGATAGATAGATAAATGAAATGGTTCCCATTGCTCTTGATTTTAGCAAGGAAGAAAAGACGTCTAAAAGTTGTTTAATATTCTATAGAATGAGAAAGCAAATGCCATTAAAAATACGACCTAAGGCCAAAAAAATAGCTATTTTATAAGAAAACTTATTTCAGATAAGAGTGTTATTTACTTTTTTTAAGTCTCACTATGGGCACATTTACGTAAAGGAAAAATAGACAAGCAGGTAGAAGTAGTTTACTTATTGCTATATGTGGACAGAGACAAGTTTTCACTCTATTCAGTTATAAAAGTGGGGAAAATTAGTTGTGGTTGGTAGTCGAATGAAAAGTAACAATGAATGCTTGTGTGAACTACCTTGCATTCATTTTCAGTGTTTATTTTTTTGGCACCATCTGAATGTACTAGAAGTTAGATAGTGTCTTAAGAAATATTTCATGTTAATAGTCATGGTTATTATTTGTATGGACAGTATGAAAATATATCAAAGAAGAAAGGGAAACACTAGCAAGAGAAAAATAAATATAATCACTTGTTATATTTCCTAATACGTCCTATGTTAACACTATAAAATTATTATAGATACATTACCATGATGGAGAATTTTGCATTAACCTAAACTTTAATAGCTTCATTCAAATAATTAAAATTGTGCTAAAAATTTTTATCCTCTAAGAAAAACTATTTTCAAAAATATTTAAAGTAATTTTTCATTAAGTTTAAAACACTTTGATATGTTTTTTCATGTTCCAATGATTTCAGTCCTCTTTAAATGTCTGGCGAAATGGCATAGATGGCATTAAAGGTTAAATGTTATATCGACTAGAAGGAGAAGGAAAAGCAACAGAAATCTGAGCAATATTACCAGAAAGCACATAGTAGCAGACTTATCACAGGTTGCATCTGATTGCATGCCTAATATCCGAGGGCTAAGGTGCATTTTATGGTTGTTGCGATAGGCAACTTTTAGTTAATGAAAGCAACCACATGAAAATATAATAACAGAAATCTAGACCAAAGAAATTATAAACAGTTTCCTTTGGTTCCTCCTGAACAAAGAAATTATTTGGCTTATTTCCATGTGTTTTCTTTTACCTAGCCCATTTTAATAAGG
This sequence comes from Cryptoprocta ferox, assembly GCA_028646485.1. Lineage (NCBI taxonomy): Eukaryota > Metazoa > Chordata > Mammalia > Carnivora > Eupleridae > Cryptoprocta > Cryptoprocta ferox. The sequence goes on from CM053572.1 coordinate 125,806,605, forward strand.
ATTTGATAAGTGTTGGTAAATTAAATTCCCATTGCATTATATGCTCTCCCACGATAGTCAAGTGACTTCTTATGTACTTTCATTTGTTCTCTCCCAGAAGAATGTCAACACCTTTACTTCAGACCTCACTTTGTCTCTGGATCTTGGAATAGAGTTTAGTATTTAGTTGATTGAATCAACCTGAGTTGCACTAAATTGAATTCTCAGAATCATCTGGTACTGCACAGTTCTTTGGTGGGGAAAACTAGTCTAGAATTTAAATCCCTAGGGGCACTTAAAGCTGGTAAATACTTGCATATGCATCTTGATATAATGCAACTTGATATACAGCCCAAGTTTTATTCTTATTTACTCTGCTTGAAAAAAGCAAATTAGAAAACTCTTTAAGAAGAACAAACATAAGGAATTTATGGGATGTGTTCACTAGTTCCTTTCTATTTAATATATGCTGAATTATTAGATCAACATAAATTTATTAGGTTCTGTAGCTCTAAGCTTACTTCTAATGTCCAGAGTGTCTATTTTTGGACTTCTATTTTGGGACCACGTTGTAGTTTGAATCATTTATTAATGTCATGACCTGTGAAATAGCTATTTAAACATTTTCCTTTTCTATAGTATAGTACTTGTATTAATTACTTATTATTTATATTGCATTAATTACTTATACAATTAAAAACCTTATTTATATGTAAACAGATTCACAGATGTCAAAAAGGCAATGTGCAATATAGAATATTTTAATAAATATACACTATGATGAATATAAAACAGTTTAAATCCCCTAAATATTTTTTCCAACAGTACTTACAAGAAATATAATACATATTCATCCTTTCTTTCAGAAATTTCACTTCCAGTTTTTACTACCTTTAAAGTAGGAATATAATATTGATGCTAAATGATTCAATGTCTCTAGGTTAGTTTACATATAATAGTAATACATGTTCTAATTACTTGACATACGGAAGATAATGATAGATACCACATTGTAGTGGGGAATATTTGGGAAGCTCAGAATAAGAAAATGGAGATTTTCTTACACTGATGGGGTGAGAACAAGACTGAAAGCACATGTGTGAAGAGGGAATTTGTTTTTTTTTTTAATACCAGTTTGCTGACCAAATCCTATAAAGAATGGATTGATATATAATTTCTCAGATAAAATCACATTACTGATTAAGGGAAACAGAGGAAAAAATACATTGCTTCTCATTGGGTAAAAGCTGAGGTAAGCTTAGGAAAAGCATATAAATGGGGTGCCTGAGTAGCTCAGTCGGTTAAGCATCTGAGTTTTGGTTTTGGCTCAGGTCATGATCTCATGGTTTTTGGGTTCCAGCCGCACGTTGGGCTCTGCACTGACAGTGCAGAGCCTGCTTGGGATTCTCTCCCTCTGTCTCTGCCCCTCGCCACTCCCACACTCTGTCTCTGTCTCAAAAACAAACAAATAAATAAATACACTTTAAAAAATAAAAGGAAAAGCATGTAATCAGTAATCAGAAGACTTAGGATGTAACCTTGTTTCTACCACTATTTTATCTCACAGTGGTTAAATCAACTAACTTCTCTTATTCCTTCTCTATGAAGTCAAACTCTATGATTATGTGAATGGTTTAATTTATATATTTACCTTATGTACGTATATATAAAAGTTTTACCTACATTAATTTTAATATGTTCATCTTACTATATATATTTTTTTAATCTAATAATATTTTGCATTATAAAGTATATGAGAATTTTAAAATCCATTTAGAAAAAAGAAAGAAGAAATAAACAGAGAGAAACAAAAAGAAAAAGAGATCAGTAGCTAAATTGTCACTGCTGTGACTGTTACTAAGAAACCAAGCCAGGAGCACCTGGGTGGCTCAGTCGTTTGAGCATCTGACTTTGGCTCAGGTCATGATCTCGCTGTCCATGAGTTCGAGCCCCATGTCAGACTCTGTGCTGACAGCTCCGAGCCTGGAGCCTGCTTCAGATTCTGTGTCTCTCTGCACCTCCCTGGCTCGCATTCTGTCTCTCTGTCTCTCAAAAATAAATAAACATTAAAAAAAAAAAAAAAAGAAACCAAGCCAAGGGGCACTTGGGTGGCTCAGTCGATTAAGCATCTGACCCTAGACTTCAGCAGATCATGATCCCAGGGTCGTGGGCCAGCCCTGCCTCAGTCTCCACACTGAGCATACAGGGTGCTTAATATTCTCTGTCTCTCTCTCTCTCTCTCTCTCTCTCTCTCTCCATCTCTTTATCTCCCCCCCGCCCTCCACTGCTCTCCTGGCTAGCTCTCTAAAATTAAACAACATGGGGCACCTGGGTGGCTCGGTCACTTAAGCCTCCAGCTTCAGCTCAGGTCATGATCTCACGTTCGTGAGTTCAAATCCCGTGTCTGGCTCTGTGCTGACAGCTCAGAGCCTGGAGCCTGCTTCCGATTCTGTGTCTCCCTATCTCTGCCCCTTCCCCTCTCATGCTCTGTCTCTCTCTGTATCAAAAATAAATAAAGCATTAAATTTTTTTTAAAAAATAAAATAAAATAAATAAAATTAAACAACAAACCCAAAGCCAGCCAATAACAAACTCAAAGCATTTCTTTGTTCAGCTCTTAACGATCAAAACACATTTTCCTCTAACCATTCAATCAAATACATTCTAAACCAAAATATATGTCGTAAGTTATTTTTTTCTTTTCAGTGAGATAATAACAGAACTTATGTTTAAGAATTTTCCTTTGTAGGATAACACCATGTCCCCTTTCTTCACCTTCCATAGAAAGGGGTTTAAAATTTGAACTTCAAGTAATCTACTTTTGTACTATGTTGCTTTCATTTTGCATCCTTCTATAGATATATTAGTTTTCCAGTTTAAGATTTGAGAACCATTGTAACTATAATCTATTTTTATTTGTTTAAGTACAACTTTTAGTCACAGTTTCCTATTGCCTGATTCAGTTGCCCTGGACAAATAATTTCAAATATCTAGGTTCCAAATCTTCAAACAATATACATAATGACATTAAACTGGATACTCTTATCTACACTATACTGTATATTAACTAACATGAATTTAAATTTAAAAAATAAACTAGATACTCTTGAATTTACTTTAAGCTGTAACAGATATACAGTTCTAAGAGAAATACTAATTTTATTTACTACACAAATTTTGTATTCATTTTATATAATAATTAGTCTCAAGTGGAGAAGAGCATGTTAAAATTAGACCTTTACAAAACCAGATACTGAGAAAAACTCCTAACACCAAAAAATCAATAACATATTTGGGTAACAATAACCTGATTTTGAGTCAGCATAGTAAAACAATTCATTCCAGGAAGTGAAAATATAATAATACTTTATAAATAATCAGGGTAACTGTTTACCTTATTGGTATAATGAAAACAATCAGGGGGTGACAGGTGAGGGGGACGCTACTGACATGTAGATGGCAGAATCCAAGTTTACTGCTAAAAATCCTACAATGCATAGACCTTCATAGAATTTTCTAGTCCTAAACATCAACAGTGCCAAGACTGAGAAATCATGCCCTAGTTTGCTAGTCTTTTACATTTTCCTAAATAGCTCAATCTTTATTTTTGTTCTTTCTGGGTTCTTGCTTCTACACGTGCTCCCAGTTATTTTATTTCTCCCTTCCAGCGTTGCCATTAGTATTCACTTTCTGAAAGGGACTTCTCTCAAGATCTCCTCTCCTTCATGTCCTGTCTACTCCTTAAGGCATACATTTGGTTCCAGCCTCTTGATCATCCTTCTCTGTAGACTTGTGGGCTCCACAACCCTCCTAGAAATGAAGTATGCATTCATTCTTTCAATAAATGTCTAGAAGGCCCACTGCTCAGGTACTGTTACTTTTATTAAGTATATGATAGAGAAAATATAATTTCTCTGCTCACGAAGTATCTGCCTTTAAGAGAAGGAGAGGATAATAAATAAAGCTAATAGGAAGTTATGGGGCTCTTTTAATCTCTGAGAGAGCACAGAACCCAAAAGCCACCAACAAAAAATAAGTGCCAACTATCCCGATGTTTTATCTCTGCAGTACCTGTAAGTAAAGTGGAAATAAAGGAGATTTGGGATTTGTATCACATAAATAAGTGTTATTAAAAGTTGAGATTGGGGAGCTAAGGTATATGCTTTTATTTTTTACTTATCTGTTTATTTCTTTGGAGGTCTTTTGGTGTACAATGCCTCATAAAAAGTGATCACTGTAAATTTCTAGAAGAAAGAACTTCTAAAAACTGAAAAGATATGATCCATGAAAGAATAACCTAACTCTAAAAAGAATACCAGAAATACAAACTGTGCCCATCATATTAGACCATGTTCCTTTCACCCTTAATAATGTAGATACAATCAAGTTAAACCTGGTTACAATGGAGAAAGAGTAGTTCTAACTACGATAGAGACAGGAAGACTGCCTTGACACCCACCACTGCAGTTTTCCTGGGGTGAACAGATATGAATCGAGCACATGGAGAAACTTATGCTACATAAGAGTTCAGAAATTGCAAACATTTTAATGGACATTAAATATCCTCTTCAGAGACTTGGATGTTTTAATAACTGTAATGATACTGTTCTTGACCCCCCAAAAAATTCCAGGTGACTTTTTAAAAAAATTTTTAAATGTTTTATTTATTTATGAGAGAGAGAGAGAGACAGAACTCGAGCAAGAGAGGGGCAGAGAGAAAGGGAGACACAGAATCCAAAGCAGGCTGCAGGCTCTGAGCTGTCAGCACAGAGTACAACGCAGGGGCTCGAACTTATGAACCGTGAGATCATGACCTGAGCCAAAGTCGGACGGTTAACCAACTGAGCCACCCAGGCGCCCCTCCTGGTGAATACTTTTTAAAAACAATTCAAACATGACCAAAAAAGACCTAGATTAAACAAACAAATAACAACAACAGAAAACCCTTAGCTGTTCAAGGTATATAGACCTGATTTTAGTGTGTGTGGGGGGGGCAGGCGGAGTGTTGGTTTATGGTTATTTTCTATTTGAACCCTATTAATTGCAGCCACAAAAAGAATGAGGCATGAAACAAATAACACAGTAGATAATTTTAGATGGAAAAAGTCCCAGAAGAAAGTTAGTTAGGATGATGTGACAGACATTGGCAGAGACTCCTTTAGATTAGGAGGTGATAGACCTTCCTGATGAGGGGACATATGGACTTTTGGATGGATAAAGACATTATTTCCCTGATATGTAAAGACCACAAAATAAGACAGATCTGAATGAAACTTCTTAAGATCTTCTTACACTAATCCTCAAGCAAGAGGTAATAAAAGCATTTTTAAACAGAAGCCTGGCCTGCAGAACATTGATAATGTTTTCCAGGAAGACCACCTCTTGGTTTTTAATTCTCAAAATGCATACAATGTTTATATCTTTCAGTACAATGATACTTCAGCCAGAAGTTATATAGGGAAAATATGCTTACATCCTCAAAGCTCCTTAGATTTTAACAAAGCCATATTTAGGAAGGTAATTGAGTTGCATTACAGATATACTTAACATTGAAGATAAAACTTCAAAACCAGACATGGATGATTTGAAGATAGCAAAAGCTGTCAAAATGAATGTGTATGCAAGATTTATGAACACAGAGAAGCCATGCTAATTCATATTAACCTTTAGGTGATCATTTTACATTATAGTATGTTATAGTATGTTATTCATAGTATACAAATTTTACTGTACTTTGGTTACATTTTAGAAAATTGGTTTTGAGTTTAGATGTAATGTGTGAGCAGTTATATTTTTTCTCATTTAAAATAATAGGAAATAGGGTCACTTTTACCATTTTCAAGCAGAACATCAAATGTCAAATGTTGAATGTTAAAAATAAATGGCATATTTACAGGATAAATGGAATTAAGCATGGGATGCTCATATATCAATAACAACTACAATCATCTTTTTACTTACAAGTTTTTACTGATAGTAGTGATAACAGATATTTTCTAGTCTTCCATGAAGTTATTTGCATAACATGTTATCACATATCAAGGTTATTCATATATACATGTGGCAACTTCATTTTACAATCTTCATGAGACAATACACACACACACACACACACACACACACACCCCACACACGAACACACCCTAAACATATTTACCACACTCCACTGCCCATCCTGTTGCGGGAAGTCTACTTTTCCATTCTCCCATTTTTTTCCCCTTAAGTTACTATCCCAGAGATGCTGTGAATGTTGTCATCTTTTCTTTCCTACCACAGTCTTACTTTTGTATATTCCTGTCTCATGTTCACCGTTTTATTAACCCTTCCCCACAGAAACCTCTTCTTTCCTTTTCCTGTTTCTTCATTTAGCCACATAGCATCTCTTAAAATCTACCTCCTTATGTCACATCCCTTGAGCTTACTTTTATTGGAATATATTTTAGAAAAAGATAATTATGGGTTTATTTTATAAAAGTGTTTTTTCTGTGATTTTAAGCCAATGAATTCAAATACAAAGACTAGTAATAGTTGGAAGTAGATAGAAGGGTGTTCAAAATGATAATAAACTGATGACAATAAAAATGACTCAAAATTTTTTTCTGTGTCAAATAAATTTTAGAAAATATTACCTATTATCTAAAAATAGTCAAATTCAAATAAAAATTTAAACCTATAATTTAACCCATCATTTTTCAAACATAAACTTTTAAGAAACATGATTACTTTATAATGAAACTTAACTGAAAATTGAGTAGATTTTTAACGAAAACTCAGGAGAAATCTCTGTAGATGAAAAATGTATTAAATTGCACATAAATTTGCTTAGCAGAAAGTATCTCAGTGTAATTTATCAGTAACAGGTGCATGTGTAATGGTCATGAAGCATGGGAAATTATTATTATTGTATTATGAATTTCTACCAAAGCCCTCTCATTTTCTTTCTTGAAGACAATACATAATTATATATTCAATTAAATTCCGTCCCCATTGTACTGAAGAATAATGTTCTTTTCAGTAAAGAAAATGAAATGTGGGATGTATGTTATTGTGTTTGCTCACCAATGTCTCACACTTGGTAGATGTTCATATATTCAAATCTCAGTTGCTTCTTATGAAAGCATGAAAAAGAGGGAATACTTTAATAAATTTTCTGAAGTGAGTTCTTATATACTCACATAGTTAAATTTCTACATTCATTTTAGTAAAGAATATTATTAAACCTTAATATTTTATTATCATTATTATTACTGTTGCCATTATTATTATGGTGATGCTAATTGGGTAACTGTTCTATGGCTTTTCATAATTGCAACTAAAAGAACAGTATGAACATGTAAGTTTCCATATAGAGGGACTAAATTTAGAGAAGGGAGCAGTAATTTTGTTGGAATATAGTATATAACCTTTGGTTCTCTCCTTAGAACCCCAATCAGCAAAGAGTATTTTATGTAAATTTCATATTCCCTTTTCAGTAAAATTCTTTCACTTCTTTAACTTTGTATTTAAACCCACACTGTATGTGTTTATGGATTACATAAAACTATTAAATTTAGAATTTTAAATTCAGATGTTAACTCTCAGCCCAGTACTAAAATTATTTTATGAAGTAGGATTATTTTACAAAGTAAGAGCATGTACTATTATAGGACTTTTTCTAAAGGAACATTTCCCATTTTGACTGCTGTTTAGCTTAAATTCCATAAGTGAACTTCTCAGTTCAGTGTTGTGTCTTCCAAATACCCCCCAGAAAGCTTCAAGACCACTGAGTTTTGCAATTTTCCTTGACACCAATGTCGCCACAAACCTACATCAAATCTAGCACCAAATTTAGTTTGTATGTATGTATTTGACTATTCTGAGTCTAGCAGAACAGAGGGATAGAGTTGTGAATCATGAACGGACCCACTTTCTTCATCCGTGAAGGCTGAGTTTCTGAAGGGAAATAATACAGAGATAAAGCAAAGATCAAGGACAAGACTTTGATGAAATAGCATACAGTTAGAGACAGAGAACATCCAAGGTGAAGCTAGGTGGCGGGGTGGTGGAAAGGAAGGGCTAGACTAACATTATTATAGAGGTCATGACAGAAAAAATAACTGCAAAGAATAAGTGACTAATTTTGTAGTGTAATGCAAACTCAACCAAAAGACAGGTGTAATAACATAAAAATCAGTGTAGACCAAGGAGAGAGTTACTCTAATCATCTGAGGCAAATGGGAGTCAGTTAGCTTTAGGTTGAGCAGTTTATTATAGGCTTATTATCAATGAGATACAGTAAGTGAAGAGTAAGTGAAGAGTGAGAGATATTTTGAAATGATGAAGAGTTAGTGATAGGATATTATGACGTGGACAGAAAGAGAGGATGTGAATGTGCAAAAACAGATGAGCTCTCTTTCCTTATTAAATATTAGAATTGGGGGTGCCTGGGTGGCTCAGTTGGTTAATTGTCCGACTTCAGCTCAGGTCAGGATCTCACAGTTTGTGAGTTCAAGCCCCAGGTCAGGCTCTATGCTGACAGCTCAGAGCCTGGAGCCTGTTTCAGATTCTGTCTCTTTCTCTCTCGGCTCCTCCCCTGCTCACACTCTGTCTCTCTCTCTCTCTCTCTTTCTCAAAATTAAATAAATATTAATAACATTTAAAAAATTTAGAATTGAAAATATCTCTATTCACTGACAGCGACCATTGCACATAATCATAATCATTAAACAAATAGAATGTTCTCATTTAAATCACCAACAGAATAAAAGAATTAAAAAACAATACCTTTCTTGCCACTAATACTTAACATACTTCTGAAAGCAAAATTTGGTGTAAATATTATTACATATGGTTTTATGTGAGAATTAAATAAGATATAATTTATCATAATCTGAAACACACTGATATATCCTGATAAGGTTAACTCTAAAATTTGATTTATTTATTATTACCTAATATTACCGTAACCTTGTAAGATTTTTTTATTATCTCCCATTTATAATTAAGAAAAATATGTCCTTATTGTCTAAATAAGTGGTCTAAGGGCACCAATCAAATAACTTGTAGGGCTGCGGTTCTACAAGTCATCCCCAGAAGGGATGACTCCAGAGTATATACTAGCCAACATTACACCTCATTACGCCATTATTAATAATAATATTCTTATTATATTTTTTATTTTTTTATGTTTTTTATTTATTTTTGAGAGTCAGAGAGAGACAGCGCAAGCAGGGGAGGGTCAGAGAGGGAGACACAGAATCTGAAGACAGACTCCAGGCTCTGAGCTAGCTGTCAGCACAGAGCCCGACGTGGGGCTCGAACCCACATACAGCGAGATCATGACCTGAGCTGAAGTCGGCCGCTTAACCAACTGAGCCACCCAGTCTCCCCATTCTTATTGTTATTAATATTCTCTCACTGAAAACAATTACAAATGTCACCTCGCTGAAAACAATTACATTCTTATTTAAGCAGTATAATGATATGTTAGCTGTCTTTCTTTTTGGAATGATATCAATAGGAAACTAAAATCTCATAGGTAACGGGGATATTTCCATTACATCATAGAGATATCAGATTTATTTTATGTGTTTATTATTTAATTTGTATATGGAATTGAAAATGCATTTACTTTTTATAAAATTTGAAGGGCAAAATAGAGTATGTAGTTAAAACCAAGACTCCCACTCGTCAGGCATTCATAGTTCTCTTCCTAAGAAACAACTGCATTTACCAGGTGTTTTTTGGAGGTGGGCATATATTTCAAGAGACGTTATAGAACTATATAAACACACATATATGATTTGTTTTTACGTCAATGGTAATGTACTCATGAATCTTACATAATGTAGGTTTTTTAACTTAAAATATAATTTGAGAACTCTCAGTTTCGGTAAATGAAGATTTATTTACGAATTTAGTATATGTATAGTATTATTTCTTGTGGATGTATCATAACTTACCATTTTCCTTTTGACAAGCATTTAGTTATTAAAAATAATTTAATATTAACATGAACTATTATTTCACACACTGCTGGCATATCTTCAGGAATATGACTAAAGGTAGAAGTGCTGAAGCAGTCTTGAGATATTTTATACTTTAATAGTACTGCTAAATGCCTCTTCAGTGGTGTTTCAGTTTATCATGCCAACAGCAATGGGCCAGAGTATTTCTCCACAGTTTAATCAAATCTCTATAGGATCATCATTTTTTAGTTTTTCCAGTCTTATGAATGAAAACATATTTCTCTTATTTTAAGTGACAATGAGTTTTTCTCCATTTGTTTAAAGTATTTTCCATTTCTTTAAATGAGTGTTCATATCCTTTACCAATTTTTATATTGGCTAGATAGTCAGGTTTTTTATTTTAATCCATAACTTCTCCTTATTAACTGACCTTTAAGTATTTTTTTATTTTCAAATGTAATTCATACTGAAGGTTGACTGAAACATATATATACACTTTAATGAATAAATATAAATCAGTGGAAATGGAAAATTGCTAGCCCTGTGAAACTTTCTCTGTGGGTCTATTGACACCATTTCTCCTTTATGAATGTTTCAATAAGCTTCATTTTGTGTTAATAATGCCTTGCTTTTCTTTATAGTATGAACTTCTATGTAGCCAATCTTAAACAAACTACTAGAGCTTTTTTTACGTTTCCAAAATCAGGTATAATTATAGTTCATACATTATTTTGTGTCTTTTTTCCTTTGTTCAAATAGGTTTATGAAATTAACCCATTATGTAGAGAATTTCTTTATATGAATGTGTTTGGATTTAGTGAGATACTATTAATAATGGATATATGATATTGTCCCTTCCCCTAGCTTTCACTATTACTAAAAATGCTCTTCTGAACATCTGCATATGAATTCTGATATATATGTATACTGAAAGTGTAGAGTATATATATAGGAGTAAAATTGCTGATCTATATAGTGTGTGTCTAGCTTTAATTTTTCCAGAAAGTTCCTTAGCTTCCTAAATGTTAACCAATACATATTCGCACTGGCAGTATATGAAAGTTCTGTTACTTTAGACACCCAACCTTGTTATTTAACCACCCCAGCCCCCAATCTGGTATTTTACTTAACATTTTCCTAAGTAATAGTTAGCTTTAATTTTTATGAAAAACTTTTTCAAGTGTTTTACCAATTGTTTCTTTAGGTCATCTATTTTTTTTTTCTTATTGATTCCTTCATCTCCAAATCCATAATAGCTATGGAGCAGGCACCTGTTATTTCACTAGTTCACATCACTAAATAAAAGACAACACATCCTATGTCATAAAGCTCATGGTTTTAGTGGAAAATGTAGGAAATAAAAATAAACATAATCTATTACAATTACGATATGTCAGAATATGAAGAGTGCTATCAGAAAAGAAGAGATGGGGTACCTGTGGGGCTCAGTCATTTGAGGTTCCAATTCTTGATTTTTGGCTCAGATCATGATCCCGGGGTCGTGGAATTGAGCCCTGAGTCAGGCTCTGTGTTAAGCATGAAGTCTGCTTAAGATTCTCTCTGTCTCTGTCTCTGTCTCTCTCTCTCCCTCCGTCCCTCTCCTCCAATCTCTTTCTTGCTCTCTCAAATTAAAAAAAAAAAAAAGAGGTGGGACAAGGGGTGAGGAATATTGGGAAATGAGACATAGCAGGTGGTGGTAGTCAGATACTTCCTCACTGCGAAGATGGTACTTGAGCAAAGGATTTGAAGGAAGTTAAAGAGGTAACTAAGCAGCTATCAGCAGAATATATACATATGCTGCAAACACTCCAAATCAGGAGGTTCCTTGTGAGAGCAAGGAAGTGAGTGTGGAACAAAGGAATCAATAAACAGGTGGTAGAAGGGGAGGTCTGAGAGGTAATGGGATGCCCAGATCTCATAAAGAATAGCAGACAGAATAGTGGCCCCCCAAAGATATCCACATCCTGCTTCTCAGAATTTGTGGCTGAGTTGGTTAGGCACTGACTTCGGCTCAGGTCATGATCTCACTGCTCGTGGGTCTGGGCCCCCAGTTAGGCTCTGTGCTGACAGTTCAGAGCCTGGAGCCTGCTTCCAATTCTGTGTCTCCTGCTCTCTCTCTGCCCCTCCACCACTTGTGCTCTGTCTCTCTCTCTCTCTCTGTCTCAAAAATAGATAGACACTAAAAAAATTAAGTTTATTTATTGAGAGAGAGACACAGCATGTGAACAGGGGAGGGGCAGAGGGAGAGAGAGAAAACCAAGCCGACTCTGCACTGTCTGCACAGAGCCTGATGTGGGGCTCGAAACCACCAACCAAGAGATCATGACCTGAGCCTAAGTCAAATCCCTGATGCTTAACCAACTCAGCCACCCAGATGCCTCAATGAATATGTTATTTTAAATAGTAAAAGAAGACTATGCAGCTGTAATGAAATGAAGGACATTGAAATTGGGAGATTAGCCTGCTTTATTCAGGTGATCCCAATGTACCCACATGGGAGGGATGCTAGAGGGTCAAGGTCAGAAAAAAGACATAACAGTGGATCTAGGGATTAGAGTGATAAACTATGAAAATGGAAGGAAGGGATGGAACCCAACGAATGCAAAGAGCTGCTAGAATATGGAAACTGTGAGGAAGTGAGGAAGTATTCTGACTTTTACTCTGAGTGAAATAGGAAGTTATGTTGGCAGAAGACTGGCATTACACGAATTACATTTTAAAAATATCATTCTGGGTGGCTCAGTCGGTTAAGTGGCCGACTTCAGCTCAGGTCACGATCTCACAGTTCGTGGGTTCTAGCCCCAGGTCAGGCTCTGTGCTGACAGCTCAGAGCCTGGATCCTGCTTCTGATTCTGTGTCTCCCTCTATCTCTGACCTTCCCTTGCTCACGCTCTGTCTCTCTCTCTCTCAAATATAAATAAACGTTAAAAAAATAAAAATAAAAAAATATCATTCTGGCTTCTGGCTTAAAGTTGATACAACAGAAATTTCTGCAGTATTATACATGGAATGTTAGGGGTTGTTGTGTATGACACAAAAAAATTTAGGGGAACATGGGTGGCTCAGTCGGTTAAGTGTCCAACTCTAGATTTCAGTTTAGGTCATAATCTTGGGTTTGTGAGATCCAGCTCTGTGCTGAGAGCATGGATTTTCTCTCCTTCTCTCTCTTACCTTCCCCCATTCAAGGCACATTCTCCCCTCCCTCTCTCAAAATAAATAAATAAACATGAAAAAACAAAGTTGGCCCAAGCAACTGGAAAGATGGATTTGCTTTTATTTGGGACTGCATGATATGAAAGAAGTGAGTTTTCTGAGAGAAGAGGACACAGGGCCATTTTCAGGGGCAGACCCACATTGAAACGTATGTGAGATAGAGGAGCATATGGGGGGAGAGAAGAAAAAACAATAAATGCAATGGAACATGAACATACCTTGAACTGCAAAGGAACACTGAGAGCTTGGAGTGTCTTAGAATACAGGTAAAGAAAATGTTTGGAGAAAAGTGTGGATTAACTATGTCAACGCTGCTGGAAAGTCAAGTATGTTGGGACTTTTTTTAAAATGTCTAATGCATATACACACACACACACACACACAATGCATATATGTATATATATATACACAGACAAAGTCTTAATGGTTTGATATTCTGTGTCTTATTCCCTCACTGGCTTAACATTGGCTTTTATGTTGAGGAGGGCACATGTGGAGACTTTTAAATTGAATATTAACGCTAGTTTCTTGGAGATTATAGGTGAACTTGATATTATGGTTTCAATGATATGGTCATCCAGAATTCTTATTACAGTGGATTTAAAAAGGAATGAAGGGAGAGAAATTGGAGAAAGTACATGCCAGCAACTTTAGAGAGTCCTGCTATAGGAGGGAGTAATGTATGCACAGTATCTGGCAGAAGAGAATGTTAGTGGGATCATTTACTTGTCTTTCTGCACTGAAGAAAACTCTAAAGCAATACTGAATAGATGATATAAGAGGGAGCATCTTTATTTTGTTCATAATTTTTTAAAAGAGTTCAACATTTTGCTATTAATTGTGATGTTTCTTAGGGTTTTTAAAAAATACTTTATTTATACTAAAAATTGCCTTTCATCCTAATGTGCTATGTTTTTAAATCATAAAGCAATATGAAATCTTATCAAATATATTTATGTATCTATTGAACTGTTTATTTTCCCACCCATATGTTAATCTCAGAATTGATTTAAATGATTTTTCTTGTTTGAACTAAACTTGTAGAGTTGAAAAAATTCACATTTGGTAATGATATAATAGTTTTCTATTATTGTATTCCATTTATTCTTATTTTGTTTAAAATTCTACTGTTACAAAATCATGTATTTTTATCCAAGATATCACCCTGTGAAGTTTCTGTGGGTCCATTCCTGTCATATTTAGATATCAAAGTTATGATAATCATATAAAATGAAATAGAAAATGATATCACTTAATATAACCTTAAATAATTTTTGTGTGATTGAATTATTGCTTTCATGAATGTAGGCTAGAATTCACTAAAAATACACTAGGATGCAATAGTTTTATTGTAAGAAAATTTGGCCTGTTGACTCATTTTCTTTAACGGTTATAGGCTACGCAGGTTCTCTTTCCTTCTTAGTTTCTATAAATTGCATTTTTGGCATCTGTTAAGTATTTCTTTGAAAGAAACAAAACAATAATGCAGAAACAAGTCCCCAGAAGAGTTGCAAAGGAGTAGAGAGTTTCTATTAACTCCATACCCAGGTTTCCCTATTGTTAAGATTTTAAATTACTATAATACATTTGTCACAAGTAATGAACAATATGTATACTTTGTTATTAATAACAGTCTATTCTTTATTGGGATTTCATTGTACCTTTCCTAATGACCATTTTCTCTTCCAGGATCCCAGTAGGAAACTGTACCTCATTTAGCTATCATATATTCTTAGTCTCCTCTGACTATAGAAGTTTCTCATATTTCTTTTTTTTTTTTTTGATGACTTTGACATTTTTGAGGTGTACTAATCAGGTATTTTGTAGAATGTCTGTCAATTGGACTATGCTGATATTTTTCTCAAGAGTAGATTGTGGTTATGGACTTTGGGGATTTCGAGACCACGGAGGTAGAGTGTCAGTCTCAGCATCATATAGCCTGGGCACTTGCTTTTAGTATTAATTATCAATGATACTGTTAATATTGTTTTGAAATCTGGCTAAGGTGTCCAGTATAACATCACTTTCCATATTGTACTCTGGAAAGGAGTCACTAAAGCATAGCCCACACTCAAGGGACAGACACTTATGTTCTAAATCCTTGAGAGGTAGAATCTACAAAATTATTTGAAATTTTTCTGTGTGGGAAATGTGTCTCTTATTTATTATTTATTTAATAGTTTATTTATATTTATACAGATGTGTATTTATTTTTGCATGTTGGATTACAAGCTAATGTTACTTAATTTGTTGCTTGAATTCATCCAGCTTTGGCGATTGGGAGCTCTTTCATATTGGCTCCTGTGTTCCTTCGACCTACCCCATCATTTTGTTTTTTGAGAACTTTCTATTTTCTAGTACCATAAGATATTCCAGGTTAGTCTTGTATATTTCCTGCCCCAGCACTAAAACAAGCTTTATTCAAAGGGAACTTTAATGAATTTATTTATTAATGTTTTATTTATTTTTTTGAGAGAGAGAGAGACAGCGTGAGCAGGGGAGGGTCAGAGAGAGAGGGAGACACAGAATCCCAAGCAGGCTCCAGGCTCTGAGCTGGTTGTCAGCACAGAGCCCGACGTGGGGCTCGAACCCACGAACTGTGAAATCATGACCTGAGCCGAAGTCGGACACTTAACTGACTGAGCCACCAAGGTGCCCCTCAAAAGGAACATTTTTTAAAATGTTTTTAAGTTTATTTATTTATTTTGAGACATAGACTGTGTCAGTAGGGGAGGGTCAGAGAGAGAGGGAGAGAGAGAGAATCCCAAGCAGGCTCTGCACCATCAGCGCACAGCCTGATGCGGGATTCGAACTCGTGAAACCACAAGATCATGACCTGAGCCCAAACCTAAAGTCAGATGCTTAACCGACTCAGCCACCCAGGCACCCCCAAAGGGGACATTTTTTTTAAAGTAAGAAAGCAGTAAGGAGATTTACTTTCAGAATTTAAGTCAAATAATGTCATAATTCCACAAAGCACATGGCTCTGACAACAAGAAGGGGAAAATCAATTAATTAAGAGAAATTCTAAAAGGTGAGAGAACCTGTTAAGAAAATTACATGTAATACACATCAGGAGCAACACAGTAATAGAAAAGTCATCCTCCCTCCTTGCTATTGGAGCTACTGGATAACAACATAGGGAATTTAAATTCAATTATAGCTGATAAAATTGAAGAAATGCAGAAGACAGGTCATCACAAAGAAAAGTGCAAATTGTCCTTAGAAATGAGAGAGATAATATCTTAGAAATAAAATTGAAAAAATAAGTAAAGTGTTATTGGCAGATTAATAAGAAATAGGTATATGTGAATGATAGCACTATAATTTGATTCAAATGATCAGAAATCAATATTTTAGACAGTATATAAGAAATTAAAAGGTTTTATATCTTCAATGCAATAATTCCAGTTTGCACAATTTAGAAAGTATTAATTTTAGAAAGGAAAAAATGTTCATAGTAATACTATTTATAAAGCAACAAATGGAAAATCCAAAATCCCCACAATAGGAAAATGACTAAGCAATTAAGGATCTTAAAACAATGTAAAGTTTGCCGAGTCTAAACAAATATGCAGACTATGAAAGCACATGAAAGTATCTTAAATTAATTCTTAAAAAGATGGAGCATTAGACTGCTCTAAACTTTCAGACTGAGAATGCAGAACATATTGAGGGTGAAGTTTATCTCTGTCTCAGATCAATTTGAATAGCTATTAATATTTTACTCGAGAATAGTCTTCTTTTTTACAATTATTCTTCATTCTGGTGGAGTGACTTTCTTGGTGAATGTTCAAAATGATTAATTTCACTTCTAAGTTGTATATTGGGGTATTCAAATTATTTACATTTGATTATTGATATGCTTAGGTTTAAATCTATCATCCTGCTATTTGTTTTCTATTTGTACCATCTGGTTTTGTTGCCATTTTCTCTTTTTAGGCTTCCTTTTGAATGAATTGAATTTTTTCTAATCCTATATTATTACTTTTTGTTTCTGCTTATTAGCTGTAACTCTTCATTTTGTTGTCTTAGTGCAGAAGTTGGTAAGCTATGTTTGGTGGGATGAATCCAGCTGGATGGTAGTCTTTTAGCTCATAACCTAAACATAATTTGCACAAGTTTTTAAGGCTAGGTTTAAGAAAGAGAGAGAGAAGAGGAAAAATACAGTGTAGGGACTCTATGTGGTTTTCAAAGTTGAAAATATTTATTATCTGTCCCTTAACAAACACACAAAAAGTTTGTTGACCACGTGTCCATGTTTTCTTTAGGATAATAATATAAAGTCCTTTTTTTGCATCGTAGTATGGGACCATAAAAATGTCCCATACAAGCTGAAGCCATGTAGTGTGATCTTAATAATCATTGAGGAAAATTATAACACTATTACTTTAGAATTGCTATATTTTTGTAAAAGCTTTAAAAAACTTATCTAATAATTGATATAAATTTATAAGAAATAAAAAAATATAAAACTAATACTATTGAGTATGCTTTAATTCAAAAGATTAGAAATCCAGAGAATTGAAGAGTTTTATTTCTTTAAGAAAGAGTAGATTGAATAGTGCTTGTATTCTTGTCATCATAGACTTGATACAGAGTAAGCATCTTTTTTAATGCCTTGACAAGTTCTCACACTCTTTTCTGCTTGTAAAATATCTTCAAGAGTTTCTTTAGTCTACAAAGTGAACTAGAGGCTGGATTGTACAAGTATCACAGAACACATTACTGTTTATTCATCTGCAACATGAATTATGCTGTCTTTGTCTTTTATATTCTGTTTGTATAGATTTACTTACATGTTTTGCTTTCACTTCACTATTTCTTCTTACATCTCAGACATTCATTTAAGAATCAGTTGCCTTAATATTTATTAATACATATACTGGTGATGATATCTTCAGCTTTGTTCATCTGATAATATTTCTGGCTTTGCATTAGAAAGTCAATTTATGTGGGTATAGAATTTGAGAATGGCATCCACTTCAGGTAACATTTCTCTGCCTCCTGCATTATTAATGAATTGTTGCTGTTGAGAAATCACCTGACAGTCTGCTTCCCCTTTGAAGATAATAAGACTATTTTTGTCTGACTGCTTTCGAGTTTTTATCTTAGAGTTCTCTGGTTTATTTGCACATTTTTTAAAATTTAATTTAATTTAATTTTATTTTATTTTATTTATTTTTTTTTGACAGAGAGAGAGGATACAAAGGAGCGAGGGGCAGAGAGAGAGAGAGAGAGAGAGAGAGAGGCGGGGCTCACCTGAAGCAGGGCAGGAGCTCACCCAAAGTGGGATCGAGATCACTCAATACCTGACTCGAGCTCACAAATTGTGAGATCTTGACCTCAGCTGAAGTCAGATGCTTAACTGACTGAGCCACCCAGGTGCCCTACTTGCACAGTTGAATCTGGCTCAAGATATCGGTGAAGGTCAGCCTCTGGTCAGAGCCTATAATTGTCAGTTGTTTTTTATTCACCTTTACTGTTTATGCATTGACTTTCCTTTACTCCTCAAGTTTTGCTTAAGGTAATTTTCTCTTTGGTTCCATAATTATGGGCATCTGTCTTTAACTGTTTAATTTTGGGTGTTGAGCCTATAATTTTGGCCTTGAGTTGTATACCCAACATGGGCCACAAAACTGAAAGGTGAGTTTTCTCATATAGACGTAGTCTCATAGAAAAATAGCTCTGTGATCTGTTGTTCTACTTACTGGTCTAGGTTTTTATTTTCCATTAGACTTTGTTGCTGAATCTTGTCTTTATTACTTTTATTAAAGTATTGTTTATATTCTCTCCAGCATTCTAAATTGCTTCAACCTAAAATTTTTTCCAAGCAACTTCTCTACTGTGTTTGAAAATGGCTATCTCTAAGAGTCTTAATATGAGTTGCAATATATTTTTATGAGTTTATATTGTATTTAGCCATTTGAGTGTGTATTCCTACACAGGCTAGTTGATTATTTTTGTGGAGTTAAAGTATGTATTTGTTTTGTTGTGTGAATTTTCTCTGATTCTCTTCTTGGAAACAACTTCTTTTGTTCTTATTTTTTTCTCTTAACATTTTTTTATTCCACATCCAAATAATTTAGCATTTATTTTCTTCAAATAAACCATTGTCTTACACAATTTCCTTATTTTAATGGTTCTGTTCTGATTAACACTAATACATTACAAACATCTAATTCAGACCCCATTCAAATTTTGCCAGTTGTCCCAGTAAGCCCTTTGTAACAAAATGATGCATCCCACAGTTTTACATTGCATTTAGTTGTCATGCTTTTTTGCTTTCCTTCTGTCTCCTGATATAGTTCTCAATCTTTCTTTGACCTCATGATCTTAACACTTTTGAAGATTACAGGCCAGTTACTTTGTAAAATGTCCTTCAGTTTGAGTTTGTCTGATGTTTTCTCATGACTAGACTTAGGTTATGCAGCTTTGGCAGGAAATCTCAGAAGTGATGCTGCTCTCATTGCATCCAATGATGCAAGATTTCCATTTGGCCCATTATGGTGATAACTATGATGACAGGATTAAAATGACGTATCCACTGTAAAGTTACTCTTGTTATTTATTCCCTTTTGTATTTTAATTTATTTTTTAAGACTTTATTTTTAAGAGCAATTTCAGATTCACAGCCAAATCGAGAACTACAGAGATTTCTCATAACCCCTGCCTCCACACATGCATAGTCTCCCCATTATCAGAATAGAATATATCTTATAATTGTTGAACCTATATCAGTACATTGCAATCACCCAAAGTTCATAGTTTATCTTATAGTTTACTCTTGACATTGTACATTCTGTCACAATGTGTATAATAACATGTACCCACCCTTACAGAATCAGAGGGACTATTTCATTGCCCTAAAAATCCCCTGTCCCCCACCTAGTTCGTTCTCCCCATCCCCTAACACTGGCAACCAAGGATCTTTGTACCATAGTTTAACCTTTGCAGAATGCTATATAGTTGAAATAAAACAATATTGTAGTCTCTTCAAATTGGCTCCTTTTATTTAGTAATATGCGTTTTTAAAGTTTCCCCATGTCTTTTTATAGCTTTTTAGTTCATTTTTTTAGCACTGAATTATATTTCATTGTCTGAATGTAGCACAGTTTATCCATTCACCTGTGGAAGGACATCTTGGCTTATTCCAAGTTTTGGCGATTATAAATAAAGCTGCTGGAAACATCTGTGTGTGGGTATTGGGTGGACATAAGTTCAACTCCTTTGGATAAACACTGTGGAACACACTTGTGGGAATATCACAGTAAGAGCCTGTTGTAAGAAACCACCAAATTGTCTGCCAAAGTGGCTGTACCATTTTGCATTCCCATCAGCATGTATGAGAGTTCCTTGGGCGTTGTCAGTGTTCTGGTTTTGGCCATTCTAATAGATGTGTAGTGATATCTCATTGCTATTTCAATTTGCATTTCCCTGATGGCATATGACGTAGAGAATGTTTTCATATGCTCACGTGCCATTTGCTAATCTTCTTTGGTGAGGCATCTTTTAAAGTTTTTTGGCCTTTTTAAATTTAGGTTGTTTTTTCTTATTGTTGAGTTTTCGTATTTCTTCATATATTTTGGATATCAGTACCTGCATGATACTTGGTAATTCCATATAAATTGTTTTTATACTGTAAAAAATACTCATGCCTATTTCATCATGATTTTCTGATGACCTTCTTTTTTGTATGTATCTTTTGTTTCTAATTTTTGTTTTGGTTTGTTT
The DNA here is from genome assembly GCA_028646485.1 of Cryptoprocta ferox. Classification (NCBI taxonomy): domain Eukaryota; kingdom Metazoa; phylum Chordata; class Mammalia; order Carnivora; family Eupleridae; genus Cryptoprocta; species Cryptoprocta ferox. The sequence continues at coordinate 125,827,478 of CM053572.1, forward strand.
GTTCCTTATTATTTTTATTATTCTAGTATAATTCTATAGATTCTGAGCTGGTCCCTTTGAACTCATCACTAAATATTTTTTTTTCTGGTCCAGTTATTGTTATGAAACAAATGAAGCAGAGGCAAGACTGCAAGGAATTCTCTGATAATGTGAATATGATGCAAGCTATATTTCAATGTGGTGTGAGTCAGAGGCAAGGTGTTTGTTAGATTTTACTTCTTGGCAGCCAACTCACTTGGTGGATCTAGGATTGTTAAAAATGTATATTTCTCTTCTCTTTCACTTTCATATTAATGTAACTTCCTTCAAATATGACTATTCTGTTTGATTCATTTTACCCTGTCATGCATGTGTCAAAACAGAGCGTCTTTACTCTTGCCATCAACCCACATAACCAGTCCTTTTTTTTTGTAAATAAGAGGGTGTTGATTTTTTTCTTGTCATATAATATCAAATATTTTGTCAAACTGAACTGTACCAGTGTTTCCTTAGCTCCTCAGCTCTGGGCATCCCTCTCTCAGTGTTTTTTCTCCTGCCATTTACAATTCATTGCATATGGCCATCCTTGGGGTTATCATTTGGTTTCTTCAGAGATGGGGCTGGTGTTTTTTATTCTAGATCTTCTAAATTCCTTTAGATGTTTTGAAGAAGAGGAAGAGGGAAACTTTCTCTACATATTGTTATTTGTTAACTGGAGTGGTAAGGCAAGTTTCAAAAACTCCATTCTAGATGTGCAGAGAGGGTTGACTCCATTCCTCTAGCTCTGCCACTTGGGACCTTTGAAGCTCCATATGAATTTTAATTGCTGGCCCAGCCAGAGCTCTGGAATAGTACTGACTCCTCCATAGCCATCCAGACAATGGGTATTTTGTTTGGCTTTTTTGGTTTTCCTTAAGTCTGGTTTAGTAAAAATATGAATTTTTGAATCAGAAAAGTTTATATGAATTCCAGTCTACCTTTTTCTGGGTTTATTTTGTGTATTAGTGTCTTGTTTTAGATTAGACATAGCAGCAATGATGTGGTAGAGCCAGCTCACCCCTGCCTGTAAGAGCCTACTGTTAATATTTTAGGATGTGTACATGCCAGTTGATCTCACCATGATAGTTTTAAGTTAAGTGTAATGCAGTATTTACACAACGAAATTGGCAGACACTACAGATCAGGCCTCCTGCCACTGGCGAGCTGGTTGCTAATGATTTGCCAATTCACCATTACACAGCAGCATTTTTCCTCACGAAGATATCGCTAGAACTGAATGTTATAATTTATGGAATGCATTAAGTATGTTTTCTAGCATATTGTATGTAAATACTTGGTAGATATTAGTCATCTCTTCCCCTTCTTGCCTTCCTGCTACTTGCCCTGACCACTGTCTTTAGTTCTCATGGAATATCTTAATTGCTTTATTGTTCTTATACTGATCTTGACTCAAAATTGAATAATAATGCTTTTCTGGCCTCTGACTTAAATTAGTTTATTTTCCTGTCACATAATTCCTCACTTATTCCTTTCTCTGAGGCATTTTCTTTCTGCTGACCCCTGCAGGTTTTAGCATTAGTAAATCTCTTAGTGTGTCTGTTTATTCTCTTGGCTTAATTAAACTCTTCCTATTATTTCTTACATCTTTTCTTTTCTAACTTCTTAAAATCTTTCCTTTTGTCTCTACAATCTTTATGTCTCATCATGAATCTCACTATTAAAATGCAGTGAAGCATATGAATTATTAATATATGTTACATTCATATATATCCATATATAACCATGTGTATTATGTGTATATATGTGTACAAACACACACACACACACACACACACACACACATCCACCACTAACTACCAAAGATGCTGATTATGATGGATGCCACATAAAGTGAGAGAGGATTGGTTCTCCCTAAAAACTCTTAAATTGGATTTTCACTGATACAAAATTCCATTTTGAGTAACACTGAGTGTCTAAAAGAGGACTGAGTTAATAGGCCCTGTTTCTTTTCTTTCCTCACATCAAATTCTGAAAGAAACGATCAGGAACACATCCTTATTAAAATGGGTAATAAGCCAGCAGGACTTCCAACCAGCAGCTACTAATGCACTCTTCATCTTTCATGACAGTGAGCCTAGCAAGGTCATAATTTTCTCTGGAAAAAAAGGAATTGAATTCAAAGCATTCACAAAAGTAAGCTTGTAAAATTGGTAAAAAATTTAAATTGCCCCAAAGCAAATTAAATAAAAACTATGAACACAAAATATATTATGAGCAAAATTTTCTAGATTTCTCTAGACAGTTTTAAATTTTGAGATCTGATTAGATAGAAATGGAGAGAGCATTTTACTCATGTAAATTATTTGCAGGAATCAGATAACAAACTAGTAGTATGTATTTTGAGTGGTGCATAAGGTAGCCTTTCGGCATATGTATTAGGGAGCTCCTTGGCATAAACACTGGTGAAGGGAGATGTAAGAATTAGAATTGAACAGGGCGCCTTCGTGGCTCAGTTGGTTGAGCATCTGGCTCTTGGTTTCAGCGTAAGTCATAATCTCACAGTTTGTCAGATCAAGCTCCATGTCTGAGCATGGAGCCTGCTTGGGATTCTCTCTCCCTCTCTCTCTGCCCCTCCCCCACTGCTCATGCTCGCTCGCTCTCTCTCTCTCTCTCTCTCTCTCAAAATAAATAAGTAAACATTAAAAAACAGAAGAATTAGAATTGAACAGAGAGCTGGTCAGTGTTACAGGCCCCACAGCCTCAGCCCACTTCATGGAGTCTCTGGAGCTTAAATAACCTACCAGAATCCTCCTTCATTGAATTGAAATGGCCAGTTCCTTATACTTATACCTCTATCAGATTCTGGATGTGAGTTTCCTCTAGAAATGGTGACCTGGGTTGGGTAGCTCTCTGAAGTTGAGACATCCACGAAGGATCATTCAAACAGCTGGAACCACATTCGGTCCTTCAGGGCAGAACTGGGGCTGACAACTCGATGCACAAACCACAGAGGAATGTATTCCCCTTATTGTTTTCTGTTAAAACAAAATTGAATAGAAATATTTTATCACGGTTAAAATCATATGCAGAAGTTTCTACAAATTCATGTCTCTAAGAAAATAACAGATTCCCATGCAACAGAAAATTGGAATATTTTCAGAGAAAAATCTCAAGGAAAGCACACACTTGCTCACACAAACACACATAGACGTAACAGTGTCTCCCAGTGAAGAATAAAGATTTGGGGGGAAAAACCTACATATTTAAAATAAATTTACTACGCCTACTAAAGTTTTATAACAACAACAAATAATTTAAATTAGGAAAATGTATAGAGTCACTTTAAATATAAATGTGCACAAATACTTTAGAAATTACACTGATGGTTCTAAAGAAAATCTATGTTTTTGACAATAGAAATTATTTTGAAAATTTCTCAATGAGTGTTCAGAGGCATGGACCTGTTGCCTTTTAGCCTATGTATAAAAAGCATTGCACATCATGTATATTAAAATTAATATGTTCGGGTGCCTCAGTTACTCAGTCTGTTAAGCATCTGACTTCGGCTCAGGTCATGATCTCACAGTTCATGATTTTGAGCCCCGCATCAGGCTTTCTGCTATCAATGCAGAGCCTGCTTCAGATCCTCTGTCTCCCTTTCTCTGCTCTTCCCTGACTGAAGTTCGCTGCTCTCTCTCGCTCTCTCTCTCAAAAAGAAATAAACATTAAAAAATTAGTTTGCCAATAAAGTTCCTAAAATTATTTATTTTGTACATTCCCACCAGCAGAGCAAGTGTTTAAATTTCTCCACATCCTTGCGGAAACTTTCTGTTTCCTGCTTGTTAATAAGCATCCTAATGGAATCTCATTGTGGTTTAGATGTGTATGTTCCTCAGGACTAGTAATAGCATCTTTTCATGGGCTTATTGGCTATCTATAGATCTTCTTTGGAAAAATGAGTACCAAATGCTTTATTCGTTTTTAATTGGAATGTTTGTTTAATTTTTTTTTCATTTTAAATTGTTTTTTAAATGTTAACTGAGAATACATTCTCTATACCCAATATTCCTTTATAGAGGTAATATGTTCAATATATCAATGTTTTTCTTTTTCATTTCTATTCTATATTTATTTCTTTTTGTAACAAGCTTACATTAAAAATGTTCTTAAGTTGCTTATACTAAAATCTAAAACTAAAAATACATAGCTAAGGCAAACAGTAGATATTTTTCTGGAGACTAGATCACAAGAATTGTGTTGAATACCATGCTCTGATTCTAATTCTCTTTATGATTATGAACAAACATTTAATTCTTTGGGTTTCTAGTTTGTCTGTCACCAAAAATGGAGTATGTGGGTGACCCAAATTTAAGATACCATTACATTCAATAACTAACTATCAGCTACTAACATAGCTGATAAAATAAAAACCAAAGGAAAGAAATACACACATCGTTACAGAGTTAGAGAAAGGGGAGATACTGGTTGTTGGCATATTTAAACTTTCTCAATAAATCTCTTCAAGTAAAGTGTTTTCAAATTTTTCTGCTATAACTTACCTATAGCAAATCACACTGATCTTAGCTGTAGTCTAACGAGTTTTGAAAAATGCATTTGCCTCTGCAATCACATGTAGTATAAAACATTTTCATCACCCTAGAAAAGTTCCCTGTGTTCCTTCTCAGTCCCAACAGGAGGCAACCGCTGTTCTGATTTCTTCCAACAGAGATTAGTATTTCCTCATTTAGAATTTCATACAAATGAATTTATAGCAGGTACTCTTTGTGTGTGGTTTCTTTTTCTCAGAACATTTTTTGAGGATTTTATATACTATTGTATTTATCAGTGAATCATTCCTGGTTATTAGTGGTGTTTTGCTGGATTAGCATACCACGATTTGTTTATCCATCTCCTGTTGATGGGACATTTTGTGTAAATCTATTTTCTCTTTTCCTTCCTTCCTTCCGCTCGCTCTTTCTTTCTTTCTTTCTTTCTTTCTTTCTCTTTCTTTCTGTAAACGCATAGAAGTGAAATTTCTGGTCATGAGCTAGGTACATAGTTAATGAGAAAATTCTACTTTTCTGAAGGGTTTATACATACCATTTTATACTTTTACCACTAATATATGAGAGCTCCTGGATAACATTGGTAGCTAATGTCTTAAAAATTGACCCATTCGGTAGAGTGCATAGTGGTATCACAACTTTGCATTTCCCTGATGACTGATGACACTGAGTATCTTTAAGATGACTTAATAAAATAAATAATAGCCATTGTAGGTAAACTTTTATGCAGTATCTTTGTGAATTTTGCCTAATATTTCATTGGGTTTTGGGACTTTTATAATTGAGTCACAGGAGTTGTTTAATATTGTGAATATAAGTTCCTTATCAGATATATACTTACTGTAAATGATTTTTTTCTCTAGTCACTGGTTGGCCCATTCATTTTCTTTACACTGAAGGAAAGGTTTTAGTTTTAATAAAGTCCATTGTATATAATATTCTCTATATATATTCTTTTTTCCCTTTTATAGTTTAGTGCTGAGTATTTCCCCCTGTCTAACAGATTTTTGGTTACTATAAGGTCATGAGGTTTTTCTTCTCCTATATTTGCTTCTGGAAAATTTATGGTTTTGTATTTTCTATTTAGATTTGCACATATTTGTGTGTGTAGTGTAATTTATGAATAGAGGTTTCGTTGTGTTGTTGTTGTTGTTTTGCTTCTGCTGTTATTGTTGCTGTTGTTTTTCCATATAAAGAATCATTTGTTCTAACATAACTGGTGAAAATATTTTCCTGTTCTCATTGCAATCCTGTCATGCCTTAGTCAAAAATCAATTGACCTAATCATTGTAGTCTAATAATGAATGATCAATCCACTCTATTGATCTATTTGTATATTATTATGCCATTATGATGTTGCCTTGCTTACTAGTTTCAAAGTAGGTTTGGAAATCAAATAAGTGTACCAACTTTGATTTAATTTCAAGTATTTTTGACAATTCCATGTTAATTTCTTTTTAAATTTTTTATTGTTTATTTTTGAGAGAGAGAGAGACGGTATGAGCAGGGGAGGGGCAGAGAGAGAGGGGGACATAGAACCAGAAGCAGCCTCCAGGCTCTGAGCTGTGAGCACAGAACCAGTTGCAGGGCTTGAACTCACGGACCATAAGATCACGACCCTGGCTGAAGTCTGACACGTAACTGACTAAGTCATCCAGGTGCCCCCTATGTTACTTTCATTTATATATATATATCTTAACTTCACCAAAACATATATGTAAAATATACTGAGTATTAGTTGGGTTTCATTGGATTTATAAGTCAAGTTGTGTAGAATTCACATCTTACATTAATCTGCTTAGGGCTGTCATAACAAAGTAGCATAGACTGTAGACAACAGAAGTGTATTTTCTCACTGTTCTGGAGGCTGAAAGTCCCAAGTCAAGGTCCAGCAGAGTTGGTTTCTGTTGAAAGCTCTCTTTTCCTGGCTTGCGGATACTTGCTTTCTCATTATGTTCTCACATGGCCTTTCTTCAGGCTACATGCTCATGGAGGCAAAAAGAGAATGAACTCTCTGTGTCTCTTCTTATAAAGGGACTAATTTTATAGGGTCAGAGCCCCATACTTATGACCTTATTTAAGCTTAATTACTCTTTAGAGGCCCCATTGCCAAGTATAGCCAAACCGGGTGCTACAACCTATGAATTTGAGGGGGACATAAACATTTAGTCCATAACTTATCTTAACATTGAGCCTTCCAATCTATTAACAGGTTATATTTTTTCCATCTGTTTGGGACTTTTTAAATTATATCAATAATGTTTTATGTATTTAAGTATAGATCTCTTTCATATATCCTGTTACAGTTTTCCCTAAGTGTTTTATGTTCTTTAATGCTATTATAAAAGGTCTGATATTTTAGTCAATTTTCCAGGTGTATTTTGCTAGTATGTAAAAATACAAGTTATTTTATATTTGGCCTTGTATACTATGGCCTTGATTAATTTATTTGGCACATCTAGCATTTGAAAAAATAGATTGCTTAGGATTTTCTACATAATTAGGTTGTCTGAGTAAAGATAATTTTACAACCCATTTCTTTTCTCTTTTCCTTCTATTCCCTTCTATTCCCTTCCTGGACAATTCATTTAAATCTATTTTTTACAGAGCAAACTAGACATTCACTTCCAGGATTGAAAAGGCCTTAGTTGCACAGAATGATGCTTCAGAATACCTAACGTTTCAGCCAGAAGTAGAAGGTCAGAGTCTGTGCAAGTTAAGGAAACGTATATCTGGAGTTGAACTGATGTGGGCAGACAGAGTCAGAGATGAATGAGGTGGTCATATATACAGTGCAGTGGCCCATCATACACACCAGAGTAAAAGCAGAATAAGGAGGCCCTCTGTGCTCTGGACAGACGAGTGTGAAGTATCAGAGCTTGGGTGGGAGGTGCATTCTCCTGAGAGAGACGTGATGGCAGATATGGGAGATTTATTTTAAGCAGAATTTATCAAATAAGGATAAATATTTAGGATTACAGTGAATCTCTATATCATTTGGAGTGAACTAACATATTAACAATATTAAGGTTTTCTATCCATGAACATAGGTAGATCTTGTATATCTTGTACTAGATTTATACCTAAGTATTTTATTTGGGGGGGTTCCGATGTAAATGGTATTATGTATTAATTACAAATTCCACTTGTTTATTGTTATTATATAGGAAAGTGATTGACTTTTACATATTAACCTTATATTTTGTAACTTCACTATAATTGCTTATTGGTTCCATTTTTGTTATTATTGATTCTTTCAAGTTTTCTATGTAGATAATCATGTTATCTGTGAACAAAGACAGTTTTTCCCTCCCTAATCTGTATGCCTTTTATTTTCTTTTCCATTTCTTGTGTATTAAATTAGCTAGAAATTCCAGTACAATGCTGAAAAGGAATGGTGAATGGATTATCCATTCTAGTAGGAAAGCTTTGAGTTTCTTATAGATACAATGTGAGGTTAGCTGTAGTTTTTTGTAGATATTCTTTAACAAGTTGAAAAGATTTCCATTCCTCCTTGTTTACTGAGAGTTTTTAACATAAATGGTTATTGGATTTGTCAAATGCTTTTCTGTATGTATTGATATAATTATGTGACATTTTTTTAGCATGCCGGTCATTTAATAAATTTTTGAATTTTGGACCAGCCTTGCATTCCTGGGATATATAAATCCCACTTGGTCATGGTGTATAATTCTTTTTATTCATTGTTGACTTGATTAATAATATTTTGTTGAGGAATCTTACATCTATGTTTTTTTTAATTAAATTTATTTTTTTTTCTGAGAGAGAGAGAGAGAAAGAGAAGGAGAGAGAGAGAGGGAAGGAGAGCAAGCAGTAGAGGGGCAAAGAGAGGGGGAGAGAAAGAATCCCAAGCAGGCACCATTCTGTCAATGCAGAGCCCAATGCTGGGCTCAGTCTCATGATCCAGGAGATCATGACGTGAACTGAAATCAGGAGTTGGATGCCCAACCAACTGAGCAACTCAGATGCCCCTTACATCTATGCTTTTAAAATGTGACCTGCATTTTTTAAATAATGCCTTTGTCTGACTTTGGTATTAAGGTAATACTGGCTTCATAGATAAATTGCAAAGTATTGCATCTGATTCTGTCTTCTGAATGAGATTCTAAAGAATTGGTGTAATTTCAACTTTAAATGTTTGGTAGAATTTACCAGTGAAGCCATCTGGGCCAGATGGCTGAATCACCAAATCATAAAGCTTTCTGCTCTGTAAGGTGATTAATTATTTAATTTCCTTAATATATATGGGCCTATTGAGATTGTTTTTTGCTTCTTGTGTGAGGTTTGGCAGATTGGTAGAATTTACCAGTGAAGCCATCTGGGCCAGATGGCTGAATCACCAAATCATAAAGCTTTCTGCTCTGTAAGGTGATTAATTATTTAATTTCCTTAATATATACCGGCCTATTGAGATTGTTTTTTGCTTCTTGTGTGAGGTTTGGCAGATTGTGTCTCCCAAGGAATTGATCCATTACCTTTATGGTATCAAATTTGTGAGCATAAAATTATTCATAGTATCCCTTAGTATGCTTTTTTAGCCATGGGATTGACATGATGTCCCCTCTTTCATTTATGATTTTAGTAATTTGTGGCATTTGGTTCTTTTTCCTTATCCTGGCAAAGAGCTTATCAATTTTATTGAAATTTTTCATAAAACCATCTTTTTTTGCATTGATTTTCTGTATTGACTTCCTGTTTTCAGTATCACTGACTTCTGTTTTTTCTCTTCTTTTTACTTTATAATTAATTTGCTCTTCTGTTTTAAGTTCCTAAGGTAGAAAGTTAGATAATTGATTTTATTTTTTTTTCTTTTCTACTATATACTTTCAATGTTGTAAATTTCCAAACACTGCTTTCACTGCATCTCACACATTCTGATGTGTTTTCATTACCTTAAGTTTGCCTATTCATTTCATTAAATTTATCATAATATTCTTCTTATGCATATATGTTATTTAGAAGTAGGTTGTTTAATCTCCACTTATTTGGGAATATCCCAGGTATATTTCGATTATTGATTTCTAGTTTTATTCCAATGTGATCTGAGAATAGACATTGTATGATTCTATTCTATTAAAAATGTTAAATGGTTTTTTATGGCCCAGATTGTGGTTTATTTTGATGAATGTTCCATGTTAGCCTAAGGAGAATGTGTATTTGGCTGTTGCTGGCTAAAATAATCTATAGAAATCAGCTATATTTAGTTGATTGATTGTGTTGTTGAGTTCACTTTGTCTCTACTGGTTTTCTGCCTGCTGACTGTGCCTATTTCTGATAGAGGGGTATTGAAGTCTCTATGATAGTGGATTCATCTATTTGTCCTTGCAGTTCCATCAGTTTTTGCCTCATGTAGTCTGATGCTCTCTTGTTAGGCTCATGCACATTATGAATTGCTCTGTTCTCTTGGAGAACTGACACTTCTGTTATGTAATGTCCTATTTTATCATTGATAACCAACATTGCTTTGAAGTCTGCTCTATCTGAAATTAGTATGGTGACTCCTTTCTAATATTAACTAAAACTGCTTTCTTTTGATTAGCATTAGCATGGTATACTTTTCTACATCATTTACTTTTATCTAGATGTGTCTTTATATTTAAAATTAGTGTCTTGTAGACAATATATACCTAGGTTTTGTTTTCTGATCAACTCTGACAGTCTCCGTCTTTTAATTGGCAGATTTAGACCATTGATGTTCAAACTGATTATTGATATTGATGGATTAATATCTACCATATTAGTTACTGTTTTCTATTTGCTGCCATTGTTCTCTGTTCCTATTTCAGTCTTCCACTCTTCTTCTGACTTTTTCTGGTCTTAATTGAGCATTGTATATGATTCCATTTTCTCTCTTAGAATATTGGTTATACTTATTGTTTTTAATTTCTTTCCTTTTTTTGTTTTGTTTTTGTTTTTTTGTTTGTTTTAGTGGTTGCCCTAATGTTTGCCATATACACTTACAGCTAATCCAAGTGCGCTTTCAAATAACACTGTACCAGAGGGGCCTGGGTGGCTCAGTCATTTAAGTGTCTGACTTCACCTCAGGTCATGATCTCATGGTTTGTGAGTTCGAGCCCCACGGTTATCTATTAGATCAATTAAGAATAAGAAAAACAAAAAGTTTTTATTTTACCTTCACCTATTCCTTCTCCAGTGCTGCTGTTTACTTTGTGTAGATCTGAGTTTCTAACCTATATGATTTTCCTTTTTTCTAAAGATGTTCTTCTAATATTTCTTGCTAGGCAGGCTAGTCTACTGGCAACAAATTCCCTCAATTTTTGTTTGAGAATATCTTTATTTCTCCTTCACTTTTGAAGTGAATAATTTCAGGGTACAGAATTCTAGGTGGTAGATTTTTTTCTGTCAGCACTTTAAATATTCCCCTCCACTAACTTCTTCCTTGCATAATTTTTGAGGAGAAGCCAATATAATACTTATTTTTGTTCCTCTATAGGTCAGATTCCTTCTTTTTTTGGTATTCCAATTAAATATATGTTACACCTTTTGTAGTTGCTTCACAGTCCCTGGATATTTTGTTCTGTTCCTTCCAATCTTTTTGTCTTTGCTTTCCAATTTTTGAGGATTCTGTTCATATTTACTGGCTCAGAGATTTTCTCCTCATCCATGTGCAGTCTGCTAATGAGCCCATCAGAGGCATTCTTCAGTTTTGTGACATTTGTTGTTGTTGTTATCTCTAGCATTTCTTTTTGGTTCTTTCTTGGGATTTCCATCTCTCTGCTTACATTGCCCATCTGTTCTTTCATGCTGTCTACTTTCTTCATTAGAGCCCTTAGCATATTAATCATAGTTGTTTTAAATTCCCATTTTGATCATTCTAAAATCTCTAATATGTCTGGTTCTGATGCCTGCTCTGTCTATTCGAATTGTGTGGTTTTGTTTTTGTTTTTTGTTTTTTGCATTTTAGTATGCCTTGCATTTTTATTTGTTTGTTTGTTTGTTTCTTCATAGCTGGACATGATTTACTGGATAAATAGTCCTCTGTTACTGTGATGATGAAGTGTGAAGGGAAGGGAAACATTCTATGAGTGGTCCTATACCTCTGGACTATGAACCTTACAAATGTTTCTCAGTTTTTTTTCTCCTCTACTTCGGTCAGAAGAACTTGGAGTTGAGTGATTAAATTCTCCCAGGTGGAAGGTTAGAGCTGACTGGAGTTGGGTATTTCCACTTCGCAGGACACTTAGGTTCTATTGATACCCCAAAAGCTTAGACTCTTGTTAACTGGTTTCCCCTGAGAGCAGGCCTTATTAAGAAGGCAGTACTCCTGCATATTTCTAAATGGTTCATTTTCTTCTCCCACTGCTGGAAGCCAGAGGGGATTTTTCTCAGTCAGATAATTACCGTGGAGACCTGCCGGAGCTCCTGGAGGTAAATCTCACAGTATTGTGAGACACCCCCCATAACTGAGTCCTCTTGGTGTTTTAACTCAGAGTCGTCCTCACTGCACTTCTGTCAATTCATCAATTACAGTTCTGGTGTCCCTACCCTGGCACAGGTTCCTGTGTTGATTTCAGCTGATGAATCTCTGATTCATTAAGTGGATTCCCTGTGATTGCCTTTCTGTCTTCAGTCTTCAGGGCAGAACTTTAAAGTCCTACCCTGTGTCTTACCCTCTCTTTGGGACACAAGAAGAGCTGTTGATTCTTCAATCTGTTGAGCTTTCTACTTATAGTTAAGATTGAGGGAACTTCTAAGATTTCCATAGGCTGAACTGGAAACAAGAAGTCTTATATTTTTATTGATATTTAAAAGTTTTTTGATGGGTGCCTGGTGGCTCAGTTGATTGAGCGTCCAATTCCAGTTGGACTCAGGTCATGATCCCAGGGTCATGGGATTGAGCCTCAAGTTGAGTTCTATGCTAAGCATGGAGCCTGCTGGGATTCTCTCTCTCTCCTACAGCCCTTCCCCACACTGTGCACTATCTCTCTCTCTCTCTCTCTCTCTCTCTCTCTCTCTAATAAAAAAAAGTTTTTGATTGTGAAATAAATGCAAATTTATACCAAACACATATTTATGAAATGAATAATAAGTAGTATGAAATTTATGTTAATCCCCCTGATATTTCTGCTTTCAAATTCCACATAGTTTGTTGCATTCATACTTTTTACTATAGATATTTCATATAAATATTTTTACTACCTATATGTATAATATCAGCATAACATTTTACAAAAATGCTTTTAAACATTAAATGATAAAAGTAATACTAGTTACCATTTATTGGGGTCATAGTGTATGCCAGTTATTGCTAGGCACTTCAGATGCTATAATTTACACAATGCTTTGTGATCCAAGGATTCCTATTTCTATTTTACCATGCAGAAACTGAAGCTTAGAGAAGTTAGGTTAAAGCTATTTATGTAACCAGTAAATTATATAGCTAGGATTCAAATCTAGTACTATATTACCAGTAAACTTAGATTATTTAACTATAGAATATTAGTGTATTAGTAAATTATATAAAACATTACAGAGAAAATGCAACTTTATTTTTGTGGGTAGGGTTTTTATTGAATATATAAATTATCAGCATGAAATTTTCAACCTGAAATTGCTTTACTCTTAAAATACAATTATTTATAGACAAAAGAACTCTGAGTTTCAACTTCAGTGCACATTAGCAGTCAAGATTCCTTGAAAACATGATCTAATCTCCTAGAGTGCAGATTTCATATTTTTGAAGGAAATAATAGCATCTATTTATGCAAGTTGTAATTTTGAAAATCAACGTTAGACAGTGAAGTGCAAACTTTTAAAAATCTATTATGCCCCATCCAAATGTCCAACATTAATACTATTTAGGGCACATATCAGTGAAAAACCACAATAGTTTGTGACAAACAAGATATTCAATTCAGTGCAATTTTAATTATATAAATGAAAAGAAGAATCTAAAGAAAATATTCAGAAATGGAAGTAGCAGCATAAGGAAAGATTATATATTGGCCATGTGCTTTTCCCAACATATTTTCCTACTGGCCTGTTTAATATGCCAGAAACATCTAAGCCAAAGGAACCATGTAGAATATTGCACACAGACACACACACACACACAGAACTAGAAATAGTTCCAAATGAAACAGCGTTACTTTATTTTAATTTAATCAGCAAAAGTAAAGAAAATCTTGCTTTTATTTTTTTTTCCAAACATTTTACTTTTAAGTAATCTCTGTACTCAGCGTGGGACTCAAACTCACAACCCCGACATCAAGAGTTGCACCCTCCACCAACTGAGCCAAACAGGTGCCCTTAAGAAAATTGTGCTTTTAGCTGAGCAGCTGCAATGGATTGCTAAAGCAAAATCATCAAAAGATGTTAACTTAAAGACACAAATGGTTAGATGTTCACAATTTGGAGATTATAATAATGAAAACTAGTAAGTCATTTAAGAGCAATGATAGGAAAGTAACAAAATATTTTTAAATATCACACTTTAAAATATGAAAAATATGATTTATGCTCTAGCCAAAAGCAATATTGCAACTGAAATCTGGCCTATAAAATAAACGGAATTTTTTCCACTTTAATCAGTTAGTTCCAAAAGAAAATTTTAAATCTTCGTTTTTTGAATAGTACTTTTAAACTAGATCGCAACATTTCTCCCTTAGGAAATTTGGACTGTGTTCTCAAAGCGTCATCTTGCAATCAGTTTTTTTTTCTTTAAAACCCAGCAATTATTATTGTAATCTGTTTCATTGTCACATATATCTGTTTCTGGTAATATTTTAACCATAGATTTTCTTGTATTACAGTAGACTGTTTCTCTCTTCCCCGCCCATGATATGTTTTCAATTGACCAGAAACCTTTTGAATTTACTCTTCCAATAAACACGTTTCTCAAGATAGAGTACTGCAGTGTAAATCAGTCTAGTAGTGAAAGGTCTAAAGGAAATGTTGATTGGATATTGATCTAGGGTCAATTTATGCATATTGTAACTATGCATTCATTGGTTAAAAAAAGTAATTCATTAAGAATGTTTCTTTTATGTGCCTAGATACACATTTGTGTACACAGATTCGTAACTAAAAATTGTCACAACCAAATAATAAATTTCAACCGATGTCTATTCATTACTAAAACTGGCTGTGATATAGAACTTGGCTAACACAAGTTTTTGTAGGATGATTTGCTTGAAGAATAAAATAACCAACCACAGCCTATTTTCTTATCTGTTTATTTCTACTAAACAAGGGGGAAATAATTCCTATGATATCTATTTCCGAACAGTATGTTTCTTTGTGTGTACCAGTAAAACAAAATAGGGAATCAAGTGAATGTTTTTATGAGAATAATTCTTCTACTAAAGGGATAAGTTAACACAAGTAAGTCACACTATGCAGTACTCCCCACCACCCCTCTGCCCCACTCAGCCACTCTAAGCAAAATGCTTGTTTTAAAGGATAGGGTACAAAAATAAATCACTAAAAATAATTAAAAATAAAATCAGGACACTGAATGAGATAGGACCAGGCACATGAGAAAAGATACCAGATCTTAAGACACATTAATGTAAAATAGTCCAGCAACTAATATGATATATTACATTTCATATTGGCAGGTCACAGCAGGGTAAAAATGAAGACTTCTCCAATATTGAACCCCAGATTCTAACATTGTATAGATACTTATAATTGTGAATTGCACCAAACTTTTATAAATTGTAATAATTCAGATACCCCCTTCTTGTAATATTTTTTTGTCTTTTTTTCTTCTCTGTTCCTTCTTCTCTTTGGATTTCTATGCTAACATCTTCATTTCTTGACTTTGACTATTTTCTTTGTTCAATCTGAAAAGCATACCCTGAGAAGGGTCATGAATTTTAATATCTCTTAAAATATATACTAACTCCATTTGAGGACTGAATAGTTTTCAATGTAAAGTGCGGTCATCTAAAATTAAAAATGCAGTTTCATAAATTAGTTCTCCAGACTAATTATGATTTTTAAGATTTTCTTCTCAATAGACTTTATTATTTTATTTAATTAGTATAATTATTTTGTCATAGTGACCTTGCTTCCTAAACATAAATAATGGTTTGGAAGAATATTTGAACGTACGAATGTTCTGGAAAATTCAGAATCCCTATCATTGCTTATAATGAACTACTAAATAAATATAATTATCTAAATTCTGTATTTAAACCACATGTTCTGAGATGATAAAATATAGTATCATTGCATTAAGCTAGCTAAGTTACAGAAAATGTGCCCCCAAACACAATAATTTCAACATTACTTACTGAAAGTCTTACAGATTTTCAACACTTAAATGATCTGTTTTAAAATATACTTATTTTATTATTCTCAATTTAAAGAATTCAGTCTTTTCCCCAAGCTTATTTTGTCTAACATTACATAAAATTATAATAGGCATAAAAGTACTTTTATACTTTGCATCTTGTTTCAAATAACTTGTATTCTGGGGTTGGTTAAACATTTTAAACAAAATATAAGTCTTCTGTCATAATTTCTCAAAGGAGTTTAAAACAATTAAATTCAGTTCTTGCTTGAGAAAACTGATATGCATCATTAGTTACATCTTTAATCCATTCCATTAATCTTATTTTGTTTAGTGACTATATCAATTTTTAAATAATTGTTAAATTCAGCAGGGAGAGTTTTGGAATATCATCCGTTGCTTGCAGAACCTGAAGTGGTTATTTGTTCTTTTGGATGGAGATACCTCCTGCAACCTTAGGCTTTCTTCTTCTTTTCTTTTTTTTTTAACTGACTGGAAATTTATCTCATTTTCTTTTCCCTTGACTAATGACTAAAGGATTCAAGCAAATGACTTTGTTGAAAATGTAAATTAAGCTATGAAATGTTAATGGTGTGTTATCTTTATTTTTTTGTAGAGAGGATCACAATTGAAATTTAGCATGAAATTATATGGAAATATATTGAACCCTTTTTTTTCAGCCAGCAATCAGTTCTATTTTGCTAAAAACAGAATAGATACAAATAAATGAGAACACAATGGGATATAAGAATGATTATCTAGGAATATTAAAATAGTAGAAAAAGTATCAAGACTTTCAATTGGCAACAAAATCTAATGGTAAGTAATGCCAAAAAAGGCAGAAAATTTCAACCTAAAAAATGATCAGGAAGTTATCAGGGCTAGATAGAGAGAATCTACATTGAGGCATAGAAAGTAATTACAAAATAAAAAAAGAGACAGATTTTAATAACCCTGCTTTTATCTGTATTCAAAGTTGTAGGAAGTAGTACTAACAATAGAAAGCCGTCTACCTCCTTACCGCATCGCCAGCACACTTAAACATTAACATTTTTCATAGAATTTAGGCAAAGGAAATTAGGTGGTCTAAGCAAACTTGAAAAGAATACCTTAAAATATAGTTTATAGTTGCAATATTTATAGAAAACACATGAAAAAATTTTGATAGTAAAATTTATCAATATATGCGAGTATATGTAAAAATATTTTTGTGAACAACTCTAAAACAGAAGTGAATGTGTAATAACCATCAGTATGTAACAGAAGAATAAATTATGCTCAATTAATTTCCACTATTATAGGCTGTCATATACACTATCATATATTGGTCACTATTTTAGACCAGTGGGCTGCTTTTTAGTAAAGATGTATTAAATATTTTTATTAAATTTTATTAATATTTTAAATCTATTCTTTGTAATTTTTCTAGTCATTAAATTAAAAAAATCATCCAGGAAATTACTATTTAATGGCTAGTTCGATCAAAAGTTTTGTTTAATCATTAGAGGTAAAAGAACCTTTAACAGATTTTTCAGTAAGGATGGGGCTTAGACTTAGTGATTGCTTTTAAATATAATTTATTGTCAAATTGGCTATCATACAACACTAAACCTTATACAGAAGGTTTGTTGAGCTAATTCTAGAAAATAATTACATTTTATAGATTTTAAGTTTTTATTTTAATTCAAGTTAGTTAACTTACAGTGTTAGGCTAGTTTCAGGCATACAATATAATAACTCAGTACTTTCATACATCACCCTGGGTTCATCACAGCAAGTGCACTCCCTAATCCCCATCACGTATTTCACAAATCCCCCCACCAGCCACCCTTCTCATAACCAGCAGGTTGTTGTCTATAGTTAAGAATCTGTTTCATGGTTTGCCTGTCTTGCACTACTAAGTATTTACCCAAAGAATGCAAAAATATTAATTAAAAGGGATACATGTACCCCAATGTTTGTAGCAGTAACATCTATAATAGCCAAACTATAGAAACAACCCAATTGTCCATCAACTGATGACTGGATAAAGAAGTGGTGTATATACAATGGACTATTACTCAGCCATAAAAGGGAATGAAATCTTGCCATGTGCAACAACATGGATGGAGCTAAAGAGTATTATGCTAAGCAAAATCAGTCAGAGAATGACAAATACCATATAATTTCACTTGTATGTGGAATTTAAGAAACAAAACAAACAAGCAAAGAGGAAAATTTTATAGATTTTTAAATGTGCTAGAAATCTGGACATTCTACAGCAAAATATTACAGTTAACACAACCTTCACAACCTGCTGTATTTTACTATATTTTATATTGTATTAATTAATGTTATTTTAATGAATTTATTATGCCTTATTTAATAATGTAATTTAAACCACACTTATTTGCAGGGCATTTAGAGCAAACAATTTCAATTTGACCCAATACAATTGCCCTCTTTTTTATTTTTTTTAATGTTTATTTAATTTTTGAGAGAGAGAGAGACAGAGAGACAGAGAGAGAGAGAGAGAGACAGAGACAGAGGCAGAGCATGAATGTGGGAAGGGCAGAGAGAGAGGGAGACACATAATCTGAAGCATGCTACAGGTTCTGAGCTGTCAGCACAGAGCTTGATGCAGGAATTGAAACCACAAACCATGAGATCATGACCTGAGCTGAAGTGAGACACTTAACTGACTGAGCCATCCAGGCACCCCCTCTTTTTTAAAGGTAGTTTTTGTTTAACTTGGCAACCTACTCACTCTTGGTTATTTCCTTTCCCACCTAAAAAAGAAGAAAACGAAATCATATGCACAGATTACAAACAGAGGGCTTGCATGAAATTTCTACTGAACAAAAATTACGAAGACTTTATGGGCAACTAAAAGTGGAAGGGTCAGAGTGATAGCTATACCAATCACCAGAACGGAAGTAAACATTTAATGAGAGTGGTAGAGAAGAAAGCTGAAATGGAAATGTTACTTTCAATCTTA
>CM053572.1:125846779-125939163 GCA_028646485.1 Cryptoprocta ferox
AGATGGTTCTATCAGATTATAGGAAAAAACTCACAAGAAAATTATGAAGTAGGGTTTAGTGGAAAACTTATATTGATTATAATTGGTTGATGCTGATCTGCATATATAATGAATTTTCTTCAAATTACTGTAATTCAAAATAGCATTTTTGCACACTAGAAACCACTATACTAATTTAAAAAGTACATAAAATGATCCCACTTGATAGAACAGTCTCTAGAAATCTAAAACAAAGTCTAATGAATTCAGATGATAAAAGCCAGCTAAATATCAAAACAAAATGCAAAATTATATTGAAGGGGATCAATATGTCCTTAACATATGGAGATGAAAACAATATTTGAGAATAGTAAGTGATCTTATGTTTAGGATTATACTCTTTACAATTTATAAATTGCAAACCCAATCAAATATTTAGCAACATGTTTTTTTGTTCTTTGAACGTGCTAATGCCAAAAATACATGTGGTGAAGACCAATAATTGGAACATAATTTTTTTAAAGATTGTTAATAAAGGGCACTTATTTAAACACATATCAATCATTATAAAGCTCCAGAAGTTGGGTGTGTTCTTAGTATTTATACTATAATGGTGTCAATAGACAAATGGAACAAAATAGAAGGTTCTAAAAATATGTGTGGTTATGAAGAAAAAGGAAATGTTTTCAGAGAAGCATCAGCTGTATTGGTCTTTTGTGCTGAGAAAAATGGGGGCTTGGACGCGTGAGGAGGGTTCTGGGGTCTCTTCCCAGTCACTGCTTATGGAGGGCCTATGCAGGATCCAAAACCAAGCCAGCAAGCTCCCTCATGATGTTCAAGAGCAGATATGAGGCCTCAACTAGCAACCACAGTGGGAGTTCTGAGGGTCCAGTGTCCCAGGTCCAGAAATGGCAGAGACCAGGGGTCACCCAGGGTGGGCTCTATCAGAGGCCTGTTTGGTACTAGCTTGGCAGAGGGAGGGACATCTTGTCCTCACTCTGCAACTATTCTGAGACTGAGGCTGGACCTGGCTCCTCATCAGCCCATCACCAGGCCTGCCCTTTGTCCAGGGCTCCCCAGCTCCACCTCCTAGGCCTCACTGCCCCATGATCCAGGAGAAGGGGCAGCCAAGGACTCGAGCAGGCCCCGTGCTGGTCAGTGTGGCCTGACTGCTTCCAGTTGGGTATTTGGGGGCAGATTATTGAGGTTGTACCTCAGTTGAGGTTGTACCAGGAATTGAGGTTGTACCAGGAAGGAAAGCAGCACCCCCATGCAGTTGTGCAACATGAGGAGTTGAAGATGAGGACCACCAGGAGCTGAAGAAGGTGAAGCTAGGGCCTTCAGCCGGAAGGCATTGGCCCTCAGTGGCTTGATGTCCAGCATGTCCTGGGCGATGCTCCTTTTGTTGGAGCAATGGTCAATAATAAATACAAGACAGAGCATTCATGTGGTTACATAGAATTTTAGGTGACAGGGTTGGAATTAAAATCAATGGTTTAGCCATATCTATTGTAAATCCTTAAGAAAAAAAATAGATCTGTTGCTAACACCACACACACACACACGCACACACACACACACACATGCACACACACAGGGACACACACACAGACACACACAGCATTCAGATGATAAAAGTGAGCTAACTGTCCAAAGGAAAGCTTTAAAAATATTAAAAGTGAAGAGACTATCTGAGGCCATATCTATGACTGTGGGTTAGGAAAATATTTTTTGAGTAAGATACAAAAAGAAATTACCATAGAAGGAATCACTGAAAATTTTGACATTAAAATTAAACATTTTCTGGGACAAAAGAAACTATTATCAATGTTAAAAGAAACAGACAAGAAGACATTTGCGATGGCATAAGAACAAATTACTAATATTTAGGTATATACAGAATTTCTTAAAAATTGAGAATATGACCAACGGTGCAAGAAACACACAGGACAAAAAATAAATATGCACAAGAGATAAGCGGAAAGGCCTATAAAACTTGAATGAGGAGGTGTGTCTCATTCAAAGTGACAGCAAGTGCAAAAGCCTGAGGTAGAAATACTTTTAATATGTTCAAGAAACAGGAAGGTTAGTATGAGTTCAAGTGGCTAAAGGGAGAATGGAAAGAGATGAGATCAGTGTGACAGGCAAGGGCTACCTCATTGGGAATGTTGTAAATTAGGGTGAGATAGTGTTCTAAACGGGATGGGAAGTCATTGCTCCATTTTGAGCCCAGTAGGGGTTATGTGTCAATTGACATTTTTAAATAATCACTGGCTAGTGGGTGGAGAGTAGTAACCACAAAATGATGGAAATAGAGACTGTGTGGAAGCAGCACCACAGGTTATGCTGGGTTTTGTTGGAATGGCAGTAGTGGAGGCAGTGAGAAGCAATTGGAGATATTTTTTGAAGTCAAAAAAAGATTTTCTTATGGAATAAATGGGTAGAGTTGGGAAAAAAAATCAATGACCCCTGGGTTTTTAGCCTGAAAACTGGCTTGATAATTATGCAGTTTACTAAAATGAGAGGAGCTGCTTTGTGCAAAGGGTAGAAATGAAGCATTTTGTTTACAATGAGCACTATTACTCAAATTGTAAATATATAATATATGGAAGAAAAAGATTCTTCAGGATACTGACATGGGTAAGGATGTAAGTAAAGGAGCGAAGGGACAGAGAAGGCTTCACTTGTATGAATTATGTTTTATTTTCATGATTGTTTTGCTTAAAGCAAAAAGGATCTGACATAGATTTGGCAAAATATTGACGTTGATGGAATCCTGGTACTCACTTGTTTGGTTTATTATTCTCTATGTTTTTCTTCATGTCCCATTATGTTGGCATCCATTTTTTTTGGGGGGGGGGTTATAGCCAGATTTATAAGACTGAAGTTGATGGTGCATGAAGAGATCAGATGCTAGGTGGGAAGACATCAAAGATAAATTATGCTAACTTTGTATTGAAGTATAATAATCATGCAGAAAAATGTGCATATCAGAACTTCACACTTCAGTATATTGCACAAACCAGTTTAAATTTAGAATATTTTAGTTTTTTTTTTCATGTTTATTTATTTTTGAGAGAGAGAGAGTCTGTTTGTGGAGGAGAGGCAGAGAGAGAGAGGGAGACACAGAATCTGAAGCAGGCTCCAGGCTCTGAGCTCTCAGCCCAGAGCCCGATGTGGGGCTTGAACCCATGAACTATGAGATCATGATCTGAGCCGGAGTTGGGTGCTTAACCAACTGAGCCACCCAGTCACCCCTAAGTTTAGAATTCTTTAACTTCTATCCCCTCTTCTTTATTTCTATGATGTTATTGTCATGTACGTTATTTCTACACATCCAAAAACATTACTACTATTTCTTTGTATATTCAGTAATAATTTTTATATTTATTACATAATTCTGGTTCTTTCATTCCCTTCAGAAACTTTATTTGAGATTATTTTCTTTCATCTTGAAAACGTTGGTTTCATGTTCCTTTTACTGAATGCTAAGTGGGATAAATACCCTTCGATTTTGTCTGCAATCATACTTATTTGACTTTCCTCTGTGAAGCTTGTTTTTAAGCACAGTGTAGCATTTTAGGTACTATTTTCTGTTACTGCTTTAAGATGTCATTTCATTGTGTTTTGGCTTCCATCATTTCTATTGAGAAAACAGCAATCAGGATTAAAACTTGCTGCTTTGAAGTTCATGCATCTTTTTTTCCTAAATACTTTTCCAGTTCTCTATATGTTTTAATTTAAAAATGTGACTGTAATGGAATTCGTTTGCTTTAACTTTTATTTGTCCTCCTGGAGCTTCTCAGGTTTATTATATCTGTTGGTTGATATCTTATACCAGTTTTAAAAATTTTTCCCCATTTTTCCTTTCAGATATAATTTGTGCTGCATTCTCTCTTTTCTCTCTTTCTGGGAATCCAATTTCATGTGTGTTGCAACTTTTGATTTGATTTCACAAGCATCCAATGATCTTATCTATTTTTTCTCATATATTTTCTGTCTGCATTTCAGTTTCTATATACCTAAGTTCAAGTTGGCAACCTATTTTTACTTTTTGAAAGACTAATCCTGTGTTTTACTATACACAAGCTGCTGTAAAAACTCTCTACTGATTTATGAAAGCCAGATATTATATTTTTCATTTTAGAATGCCTTTTGATTCTTTTCTGTTTTCATTTTTACCTATTTTTTCCATTTACCTTACATTTTCAAATACACATAATTACTTTTCAGTTTTGTCTTCTAAATACAATATGTTCATTATCCACAGTCTTCTGCTATTCTGTTTTTACCCTTGCATAAGTCATATGATCTTACCTTTTCACAAGTATAGTAACCTTTTATTATCACATATTATGTATAAAAAACTTAAAATCTCCAGAATGGGTTAGTTTTCACTGGAAAGTCTTCTTCATTTATTGGATTATTTGGTCACTATGTATAATCTTTAATTTTGTATATCAACTTGACTAAAACATGATGCTCCATTATTTGGTCAGACACTAGTCTAGATGTTTCTATGAAAGTAGTTTTTTAATTTAATTAATCCATATTATCCACAAACTATAATTAAATCAAACTATTCTCTATAATGTGGGCAGGCTTCATCAATCAGCTGAAGACCTTAAGAGCAAAAACTGAAGCTTTTAAGAGAAATTTAAAACTGTAATATAGAAACCTTGCCTGAGTGTCTAGCCTATTGGCCTGACCCAAGATTGCAACCTCAACTCTTACCTAATTCTCAGATTTCTCTTTCCCTAAGAATTTCAGACTTTCTAGCTTTCACAATCTCATGAGCCAGTTCCTTATCATTCTCTCTCTAGATGGGTAAATAGAAAGGAGATATATAGATATAGATTTCCTATTGGTTCTGTTTCTTTGGAGAACTCTAACTATGTATTACCACAATTCAGTCAGGGATTGAGGAAGATCAGGGTAAGTAGCCATTTGGTAAGACTATGTTTATTACTGCTTATTCCTTTTCTGAGAGGGTAAACCTTCCAAGTAAGAGTGTTTCCTGGCTCCTCTGCCCCCAAATTCTACAGTTATACTCTTCAAAAGTAATCATTTTGTTGAAGCTGCTTCACCACTTGACAGTAACCTCCAGGAGGGAATGACTGGGGTGTTTTGCCACTTCAGCTTTGCACAAAGAACAATGCACGTCCTGCTTTATTTTCTCCCCATTTGTCAAGGGGTCAAGCCTATACTTTTAGCCCTTAGAGGCACTAATAATAACTATATATCCCTAAATAAAAAATCCCTGCATATCCTCAGATTCAATTTGACATTCCCTTGAAGGCTTTCAAAATTCATCTATTTGCCATTGTTTTCCCTTTTGAGTCTGAGAACGTCAAGTCTCTAGGAATGTGGACAATTATATTCTGGCTTTCAGAGGCTTTTAGTCTGGATCTCTAGCCATCTACAAACCCATAATTCAACAAATGTCTTATGAGAAGGTATTTGAGCACGTTCATTTCTCCAATATTTTCACTCCATTACCATGTGAACTCTAAAATCTCTTCTGTTTTCTTCTTACCCTCTTTGGACAATCACTCAGATTTTACCTCCAAACCTCGCCCAGAACGGGCACAGTCCCACAAGAACAGAAAAGTTTCCAGTCCCCAGTTCACTTGTTTCCCATTCTCTCCTCCCAAGTTTTGGTCCATTCAGTTCTTGTTGTGCACACAGCAATTTGGCCTTGGCAATATGTTTTCCTTGTAATCTATCTGGTTGTTCTATATGTTGTCAGTGGGAATGTTGTACTGCTATTATTACCTAACTACCTTATCCTACTTTTAAGATAAATTACAGATGTTTACAATGACTTACCATACAGTTTCAGAGACAAATTTGTATTTGAATTTCTATCCCTAGGTCTTCACTGAAAAATTTAAATTTGTCCCCTGGTAATCTATGTATATATATTCCACTGATCCAATCTCATAGTTAAATGGAATTTCTACTAACTTACAGCTCCCATCTTTTTCAGCATAAATAATAAGATTTTCTTTACATACACTTATAATGTAGACTAATTGCTGATCCCCAGTTTTCATTACAGACTTCAAACTCCATTTCAGTCCATTCAGAATAGTCAGCCTTTCCAAGAAAGTAGTGCAAAATGAACTCTTTATTCCTTGTATCTGGCATTTGATGCTGATATTTACTTCCTTCCACAAATAAATAATTAGGTATGATATACTGTGAAATGTTGAGTCCAAAAGAATAGAAATTTGGTTCTTATCCTCAAAGGAAAATATTTGTAGCTACATAAGGACTTATAAAAATAATAGTTCAGAATTAATATAGATGCTATGAAATTTTATATGCACAAACACACACACATATAAATTATAATTGGGCACAAAGAAAGAGAGGTTGATTCAGCCTTACAAAGGAGTTTGAAATGACTATGGATTTTCAGGATGGATAAATGTGTGTAGTGGGGAAGGAGATAAGTTATAGAGGCATGATATTGTCTGGGAACTAAGTTTCCTCATTTAATGAAGATATAACAGTCTCTCAGTCAAATGAGCAATCCCTTTTCCTGAAGAGAACATCTATCTTGATTTCTCAATTCCGATTTTTTGTGTGTGGAAAAACACAGAAAGTTCACCGAGAATAGGAGTTTTTAACCTAGTGGTCTGTGGCCATAGTTCTGAGGATATTTGCACTCTCGGATACTACATATAAATTTGTTTTTGTATTTTACACACACACACACACACACACAATTTCTTTTATAGGATAGCATTCATAGCCCTTTTTAGATTCTTATTTAAGCCTGTGCCTCAAAAAATCCAAGCCCCTTTTCATTTTTCTTGACCAGACCCCCTAGAGACGGCAGGAAGCTGCCTGGTCCTTCTCCTTTGGGCACCCAATCATGTACTTGTTAGTCACTAGCTTTCAAGATGAAAGCACCTTTACAAGTCTGAGGAACCCAATGGCTTCAAACACTGCTTCCACAGCAATATCTCCAAAACTTCTAAATCCTAAAATATCACACTTAGAATTCGCATCACTTTCTTCAATTTACATTAGATCAATCCAGTTCAAAAAATACTTATTTAAATAAATTCCATCAAGGCAGATCTATCCTTAACCCCTTCCTACCTTTCACACCTCCTATTGTCAGCCCTTTGTAGTTCAAAGGAGGGAGGAAGGGTTCTTGGCTGCCCATGTAACCCATACATAAGTGATCATCTTTTTAATTCCTTTCACCTTATTGATTAGAAATGAAAATCTCTTGGTTTTGATTATTTTTCATTTACTTAATGACTTAAACATGTATTTACATATATTCCTGTATTATAAATCCAAGATGCTTAAGAAGACATCTCCAAGTGGTGGTGAGAAATGAGGTATAAAATGTTTGATGTCATTTTCACACCACAAGGGGATACTTTACATAATTTAAGTGATTTTCAAAACTATAACAAGGAAAATGCCAGACACTTAAAAGAATATGAACCTCCACGGGGCGTCTGAACAGCTCAGTTGGTTGAGCGTCGTACTTCGGCTCAGGTCATGATCTTGCAGTTCATGGGTTCGAGCCCTGTGTCAGGTTCTGTGCTGACAGCTCAGAGCCTGGAGCCTGCTTCAGACTCTGTGTCTCCCCCTGTCTCTGCACCTCCCATGATCGTGCTCTGTCTCTCTCTGTCTTTCGATGATAAATAAACATTAAAAAAATTAAAAAAAAAGAATATATACCTCTTCTAAAATATTTCCCCAATAACCCTCTGTAGAAAGGATAAACTGGGGCACCTGTGTGGCTCAGTTGTTTAAGCGTCTGACTCTTGGTTTTGGCTCAGGTCATGATCTCACAGTTCGTGAGTTCAAGTCCCACATCGACTCACTGTCTCCCTCTCTCTCTTCCCCGTTCCCAGTTGTTCTCTATCACTATCTCTCTCTCTTTTTTTCAAAATAAATAAGCATTTTTATTAAAAAAAAAAGAATAAACCAATACATCATAAAGAATGTGACTGCAGTGCATTATACATATCATTTAAGTTCTTGAAGCAACTAATGTTCTGTACATGTGTCTATGGAAAACTTAACTAAACCCCTTCAGTGTAATCTAGGTATCTTTACAGTACTAGCAAAGCAATGACAAGTTGAGACACTTTAAGATGTGGGTTAGCAATAGTTCTAGCAGATATCATGTCTTTGAATTTTATTATATTCTCTGCAAAGAAGGCTGACCTGTTGCAGGGCCTTGAGTAATTTCTAATGGCTTCAAAAAGAGTGCACCCAGAATTATAAGATGATTCCAAATTAGACTCCCCACTCAGGGTAGTCCATAAGCGAAAACAAAACAAAAACAAGTCCAAACAAACAAAAACCACACAACTTTCAACAGGATGAACTCTTGGAAGACCAAATTAGAAAAGGAATCCTTAGTTATTGAATCCAGACCCCATCAGAGTTTTTCCTCTCGGAGGACATTGTCTAAAGAACCCTCTCAAATGTGGAAAATAAACCACTTAACTTTTTTTACAGATCCTAAGCTATGCAGACATCATTATCCATCCATCATTTAGTACTCTATACTTGTCTCTGGTCCAAGAATAAGATGGTTCAGAAAAGTATATACTAATCTAAGTCATATATTTGGTGTATTTTTAAATTATAGTTGTTTTTATAATCCATGTCATTGATAAACTTTAATTTCTCCTCTTTAAGTTTGAAGGATAAATTGCTTCATTGGGATTAATACAAATTGGCTATGTTTTTCTACATCATGAAAAATAAAATAATGCTCAGTCTTACTCTGTAAACTTCTCATAGTACAATTAAGACTTGACACTACTCTTCCCTTTTTTTTACCCATGCTCAACAAAATGAGTAACTTTATATTTATTTCTGACCAGATTGTATTTACTTGCTTTAACATGTTTTCATCTGCTTTCTGATGCTAGCCCATCTATACTACTACTTTTTTTTATTGGATGCAAATTTGAAATATTTGATTCAATGTCTTATTTTCCATTTTATATTATATTACTCATAAGAGCAATTAGAGCTAAATACTAATAATGTTACTATCAGAATAGCACAATGTATTTGCCACATCCTGGATTTTTCTTAATACAAATATAGAATATATTGGCTTTTGAAGGACTAACAGGCATAAAAGTATCAGTATTCATTAGAAAATCTATTCAATAACTTCTGATATTTTTAAGTTAATGCACACACAGAAAAATTGTTAAACTCATAGAGCAAATGTTCCAGTCCTATAAATTCATCAAAATTTATCCTTCAAAGAACTAGTCTAACTGTTATAAATATAATTCTAATATAATTTTACAAATAAAATTCAAATATTCTCTCCTATCTTTTTCCAGTTTTGGGAACAGAACCAAATATTAACAATTACCAATATCTAAAAAGGTATCAATATTCTGAATGAGAAAGAAGCTCACACAGCAATATACATTTCTCTGAACTAGTATGAATCATAGCTTTCCTGGCAGTATTGACAGATATGGTTTTTCACTTTTTAAAACTTGCTCTTCATTTTCTTCCAGACAAGGGTGAAACCGTAGGTAAAAGTCTTTTATCAGTTACTCTTTTGGTAATAAATTAATTGAAGTCCTTGAACTTTATAGATAGACACTTTGATTATTTTTTTTATATTTCTTTATTTAATGTGAGGAACTAAAAAATAAAAATGAGCATAGTAAGAGATAAAGAGTCCACGAACATAGCACCTAACCCAAAGTGTAATCTTAATTTAACTTCTGTGTCATAAAGAAAATAACTGATTATATCTCAGTTTCTTCCTCTTAAAAAAGAGATGACCTTAAACTAGATAAGCTACAAGACCCCTTTTAGCTTACAAACTCTATTTTAGACAAGTGTCTTAAGATGATGCTTTACATGAAATATTACAAAATTATCAGAAACCTGCCACTTTTAAAATTAACATGTTTTCAATGAATAATTTGTGGTTAAAATATTTCTTTAAAATCAATAGATTGCTTAGTTTTAATTATTAAGCTACTCAATACAAGCAAATGGGTTATGTAATTAACCACGTCCAGATAGAAAAGTTAAATAATAGGAGGATGACTTTTAAATGTGCAGCACAGTACCAGTTGTTCTATTTTCATTAATTGTCATGTATCTTGCCACGTCCTTTATCTGCTTGTGAATTTACACGGAACACAGCAGGTTGTGAATTTTTAATAGGCTTTCCTCAAGGAAAGAAAAGGTCAGTATTAACATAAAATTCTTCTTAAAGATTTGTGGCACAAATGTTTCACACAGGAGAACAGGTGTTACTGAGGAACTAAAGCCACAATAATCTGACACTTTGTCTATGTTTAAAGAAAACTTAATGTCTCACATAATAAAATAGCACAAGGTCAAATCAATACAAAAGTTATTTCAAAGTGGATGCTGTAAGTTACTTGGCACATGATCCATAATCTACTTCTCATAACATAAACCACTGATTTTGTTCAATTAAATATTTAATATCCAAGTATTGATACCTAAAGTCTAAACAAAAAAGGGAAGAGTAATGAGAAAGCTATCATGTCAGGACTAACTAATCCTGGTCTGATCTTTATTAATAAATGAGTTGGAATCTGAAATATTTATACCACACAAGGAATGAGGAACAGAGACATTATACCAGGGAAAATATACAAAAGAAGAAGTAATTAAAGTAATAAAGAGAAACTTAAAGAGAAGAGAGGGCACTTAAGCAGGGGAATATAATTAAAGATTTTTGGCCACTGCTCTGTTTCTATAACTGTTAGGAAATTAGTAACATCAGCATACCTGCTATAAGTTAACTCTTGTCTCTCAAGGATTTCAACAAGGGTTTCAATCCTTCAGGTCTCAGGGGGTCTGGAAATATATCTCTCTGCTTATAATAAATATCTGTTGTAATTTCTTTACTGGTATGGTTCCCAAATATGTTTGTTTAAATAATATTTCGATAAACATAGGCCAATGTTAAGCCCCCAGATTTGTCGATTTGGGCCCTCTATGGTTTAGCGCCGACTTTGGCTTAGGACATGATCTCATGGTTCGTGGGTTCAAGCCCTGTGTCAGGCTCTATCTCATGGCTCGTGGGTTCAAGCCCTGTGTCAGGCTCTGTGCTGACAGTTCAGAGCCTGGAAACTGCTTCGGATTCTGTATCTCTCTCTTTGTCCCTCACTTGCTAGCACTCTGTCTCTCAAAAATGAATAAACTTTAAAAAAATATTTTAAAGATATGTATATATATCTTTTTTGTAAAATGCAAGTTCTAAATGGTTTAAGAAAAATTCTTAAGACCAAACCTTATAAATGCATAGGTCTGATTTTTTTTTCTGTTAATTATGAGAAAGTTAGAAATCCTTTCACTTTGATTCCCAAAATCACTGTCCAGCTCCTAACCCTCATCTCTTTGATTTCGTTCTACCATGTTCAATTTTCTAATCCAATGGAAACTCCCACAGAATGTGATCCAATTACAGGATTTATGCTCTCTGTAGTATAAGTTAAGGTAAAAATACTGCTGTGATTCATTTTCCAAAACTGAACTTTATAATAATTAAGATGTCCCCATTCTAGCATTTTCTTTTGCATGTATAACTGATTAGAATAGGGGAACTGGTCTTTATGATTCCCATATTGCTGTGTATCCTTCCCCACTCTGAATCTACATTCTGTATTCATCTAGTGTTCTGTACAATTTGTAAAATGCAAAAAAAAAAATTCCAACTTTATACCTCTATAGTCATTCTTCATTTGGTAGTTTAGGTGTTAGATGCTGTAGGAAATCCTCACACACAGCTGTGGGCCTGTGAATTTCTGTTACACACAACATTTGGGTTTTCCATAGCAAGAGAATGGAACCATTGATTTCTTTTAGAAGTACTTGATTCCTATGAGAGTAAACACATATTCCTCAATTAAAATTCTTGAATGAATAGACAATAAAAATCACAACTGTGTACTACAAATCACAGTTATCTGAACAAATAATTGATAATATCATAAACTTTTCTTGAGTTCTTTTGATTCCCAGACAGAACAAGAACTATGCAGTGCTTATATCTGCTGTTTGGAAAATTGCCACTGTTGCACATTCATGTAATTGGAAAGTTTCCTGGCAACTATGTGTGTTTTCAATTACTAAAAAGCATCAATCTTGTGACTTTTTGATATTGGTTCCCTGGACAACACAGTCATATGTTACTTCTGAGAGCTTTTTAGTTAAAAGCAGATATTTCTTGAATTTTTCAACCTTACCTTGTTGTTTGTGAATAGCTAAAAATGCAGTAAAAAACTATTTGTCATCTGGCTTTTCTCTTTCTTTAAAGTACATATCCATTTGGGTTTTTTTTCCCCAGCATATCTATAATAATGTGAGTTATTTGTCCAGGAATCAGAAAGAATTGAGTTTGATCCAAATTTGATGGCTAAAGACTAATTACTAAAAACCATTAACTAAAGAGTAGACTGCCTTTATTTATTTATTTATTTATTTATTTATTTATTTATTTAGAGAGTGTGTGCGCCTTTGCTAGCACCTGTGAGTGGGGGAGGGGCAGAGAAAGGGAGAGAGAAAATCCCAAGTAGGCTCCCTGCTGTCACCACAGAGCCCCACATGGGGCTCCACTTCAGGAGATTATGACCTGAGCTGAAATTAAGAGCTGGATGCTGAATAGACTCAGCCCCCCAGGTGCCCCTGGGCCCCGAGACTGCTTTTATAGACCCAACAGTACCAGTAATACGATATATTAGCTGTATGTGTGTTTTAAAATATATATTTAATTTAACAGTTTTATGTTCATGTAAAAATGTTGTCATAACCAAGTAAGTTCATTGATGTAAGCTCCAAAAAAGAAAAAAAACCCTTTAAATTAAAAAAAAACTGCTTTAAATAGAAAATAATCAGTTTAATATTTGTACATGCAATTGGATGAAAATGTTTGTTGATGTAAATAATCTAAAACAAAATATCAAATGTTATTTAGATAAATATCTAATTTTTGCATAATTGAAGGATGTTGTCTCCAATTTTTAATCTTTAGCCTACACATCAGTGTGCCTATTCTGCTTTGTGACTACATTTTACATAGATATTAAAAAAAGTAAAATGCTTGTGATGATGACTAAGCTGTAATAAATGCCTTATAGAAGTTTAGAAAATCTACCATTGTTTTCATATTTCTTATCTGCTAAAAAACAAAATAAAAAATTTAAAAACATGATCTCTTATTGCAAATTAACCAACTATGAACCCATCTTAGAGACTGTTTATTGGTTGGGTGGTTCAATTAAAGAAAAACTTATAATCCTTGTGTTTTACAAAGTCATGTTCAGTCCTCCTACGTGTAAGCCCTATAATAATTCCATGGAGAGCAGGAGGTATTCACATCTAGAACCTGCATATCTATTCCCAGGTCATACTCAAGGAACTTGAGACCCATTATTTCCTGCCCAGACATCCCTGAGTTTGCTTCTAGGTCCAAGGAGGCTGTCTCTTCCAGGTCGGTCATCCAAAAGCCAGACTTACCAACTGTTATATGCAACCCTAAACACTGGGGGCAGTCCTAGGGAGCATCTGTTAAAATACAATATAGATGGAATTTGCCCATGAAAACCTGGAACCCTGGGGTAGCATTTGCACTGAGATGCATTGTGCACTGGGCTGGGATGCCCACATGAATGCCTGCAAAGCCCTTTGATGTGATGAGTAGATTCTGGAAGATTAGTGTTGTGGGCATAGGCAAAGAAACAGACTTGTTTAGCATTGCCTTGTTCCTGCACAAAACTTTACTGAGGTTATTAAGAAGATAGATTTGACAAGATAGGAGACTATATAGAACATATTTTATTGTAGAATTTATTAACTTGATTTATAATATTAAAATGTGTAAACATCTATTTGTACTCTTTCTCCAAGTTTCAAAAATATCTGTGGGGCGGTCTCTCTCTCTCTCTCTCTCTCTTTCTGTCTCCCTCTCTCTCTCTCTCTCTCCGTCATATGAACCAAAAAATAATGCATAGTGCTTCTAACATAGGAGCTCTGCCTCATACACCTTTGTCTGTCTTACAGATAAGCTATCACTAATTCTCAATGGAAATGCAATAACTAATAGTAAGTTTATAAGAATTTCCTAAATAAGAGGAGAGTAAGAGAATTTTCTAGTCAAGAAAGAAATGAGAGAAGTAATGTTTACACAAGCTTATCAAGACCGATGACATAGCTTTGTCAGGATTTAATTGCCTATGAAAATGGTTATTTACCAAGCAAAGCAAAGAGGGGAACAGTGTTTGGTTTATTTTTATTACTTTTTCCCATTTAAAGTAAAAATCACACTGGTATGTGAAACAGACTTGCTGTTTAAGATATATAGATGAGTGTGTTCATACTTATTCAAGTCACATTTCAAGAACTAAGATAACTGACCCCATTATTCAGTGATGGGACATGAGAGACTTTGTTTGAATTCTTTCAGCGTTATGTACTTTTAGACATTATCATGGATATGCTCTTTTTTATTTCCCTTAGCTTCATTCAGACCAAGATAAAGGAGATGGATCACTCAAATATATTTTATCTGGAGATGGAGCAGGTACTCTTTTTATTATTGATGAAAAAACAGGTGACATTCATGCCACAAGAAGAATTGATAGGGAAGAAAAGGCCTTTTATACTCTGCGTGCACAAGCTATTAACAGAAGAACTTTGAGACCAGTAGAACCAGAGTCTGAGTTTGTGATCAAAATCCATGATATCAATGACAATGAGCCAACATTCCCTGAAGAAATTTATACAGCTAGTGTCCCGGAAATGTCTGTTGTAGGTAAGTTCATTTATAGGAGTTATCATGGTATGCAAAAAGTATAAATAATTACCAGAAATTCTTAAAATGCTATTATCAGCTAATTGATGTTAACTATTTGACATGTTTGATTCCCTCCTAAGAGTACTTATTTAATTTCCTCAGATCGGACATGAATTAGAAAAAAAAAAGATGAATCATTTTTTACATGCTATGGATTCATAAATCTTTGCAAATAAGTAGATACTTCCTTCAAAACCCAAAGAAAATGCCATTAAAATTTGGTAGAAAACTATGAAAATATAATATCTTTGTCACATGGATATGTAGAACAGCTAGATAAAATTCTCACCCCAAATATATTATAAGCACATTTGGAACACTGTCGATGTAATATAGAGTCTTAGTATGCATACTCTAGTTACAATTTGCCTAAAGACATTGTCTGGTTTATCAAGATGATACAAAGGGTGGACTTGATTAGATTATCTGATTCATATTATTTTAAAGCATATTTTTATTATAAGCATAATTCTGCTGATGTAAATCTCCTATTCAAATAAACTAGTTGAAATACCACAATCACCTACTGGTATAGAAATACAGATTTAGATACATATAGAAATCACATGGAATCACATATTAGTATAGACATACAGATCTAGGCTGTATTATCTGTAAGATGGAAGGCATGAAAAAGTTGAAATATAACATTCAAGATAATGGAACTTTCTTTTTCAATGCAATAAAAAGAAGTTGTTATTTGTAACCAAAGAACATTAAGATTGCTTTATTTTTTTATTAAATAGAGAATGACAAAAAACAAACATCAGGAAACAAAGATAACATTTTTTTGGAGATGGGTTTTTAGATTTAGTAGAATAAATTTATTCCTCCAGCATAGGAGAAGTCATATAAAACCAATGAAATAATTCTGATAGTTTTCTTTTAAGTTATAATGGCACATTTTCAACTCTGCATTTCCCAAAGCATTGTTCTGGGATTATTATTTAATATTTACTTCACTAAATCCCAAGGACTTTGGAAATTGCTTTATTATGAAGCTCTTTTATATATCTTGAACTTTATTAAATAGCTTTTAATAGTTCATGGAACTTGGGATTAAATTGGATTGTTTCTAAATTTAGAATTTAATCTATTCATAAAATTGTATTCTAGAGCAGATGTTAATTATTTTTATAGTTAATTAGTTGAGAGGAGGAAAGAGGAGCACACTTACTCCTTTGTGATCTGATATGCCCTTTACATGAAACAAATCTATTATGTGAAAATGAATTTTAATATCAAACCTAAGCATATGTAAAGTAACCACATTTTTTATAGTTTGATACATTGTAGCATTATCTACACATGCATAAAAATATACCTGTTGCCTAAATAAATATGTGGCTGAATTCAGAGTTTTCCATATGTATGATTTTCATGTCAATTGTATAGAAGTGTTTCTTTAAGAGGTCATTATTAAAGCCAAAAATCATTCAAGTCTTCCATGAAAACCAGTGCTTTTGCTCCTCCTTCTGGTACTGTGCAGAACTAAGCTGAATTTGGATACTTCAGGTACTTCCGTGGTGCAAGTCACAGCTACAGATGCCGATGACCCTTCCTATGGGAACAGCGCCAGAGTTATTTACAGCATACTTCAAGGGCAGCCATATTTCTCTGTGGAGCCTGAAACAGGTCAGGAATCATGAATCAGTGCTTGTTACTTTAAGTCATTGTGATCTTTATAAGTAGAAAAAAGGTGGGAAAATAAGAACGAAACATTAACATCAACGCTTACAGAAAAGCGATGATAGCACACTTAAATATTTGAGAATTTAAGTTAAATGATTGAGTGAGCTGATGGAAATAGACCTGTTTTATGTTTTTGCATATGGGTTTGGGTCACTATATAGCCAATATGGTATTCTTTAGGTAACAGAAAACCACACAAATTGTAAAATATTTACATTGAATCACTTTCATGATTTCTAGACAATAAAAATAAATAGCAAAAACATATTCTGTCTTTCAAAACACCCTAGATATATAATTGTGGTCTTAATCAACTAGTAGTTGAAATTTTATTGAGGATAACAAAAGTTTTTATATTTTCTTCAAGGCATCATCAGGACTGCTTTACCAAACATGAACAGAGAAAACAGGGAGCAGTATCAAGTGGTAATCCAGGCCAAAGACATGGGCGGCCAGATGGGAGGCTTATCAGGGACCACCACGGTGAACATAACACTGACAGATGTAAATGACAATCCGCCTCGCTTCCCTCAGAGTAAGCTGTCTTTAATGGTCTTTCCACAGGGCAAAAGCTTAGACTGAAACAAGAAAAGATATGGAAAAGGCAATTGTCAATCATTTAATTTTAAAAACATTGAAACTGTGCTATAAAAGTGAAAAAATGCTACATGTGATGAATTAACTGTTCCTGAAATATAATATAATATAATGTAATATATATATATATATATCAGATATATTTCATTTAGAAATAGGGATCTATGATCACAAAACCTGTCCATATATATACTCTGCATCAATGACTGTAATCCAAGAACTATTCCTTTCAGATAGCAAGAAGAAATTATGTTTTACTGGAAAACAGTCATACTTCTACAATGAATGTGTTTACTGCCACCTAGAATTTAATAAGAAGGATGCTATCTTGAGGGTAAAATTTTTCAATAAAATATCTAACTTGTCGTATTATGAGAACTTGGTCAGAAAGGGCTACATAGCTAGAACCTAACCAACTAATCAGACTTTTAACATTTAATTTCACTGTGTCAGACTTATAGTTACTCTCTCTGTGTCTGGAATGCTAATCATTCTAAAACATTTTGTATTCCTGACCTATTTAGTTATAAAACACTAAATCTATTTAGTGATAATGTTATCTATTTAAATCTATTTTTTTTATAAAATGAACCCTTCAAGTTCTCAAAATAGATCAAGACTAGATTAAGAACTATTAGCTTCTGACCATATAATACATGTATTTATTCTCCCTTTTTATACAAATTTAGTAGACATGCAATTAGAATGGGTGATGTTAGATCTCAATGGGCACTCCCAAGTATCAGACAATTTCCTGCTAATTGGGAAAATCTTGTACTTTATGATGGAATTTTATGTTGTTAGAAATGTGGTATAGAATGCAGGTTGTAGTATAATCTTTGTCCTTAATTTTTAGCATTTTTTGTGTGGTCATTTCTAAATTGATCTCCCAATTCTAGCTTGATTTTTGGCTTAAATACTTTTGTGACAAAGTATTAAAATGTAGTTTTCTGTGATATTTAATTTTTTTAATGTTTATTTTTGAGAGACAGAGAGTGTGTGTGTTGGGGGTTGGGGGTACGCGCAGAGAGAAAGGGAGACACAGAATCTGAAGCAGGCTCCAGGCTCTGAGCTGTCAGCACAGAGCCTGACACGGGGCTTGAACTCACAAATTGTGAGATCATGACCTGAGTCAAAGTAGGATACTTAAACAACTGAGCCACTCAGGTGCCCCCTGTGATATTTATATTTTTCCCTAAAGGCTATAATGCAGAAGGAATTATGGTCTAAGAATTTGTTGCATTATTTTGACTATTTCAAAGCAATTTATCTCTTTTCCATGTTATTTTTGTCTAACTCTGATGAGTAATAATAGTGTATGATTTGAATTGAATTGTTTAAAATCATGTGTGTAGAAAAATTAAAACATTCACATAGAATTTTTTGAAGAGAGTAATCATTTGCTTATTATTTATGATGATTCTTTTGTTAAATATTAAGGAATATCCCCATTAGGTCTGCTATTGTGGTGTTTGGCCCAAAACAGTCAGATTGAAACTCTGATTACCTGTAGCATCATCAGGGAAAGAAAAAAAATAATCCCTATTAGATATTTTCAAATAAGTCTGAAGGCATGCTTAGTTGCATTAAAATTCAATATTCACATATTGTATGTATTTCTGACCACCTCTTAGCTTTAACTTGTTACCAGGAGAATGAAAATGCAAATCCAGTAGAATAAGCCATAACTAATTAATCACATTATCCACAATAATGAGGGAAAAAATATCCCTAAAAAGAGTATTTTTTAAGTCAATAATAAATGACCACCAAGAGGACTATTATATTATAAATGCTGAGGAACATATATACACGTGTCAAACATGCAGTTTATTTAAAAATGATACATCCAGTAAAGCAAATTAA
This sequence comes from Cryptoprocta ferox, assembly GCA_028646485.1. Taxonomy (NCBI): domain Eukaryota; kingdom Metazoa; phylum Chordata; class Mammalia; order Carnivora; family Eupleridae; genus Cryptoprocta; species Cryptoprocta ferox. Next base: position 125,865,771 of record CM053572.1, read on the forward strand.
TAGATTCTAATTAAACACAAGAATCAGATATGTGAAAGATAATAATGTCCAATGAACATTTATTTTATTATTATTTCATCTACTGTAACGCCTTTATTAATTCTTTCTATAATTATTTCCTTTCCTTTTGTTAGGTCAGAATTTATGATTGGTATCTGATAGGTATATTACACAAGCCCTGATATAATTATAATAGTAGTAGTGATGATGATGATGATGATGATGATGATATAATGATAATAATAAAAAGAAGCAGCAGCATATTTTCTGAATAACATGGTTTTTGGCCACTGTACCGAGTTATTTATTGGCCTTCTTTCATTTAATCACAATAACTCATTCAGGTCAATATTATGATCTCCATTTTATAAATGAGAAAACAAAGGTTGTAGATGTGAATACCAAACTACAGGTTATGCAGAGTAGGGTTGAAATCCATGTCCACCTCTGGATGTACAACACAATACATTTAGAGGAATTGTAGAGCACCTTGTATCTTGCCTCACTATTTTTTAATTATAGCTAGAAACATAATTTGTGGATTTTTATTTTTCTCAATTATTTTTTCTGCAATGAATATTTGCAACCATATCTTACTATTGGGAACACTCAGTCCTGGCAATTAGAATACAACTTGATAGCCTCAGTCACCTCACATCCAGAAAACTAGTTTTTAATTTCTAATATCATTTCATTAAATAGCCAAGATTTGGAGACAGTTCCACAGTTTATGAAGCCTTTCATATGCAGCATAGCATTGAGAACTCAGAACTAACCTATGTAGATCCCTTGTTATTATTATTACACCGATGTACGGAAAAAGTAAAGGAGATTCAGAGTAGAAATGATAAAGACAACAAACCAATGCTGCCTAATAGTAATATAATGCAAACCAAAAGTGTGTGCACACATGTAATTATAATTTTTATCTGCTGTATAAAAAAGTTAAAAGAAGCAGGAGACATATATTTTAACCATATATTTTCTTTAGCCTAATATTGTCCTTTAGATATGTCAATATAAAACTTAATTCAGGTATTTTTTATTCTTTTTTACCATAATTATTTGGAATACCCACTTAGATAATGTATTTCCCAGTCTCAGTTCAGACTAACCACATTTCTAATCAATCTGTGCCTGAAGTGATTCTGCATGTGTCCCAGTGCTGTCTTCCTTAGTAGCTTTTTCATTTTGGTCAGTTAAACCGACCCTTCTGTTTTTCAGTGACAGTCAATAAACTTGGATAGCAGTGCATACTCAGTGGTAGAGTGTAAGACTAAATAATTCAACACCTATGAAGCACTTGACTCAGTAGCTGACACTAGTATATGTATGTGTTCAGTAATGTTGATTTGTTCAAATGCTGCTCTATTACTATTATTAGTCAATATTATAAAAGTAGCCTCAGAACTTAAACTTCCATGCAGATGGGCTGATCCAAATTCAGTATTTCCCAATATGGTCCATCTGTGGAAGATAAAAATCTCAGTCATTTGAAAGGGACAGTGAAAGATCAGATGTTCCGCTTCATTGTTTAGCTTATTTATTGTGTGGATCTATAACCGTCATTCCCCATCAGGGACAATTTTGCCACCCCAGAGAACATTTGGCAATGTTTTGAGACATTTTTGCTTGTCTCAGCTGGTGGCTACTACCGGCATCTATTGGGTGGAAGATAGGAATGCTGTTGAACATCTTTACAATTCACAGGACAAAGAATAACTTGGCCCAAAATGTCAACAGTGGTGCAGTTAGGAAATTAATATGTTATATGAGGATCTATTCCAGTGAAATCATAAATTCATTTATCTGACATATTTATTGAAAACACACTGTGAGGTGCCTGGGTGGCTCAGGTGGTTAAGTATCCAACTTTTGATTTCGGCTCAGGCATAACCTCACAGTTGTGAGATGGAGACCCCTCCTCAGAGTCTGCTTGGGATCCTCTCCCTCCCTTCCTCTCTCTGCCCCCCCCCCACTTGTGCATGCACATGCTCGTGTGTTCTCTCCCTCAAAGTAAATAAACATTAAAAAATCTTTATACCAAACTATATTTTAGAAATTAGATATATGAATGTTGTCAACAAAGAGTCCTGGTGTTTATCCCTATGACCTTTCATTACAGTAGGTGAGGCAGATCAGACTTAAGTAAAAACATATATTTACAAGGCGTTGACTTAGTCATGGATAAAAAGAGGAACATGTGTGTGCCAAAGGGAAGAACAAGGGAAGATCTCATTCAAGGGGTGATATTTTATCCAAACATGGCAAGATGAAATAAACTCAGCCATATCAAGATGCAAAAATCCACCAAGCAGAGTTAACAGCATGTGGGAGACCCTGAGATTGGAAATTGAGTGATTATATCAAGAACTAAAGATGGTGTGGCTGGATCATAGCAAACAGTAATAGGTTGATGGGAAATTAGATCAAAGAGCTCTACACTCCCAGGAACATTGACAATAATAAAATTTTATTGGTATTTACAAACACAGGAGCTCCTGGATGGCTCAGTTGGTTAAGCATCCAACTTCAGCTCAGGTCATGATCTCACAGTTCGTGAGTTCAAGGCCCGCATCGGGCTCTGTGCTGACAGCTCAGAGCTTGGAGCCAGCTTCACATTCTATGTCTCCTTTGCTCTCTTTCCCTCTCCGCTCTTGTTCTGTCTCTATCTCTCTCTCTCAAAAATAAATAAATATTTTAAAAAAACAATAACAAATACATAACTGTGTGCCCGACCGAAGTTATCATCATGGTCCTGTGCATTTAGAAGTGAACAGCTAGGTGAACATTAATATAACATGGGTGCCCAGCTAAGTGTGATTCTAAAGGAGAGGTAATGGATTAGAAGGTTAGAGGATACCTGAAAACTGGGTTCCAAAAGTATTTTCTGCTCTCTTGCTCTAGATACTAACTTGTATTTTTCAGTCTCAAAAAGATACCTGTATTGAGTTTTTTCACAATCCTGGGTTATATCAAGTGACATAATTTTTAAAATAATAAGGGAAGAAAAAATCTACTGCTTATGTTTCATTGACAGGTACTGTGTTTGCACCTAAGCACGTGAAGATTAATGTCTTGATTCTTGATTATGAGTGGTCTATTGTCTAGCAAGAGAGAGAATATTTCAATAGGAAATCATGTGTAATGAAGGAACTATGCATAGAATGCAATGGGCATACAGAATAGCAGCACTTATCCAATTTGGGCGGGGGTGAGGGTATTAGTACATCATTTACAACGCAAGCTTTTTTGGGGAATTTATCTCTTGATCTAAGTCTTTTCTTAAAACTACTATATGCCATAAAGATAGAAAAAGATGAAGAGTTCACAAAATTGGGAATTAGCAAATTTCTAATTTATGAAAAGGCATATTCTGTGCAGCAAAAAAAAGGTAAAAAACATGCTTCCAAGTGGTGATGGAAATTGTCTGGTGATAAAAATGACAGATGGTTTTTTAAAATATTTATTTATTTTTGAAAGAGGGAGAGAGAGAGAGGGAGACAGAGACAGAGTGTGAGTGGGTTAGGGGCAGAGTGAGAGGGAGACACAGAATCCAAAGCAGGCTCCAGGCTCCAAACTGTTGGCACAGAGCCTAACACGGTGCTTGAACTCACAAATGGTGAGACCATGGCCTGAGCCAAAGTTGGACAATTAACCAACTGAGCCACCCAGTCACCCCTGAAATAATATATGCTTTTAAGTGTTTGCTTTTCTGTATTTTCTATTTTTATATGTTTTTGTAACTTGATAATGCTAAAACAAAACAAAACAGAATAACAATGGAAAGGACAAAAGTGACAATTACTTCCATAAAGTCCAATTAAATCCGCACTGGATAGCAGCTATTGGAATTTACATAATGGCAGTAATTGCAGATGATCTTTCCCAATTGGATTTAGTTGAAATCATTTTGTAAGAAGCTGGAGGATAATAACTTGAAGAATAAAAGAATAGCAAAAAGAGGACTGAAGAAATAATGCCTGTACTTTAAGAAGCTAAGATGAATAAGAAAATAAAATAGAAAAACAATATAGTAGTTAGAAAGAAATCTTGAATTAAGTGTGGTTTGGTAGATAATTTCTGAAAGTCTCCTATGGCTCAGGCACAAAGTGGGAATTAGGCCACAGGGGCCAACAAAGGACCTGAGCTCCTGGTTGAAGATATAGACAATAAAGTGTTAACTACAGGAATATAATGTGATGTCTGGTTGTGTGGTAAGTGCTGTGAAGAACATAGAGCAGGTTAAGGGGCTAGAGAATGGCAGGAGTGCTATTTTAGGGTGGATGAATAGGAGAGGCTTTTCTAAGGAGACCTGAGTAATTTCAGGAACTAAGAATGCATACAATTAGGCAATTTAGCTTCCCTATCTTAGATCCCACATATACAATACTTAGGTGTTAACAGTTAATAAATAAGGTCAGGACCCCCCAGGTGGCTCAGTTGGTTGAGCATCTGACTCTTGATTTAGGCTAGCTAAGGTCATGATCCTTAGGCTAATCCACGATCCTCCAGGGTTGTGGGATTGAGCCCCATGTTGGGCTCTGTGCTGAGCATGGAGTCTGCTTGATATGTTCTCTCTCTCTCTCTCTCTCTCTCTCTTACTTTCTCCTCTCTCTCCCTCTGCCCCTCTCCCTTGCTCATGCTCTCAATCTCTCTCTCTAAAATAAAAATGAATAATTTAAAAACTGATATAAATAAATAAATAAATAAGGTGACATATGTAAAATGTCTTTAGTAGTAACTGTAACGTATAATAAGGTCTTGATAAAAATGGATTTCCTCCCCTTCCCTTTTCCTTCTTCAGGAGTATATCTAATGTTTCTGATCTTACTCTTTTCCTGTCTCTGATGCTGTGCTGCTATTCTTTTATGGCCAAACAAAGAGTAAATAAAAGTGCCTTAAGCCTGGAAAGACCTGTAACCTCAGTGGCCACAACAAAATGAATGTGCTTACCTCATATGAACATATGAATACGTTCATGAATGAGGACTCCAGAGCCTACTTTTCTGCTCTCCAACCAGTCAAATGTTCAGTGGTTCTTGAATGTTGTTGTTTCATTGTGCTAACCCAGAAAATATTACACTTCCTCACCTGAAATCTAAGCTCCTGGTATCCTGCTTAAATATTTTAGTCTTTTTCATCCCATTTCCTTTCGTCTTTCCTTAACATCAGAAAACCAAAATAAGCTCCATGGAAAAGGTCTATGAAAAGACTAAGTTACTGAAACTTGATCTCTGTGGGGCTTGGAAAGATCAACTGGGACAACAAGATTTGTGTCCAATGACTTTGAAAAAAAATCTCTGGAAAAATGTTATAATAACTGATTTTCATCCTGACCAGAATAAATGATTAAGAAATATCTGATCTGCAGATCCTAGTATCTTTGCTTTAATATAGCAGAGAATGTTGTATCATAAGACTCTAAAGTCCATTAAAAACAAAAACAAAACAAAACAAAATAAACATCAAGAAGGTAGGTTCAGGCTTAGGGAAAAAAATATTTACAAAAGCACTTATGCAGATGGTGAGGGTCCAAGCCAGCCAGCTGGTGCCAAGGACTGGGCTCTAGTTCTTGAATGGGACAGTAGTTCACTAGAACTCAAGTAGAAGGAAGGCAACTAAGCCTGAGACCCAGGCAAAAACTCCGGACCACAAATGAGCCAACTCTAGGGCATAGCTCAAGACCACAGCTCTTTATTCACATTTACCTGCTTTCCCACACATCTTATCACAGAGACAAAAGACAGAAAAAGTAGATTATTTTTTGCATCCTCATAACTTTAGGTGTGGGCTCCTGAGAAAACCAGCTGTAATGGAACCATACCCCTAGTCCATTTAGCATTGAGTCACAGACATGTTTGCACCAAGCTTAGGTGGACAAGCAGGAGTCAGGGACCTATAACTAGTACATTTATGCAATGTTAAATGAGCTGAAACTTTATGAAGGGGAAAAATTTATAAAATGCAAAGAAATTGAGTGATCGTTTTGTTTGTATTTATTCTTGACTTTCTTAAGATAAGTTTTAGGGCATTATGAATGTAGATAATCATCAAATCTATGAGAATTTGATATGATATTTATTATGTAAGATCTATCCCAAGTACATTCAAAAGAATGAATTTATAATTGTCCACTATACTTTTTGCCATGAATTATTAAGGACAGTAACAAAAATCAGTTCTTCATTGGGTTATTAAGTCTGAAAATTGACACAGAATTTCTCCCTTAATGGAAAGTTTTTATTAAGATAAATTATAAGTAATGAGACACTTTAGGTGTGCAAATAACCTTAATAAGACTCTAATTTTCTGAATATTTTAATACTATCTCTTTATATTCCCTCAAATTGTATCTAAAGATTATACACAACTATGGCCAATTGAGAAGCAATAGTAAACAATTTCAGAATCACTCAGAGCCCAAAAAAGATATCATATGTATATTAATGTGTTTTATCTAAATGACCTAGATTGGCCACTGACTCTATTTAGCCCATTAAATTACATAAATATCAGTTATCCACTTTGCGTAAATTTAAATAAAGCATTAGTGTAAAAATAATAGAAATAGGCAGTGTTACCAAATGCACTGACCACTATAAAATACAAAAATATGCATTAACTCATTAAATGTTCACGTCTATATAATTATAATAACATAATTGCCTCCTTTTTATTAGTTAAAAAAACAGATACATGTAAACTTAAGTTACTTGTTCAAAATTCTATAACTGGGAAATAAATGAAAGTCAGATTGGGGATCAAGGTTCTTTGGCTCAAAAATCTGTGCTTCTAACCACTACACCAAGAAAGAAACTGGTACCTGACTCTCTTTATCTTCCCTGGAGCATTTTGCTTTCATTAATTCCATGATTCACTACTTGTACATAGATTGTAGAGTCAACTTTAGATAAGGTATACTAAATTCTTAAAATGTCTATGCATTTGATACAAACAAGGAAATGAAACCTTTATAAGTTGGTTCTTTGCAATTCCCAGGGACCAAACATGAATGGCTTGTGTGTGTGTGTGTGTGTGTGTGTGCGTGTGTGCGCGCGCGCGCGTGTGGGTGGGATCCTTATACTCCTTAGACAGATAAATAAACATCTTTTTTGAGACAAGGTCTTTCAAGGAAATGTCTCTATGATATACTTAGGGATTTAAGACCCGTACATTCAGTGAGCTGTGAGACTACCATAGTCCCTGCCTGGTACAAGAGAGATTTGATTTAATAAGTGCTGATTTTCGCTTTGTAAATAGAGTCAACCTCTTCTCTACAGGGATTCCAAGGTAATGTAGGCCTCAGGCTGATCTGCATATTTTAAAATTATCAAGCACATTTCAACTAGAGCAACAGTCAGGTATGTCCCAAGAAAGATGCTTTAGCATGAGAAAGAAGGAATGAAATTTAAAATATCTCTTTTCCCCTTCTTCATTGTCTAGGAAAAAAATACGTTTATATTCCATAGCAATGTTCTATACTTTATATTGGTAGAGATAGCTGTGATTTTTTTTCTGTGACCACCAAAATATTTGTAGGATTCTTCCCTATGGTTCCAAAGTCTATAGTTTATAAGAATTACAAAGAAATGGTGTTATAAAAGCATTCCTTGAATTATAAAACATTGACTCAAGCCCTACAGTGTGGGCAGGAATTATGCTAGGAAAAAATAATAAATTAATAAAGAGAGATACAAGATACAGGATACATCCACAAATGGTCTGTACTTTGAAGGGTATAGACACAAACTCTCCCTTTCCCTTGTCCTCTCTCTCTCTCTCTCTCTCTCTCACACACACACACACACACACACACACACACACACCTTTTTGGTTACATTGTAGTTTATCTTATACCCCGTGTCTTCTTTACTTCTTTTCTTGCTTGTTTTTGTTTGTAGATATAGGTTATATGTCTGAACAGATGCATAGATGTAAGTATATATACTCATAATATGTATGCATATACATATGCATGTTGACATGTATGTTCTGCACACACCTATAATTGGAGAATGATGCAATAACATTCATACTAGAATTGCCAATTAAAGTCTAAATCATCAAATGATAAAGCTCTTCAGTTGGAAGTGGATCAGGAAAGAGAAAATTATTTAAGAGTTCTCCAGGTAGGAAAACAAGGGAAATGAGCTTGATTTGGTATGGCTGGACCCCAGGGTTTGAAGCAGGGTTTATGAGACAAGAAGGAAAATATACGGGCATTGCTAACATCATGAAAAGGGGTGGATATAAAACTAAAATGCCATATAGATGATACAAAGGAACATTTTTAAAGAGATGACCAGGCACAGTTCTTCCTTTTGGCTATTCTGGTAGGAATGAAGCACACTGCTTGGATCACAAAAGCAAGAGTTGGTGTGAGTCCAGACTAATGCTGAGGAGAGGAGGGATTTGAGACATATTTAAGTGGGTGATCCACAGGACTTGGTAATTAGGTCGACAAAGGTTTGAGGGAGAGAGGAGAGAACAAAAGAAAAGGCTATTTTCTAGCTTTTTACCAGAAGGGCTTGTTTGAAAGAGAGACAGCGATTTCAGTTTGATTCGAACATTTTGAATTGAGTTTCAGATATCTAAGAGTAGTGAAAAAGTATGTTGATCTGAGCGAGATATGCAGATGACATAAAAGTGAAAACAGACATGTATGATCTCAGTTAGGGTAAATGTTTAGAGAGACATAACTGGAGAAATGCATAATATTGCAAATCTGATGAAAGGTATAAATTCCTCGAAGGGCTAGTGTGTATGGAAATTATACAAAAATCCACTTGAAACTCCCCAGTTATTCCATGGAGAGTTGCCTTCAACTAAACCATTTGGCATTTTGCAAAATGGGATTCAAAGTTCCTCTGTATCCTTCAGAGAAAAGTTGAATAATAACCCCGGATAAGTATAGATATAAGTACGTAGATACAAATAGCTGTGCAAATATGTTTGTCTGTTACAGAGTTTTTAGTATGCCTACTCAGTAACACATTGCAATAGTAGGGCCTACCTAATACAATGTTGATGTGATTATGAATGACTAGTTTACAGTTATTTTAACCTCTCCATTTCCTATGTACAGTTTTGTTTCTATACATTGCAATTGTGTGCATTGTATTGATGCCACACCTTGGACACAATTTCAAAGATATGTGTCAAGATGGATTTCGTAGTCCCCAGGGTTCAATGGGCAGCTTATCTAAAAGCTTTGTCCTGTAGCTTTCCTCAATGAACAGGAAACTAAGACATCATGCAGCATCTTGTTTTGCTCTAATTTAACTTCAATGCCCAAAGCTAAGTTGGTGATCACATCTCCAGTGCTCACAAATTTAGGTTTCTTTCTTTCCTCTGGTGAGAGTCTTCCGTTCCAAAGCCTCATTCCTTTGTCATTCTCTGGTGTGACTTTCAGCTCTCCTCTCCTTTCTCCTAAATGCCCATTTAGCATTGCATAATTTCTTTAACCACTGTGCAGTTTTCTCCAAGGAGCTTTATCTCGTTTTTAATTTCTTCCTGTTAAGCTCATTAAAAAACATCGTTTAAACATTATACAATGGAATGGTTTATAAACGTGCATAATTGTGTCATTTTTCTTAAAGCAAGTGTTGTTCGAGATTATTATGCAGCATAGAGATGTTACAATAAGATTACACACAAAGCAAATAAAAAAATTAAACTAATGTTAAATTATTTTGTTGATTCATATATTTTTTTTTTTTAACAACAGTGCTGGAAATGCTGAGAGTTCTTACATAAATGTGAATAGAAACAAGGGCAGGGAACAAAGGAAAAAGACAAATTATATCTCTTTGAGACTTACTTCTTTTTATCAACAAAACAAAATTTCAACTATTTCCTGCCAAGCTCAAAATCTGAGTTTGCCCTGGCTGCCCTCCCACTGGTGTTCTGGTATCTCTTTTGTTGTTTCTGAGGACGTTAGCTTGTCACATCTCTTAAGTCTTTCCTCCAAAGTCCCTTACCTTGAGCTGTCAATTGTTTCTAATTCTAGTACACAAATCTGCAGTGTTTTTAATATTCAACTGCAAAGGTCCTATTGATCAAATGTTTGGTAAAACAAGTGACCTGGAATTTTTAGTATTGACTCCTAGAAAACCAGAAATACATCAAAATTGGTTGAAATCTTTAATAATGAAAATCCAGATGTGGTGTGAGGTTGTCAATAATGGTCTCAAAGGGCATTTCCCATACATTTTGCCCAGTCCTTAGGAAGTCTTTGCAAAATTACCTTTTAGATTTGTACTTCTAAATACGACTTTCCATATGTGAGATACAAATGGCAATTTCTCCTTGTGTTCAGGCTTTTATGCTTAAATCGATAACCAAATTCAGAACATACTCACTAGGAAGAAACATTTATCTGCTCTAAACATTAAAAGAGAAGCAAATGATTCAATCTGACACCTGGGAATGAGTTTAAAACAACTATAAATTGGAATTGATAGGAAAGCATACCACATAATTAAAGCTCCATCAACTGTAAGATAAAAAATAAGGAGCATGCAAATAGATGTCTTTAAGGAAAAATGAAATGTAAGATGGGTGATAGGAGCGACTTTGTTTTTGTCAGCGGACGCATAACAATCTGCCTCCTTTCTGATGCCTCTCCTGCTCCACCCACATGGTAAACACCCTTGCAGGCTCCTAATGAAAATAATTTCAGTTTGTTTGACAAACTAGGGTACTTGTGTTCAGCAGACTACTTTTGGAAATGAATTAGAAAATATGAATGAATAGCTCTTTCACACATTTAAAATATAGAAATGCAGTCTATTAACTTTGAAATAGACCCAATAAAATTTCTCCCTAAACAGGTTTCTGCACATAAACATAATTCCAGAAAAAGCATTGTCAAATAGTGTATGTTGGGCACTGAATAACTAGTTCTTGAACAAATTAATTACTAAAGTTTCCATAGAGTGAAAACACTCATGAATGTGTATATTGTATGTGTGTATATATCATATGTATCTTTATAATATAGCTATTTGAAGTTTTTAATAGAGAACTAAATCTATACTATTTTTATGACTGGGCTCCATCTTAATCATGGCTTTTCTGGAAAGCATGAGACACCTTGAACATACTTTAATTAATGTTTCAGGAATAAATAAATATATGTATATGCCTCTATGTACACACACATTCCCAATTCACCTACTGTGTGTGTGTGTGTGTGTGTGTGTGTCCCTCCCAACAAACTAGTGTGGAAGAGAACTGAGATATATTAATAATTTAGCCTTAGTATTATATGAACCAATGGATCATGATCACTTCCTGTTTATGTCTCAGAAGGTACTGAAAATTAGCACAGATAATGCTTATTCTCCTCAAAAGGAAATAAACTTTGCAATGGAGATTGTCCCTTCACCAACCAAGAAATAAAATGAAGTAATAAATAGCAGGCAGATTTTCAGAACCTAACCATGTGCCTAAAAATACAAGCAATCTCAAAAATGTCCAAACTAAAAATAAAAAGTGGGGGAACAAATTCCCAGAGGCAATACTCAGTGAAATCTATGTGACAGTAAAATTAATGAAACAATACAACATTTTGTTCTTTTGTTCTTTCTCTGCCTGTTAAAAGAAGACCCATGATTAGTAAAACTTTTACCAGAACCTGATAATCCCTAATATCATCAGGAACATTTTCTAGTTAAGGTTTTAAAAAATATTTTGCATTGAAGTATTAAGTTTATAGATATTTTTTAAAGAAAATAAGCTACCTCTTCCATTCTTCCTCACCTGTAGCTCTAATCCTCACAGAAAACAACTTTAAACTGTTACCTTTTCAGTTCATCTAGGTTAAGCTACAATTCTTTAATCAATATATTCTTATTATTTGTTGAAATGTTTTTATATCTCACCTTGTGACTTCTTTTCATGACTGATGGAAAAGGAGCTCACTAACATCTCAATCCTTTCTCCCCCAGATACAATTATATCAATTTCCCCCCATTTCTCTGTTATCTTAGCAAAGTTAAGTAATATGAATAGGTTTATTTTATATCCACTATTGTCAATCTCTCTCTGTCTTTCTATCCCATCAGCATTTTCACAGAAGCACTAGATATATTTAGATTTTTTAATTGTCTAAAAAAAACCCCTGCAAGTTTCAAAATGAGCTTATCAAAATACTATGATATGAACTATGTAAAATGTTGATCTTTTGTGCCAATTTTTTAAAAATTTTTATTTATTTATTTTGAGAGAGAGAGAGCTCAAGTAGGGAAAGGGCAAAGAGAGATAGAGAGAGAGAATCCCAAGCAGTTTGCGCACTGTCCTGGGGCTCAAACTCATAAACTGTGACATCGTGACCTGAGCCAAAACCATGAGTCAGACGCTTAACTGACTGAGCCACCCAGGCGCCCCTGGGCCAAAATATTTAACAGAGCATACTCTGGCTCTCAAATGTCTCAGACACAAAGCCTGACATTTTATTTCCCATGCAATAACTTCAACTATTGAATACGAGAGGTCCTCTTTAGCAAAGTTGTATTTTTCCAATATATTACAGCCTTGAGCTTTTCATGTGCTCCGTGTACAGCTCCTCAAAATTTGTGAGTGAGCAGCCCCATAGCATTTAGCTTCATTTTGGTAGCGTTCAGGGTTGCACACCTAAAGCCCTCATAGTCCTGTTCCAACATGGGCTGGCTCATCTCTACAGCTCAGGAAATCCTGCCTTCCCAAACCTTGCTTTTTTCACTTTCCTACTTTGGATACAAAACTGTCTAGATCTCATGTATTCCCGTATCTTGATTTAGCACCTTATTTTCCTGGAATACATTCTTCATTAGGTTCTTTAAAAAAGCCCAAAGGGAGAGAAATTTGCTGAGTCTAAAACTATCTTTATTGGGTTAGCACAATTGATTAATATGCTGGCTAGGTTGAAAATAATTTCATCATCAAATTTTGATGACATTGCTCAATATTTTGCTAGGATCAGGGGCTACCTTGAAATGCCCCTTGACATTTTAATCCATGTCTTGTTTTTTCAACCACACAGTTACATATTAGTTTTCAATTGCCTGTACTTCCTTCCATTTATCCTCTAGCTCTCAAACTCCCACGTTGGATAATCATATTCTTCAGTTTAACCCATCCATTATTTTTTAACTTCAACTATTATACTGTAAATATCTATTTACTGTATTTAGCTTTTTATCAAAATGCCCAGATACTTTTTATCACTTTTTCCGGTGAGATTTATTTATGACCACTTTTACTTCTTAAAGCATGGTAAAGATAATTTAAAATGTTTTCTATGTGATGGCTCCACATTGTTTTGTTGATCTAGCTGCAAGGTTCTATTTGTTCATTTTTATTGGCTTTTGGAATTTTTTATTATTGCTTTTTTGTATTTTGTTTTCCTGTGATACTCCTGTTTTCTTGTGTTGTTATATATATTATTGTTATATATTATACAATATTTATATTAACTTACTAATTTCATATTAATATCATATAACTAGTTATATACAATTAATATTTATAATATATAGTATACAATTATATATATAATATATAATATATAAATCCCAAATGTATATATTTAAATATATAATGATGTAAATAATATATAAATATATTATATAATATATGATTATAATATATAATATATACAATATATAATATAAAAATCTCAAATATATATTTGAACTTTGTGAGACAAGTTGTTGAATCCTAAATAGAAGATGTTTGCTTCTGTCAGGTGCTAAGAATGCTACCAACACATTTTTTTTTAATGTTTATTTTATTTTTGAGAGAGAGAAAGAGTAGGCAGAGGAGGGGCAGAGAGAGAGGGAGACACAGAATCTGAAGCAGGCTCCAGGCTCTGAGCTGTCAGCACAGAGCCTGATGTGGGGCTCAAACCCACGTGAGATTATGACCTGAGATGAAGTCGGTCACTTATCCGAATGAGCCACCCAGGTGACCCCATTACCAACACTTTTAAGTGATGCTTGACTTGAAAATTATTTGTGGTGTATATGGGTTTGATTTTATGTTGTGTATAATACCTGCAAGAGAATATAAGTAGTGCCACTTTGAATCATTACAAGGCCTTTAAAAATAGTTTTCATTTACATGCATGATCCTCACATTTTGTTACTTAATATATATATTTATATATACTTTATAGATACTTATACATGTATACGTATATAGATAAGTATACATATAGCATTTACATATCCCTAAAAGTATATTTTTGCATTTTTTGATTATAGCTTATAAAAATAATATCACACTATATATAATTTTCTGATGCATGTCTATTTCCACTTATTATTATGTATTTAAGATTAATATATATTTTTCCCACATAATTATAGCTCACAGTTTTCACTTTTGAATTTTGTTGGCATGCATATTATGTAACAAGTTTATTTACGTATTCTCATTCTTGGCATGTCAGAATATGGCCTTATGTAAAAATAGTCTTTACAGGGGCACCTGGGTGGCTCAGTTGGTTAAGAGGCCGACTTCGGCTCAGGTCATGATCTCGCGGTTCGTGAGTTCAAGCCCCATGTCAGGCTCTGTGCTGACAGCTCAGAGCCTGGAGCCTGCTCAGGATTCTGTGTCTCCCTCTCTCTCTGCCCCTCCCCTGCTCACGATCTGTCTCTCTGTCTCTCAAAAATAAATAAACATTAAAAAAAAAGTTTTAAAAAAATGGGGTCTTTGCAGAGTTAATCAAGTACAAGCAGGTCTTTAGGGTTAGGGCTTTATTACAATATGACTGGTGTCCTTATAAAAAAGGGCAATTTGGACATGGAGACAGACATTCACAAAGGGAAGACAATGTGAACACACAGGGAGAAGAAGGCCATGTAACTAGAATGATGTCCTTACAAGGAACGCCAAGGTTTTTGCAAGGCCCAGAAGCTAGAAAAGGAAAAGAAGGTTTCTCCCCTATAGCCATCAGGAAAAGCATGGCCTGCCAGACACCTAGATCTCAGACTTCTAGGTTCCAGAACTGTAAGACAAATATCTATGGTTTTAATGCTTTGTTAAAGCAGCCCTAGCTAATTAGTACATTTCCCAAAGCCATGGTGCCAAATTTACCACGCATCAGCTCTGCTTAATAGTTCCCATTAGACCACATACTTTTAATACTTGGTTTTGTCAGATTTAATTTTTGTCAATTTAGTAGTTATAAAATAGTAAGTACCACATCATGGCCTTTATTTGCATTTGCTTGATAAAAATCCAGTGTATTTCTGTTTATTTGCCTTTCTTGTTCCCTCTACTGTAAACTGTTCACCGTTCATACCCTTGACC
This sequence comes from Cryptoprocta ferox, assembly GCA_028646485.1. Lineage (NCBI taxonomy): Eukaryota > Metazoa > Chordata > Mammalia > Carnivora > Eupleridae > Cryptoprocta > Cryptoprocta ferox. The sequence goes on from CM053572.1 coordinate 125,881,071, forward strand.
AATTTTTCTGGTAGCTTATCTGTCCTTTCTTATGGATTTTAGACAGACCATGTTTTGCAATGTGAAATTATTCTCTTCTCTTTATTTGTAAGATGTTTCACTTTCTTTATATTGTCTGTTATTTAGAGAAGTTGTTAATTAGAGCATAGATTTATTCATCAACCTTTTATCTTATGTGTTGTTAATCGTTTGTGTTATTTTAGAAATCTTTTCCTTGCTAAAGATTGCTAAAATATTGACCTACATTTACTTGTAAATTAAAGTTTTAGAAACAATGTGTGTGTGTGTGTGTGTGTGTGTGTGAGGATTGTTGCCGATAACCAACGAGATACTGACGCAGAATTTTTAACTAAAGTTTTTGCATGTGTGAAGGAAATTAAAGAGGGACCTTTGCAGGCTAAAGTTGGAAATTACCACATCTCTGTGTAGTCCCTCTCCCATGTAGCTTACAGCTGTTTTTGGCAATAAAATAATGTGATTAATATCTAGATATGCTTTAGTATTTTGTAGTTTAAGAATTATTCTGCAACATGAAGGAAAAAGGGAGGAAACTTACAATATTAATTCAAAGAAGCCATAAGGCAGAGATACCTGTAACACTGACAGCTGAGTTAACTTTCATTAGGAAATTTCAAAAGTTATTTATAAAGATTGTTGATAATGTATTCCATTAAAATATTAAAGAACTATGTGTTTGCTAAGAATATATATGCATATAAGTACATATAAATACATATGGATATATATACACATATACTTATATATATGCGTGTGTCTATCTCACCAGGCATTTAATATGTTGTTCTATATCTTGTGACACTGACTCCATTATTTTCCTTCTTTTGTGGCTTTATAAGCCAAATATTTACAACTGTATTTTCATTCAGCTATAATGTATCTTTCCAGGGCTAGTAATGTCTCTCGCTCTTATAAAAAGCGCTTGAAAAAGAACAGTGTGACAAGAGGAAGTGAAGAAGAAAGGTCCCCTCGGGTAGTATAATTTCAGTGGTTTTCTTATCCATACACAGATTCTCCCTGAAGTAACTGTAGACTGCTTATAATCCTTTACCATTGTGTTGATGGACGTGCCAGTGTCACCTTTCTCTTCTAGCGGTTAAAGGTGCTTATGTCTCTAAAATATGTAGTTCTTTAGGATCATATGAACCCATACTAGGAATGTAAAGTGTTGTGAAGGGTGGTTTGTGTTTAGATCATGCTTTCCTGCAAAACACTAATCCTAGTTAATTGTGGAGACAATTTGTTCTTGTATAACTTATCTGTGGATTACTTGGAGTTTGCTAGATGTCCTCCTTGTTTGAAGAGGCCAAAAAATAATGCTCAGTTTTGCAGAGATGGCAAATATCCTCAGGCCAAAAGAGGATTTTGTTTTCTACGCACTCTTGTAGGTTCTCATTTTCTGTCAATTTGGTGCTTGTCCTTTTTTAATACCTTCAAGTGTATATTTCCATCCCAATCTATGATCCACAAATATTGTTTTTCAGTTGAACTGAATTATCCAGTTTGCAGTGCCAGAAGTCTGTTTTAATGTTTTTTAATCAACTGAATTATTATTATATCCTCAATGATCACATTTTCAAAATGATGGACAGTAGAAACACATTGATTTTTGTGTTTTTATATGATCCCATTAGTCTTTGATATTTCACTTCAACTGTGTCTGAAGAATTCCTGATCTCACTTTCCTTTCCATCCCTCTGACTTAGAATAGCAAATCTCCAAGAAAATTTAGTTTGTATTATGGAAAACAGTTTGACCAGCATTTGGGCATTAGGGTTGTGTGTTATGCTAGTGGAATAAAATTCTAGGCCTTTTCAGAGACAACGATTAAAATACAAATGTATAATTAGTTTATAAAAGTGAATTTATGCATAAAGTTTTGTGTAATCAGTTTTAATAGTATGGTTTTTCTATGAAATATTTTTGTTCTATTATAGTAACAGGATTTTTCTTAGGCTTTAAAAACGTAAACTAATATTATAAACTATAGCACTCTAAATTAGTTTTGAAGGATATATATATTTTATTTTTAAAACAAATATCGGTTAACAAGTTGAAAAACAATAACTTCCTATGATTTACATTATTGTATCAAAAATATAATTAGATTTCTTATTTTCAATGTGAGTAGTTACCTTTCTTCTGGCACATTATGAAATAAGTTATTTCATTTATTATAACTTTTGAATACCTCATTATATTTAAAATTATGGTTCTATCTCCATTAAAAGAAACTAGGACTGGGGCGCCTGGGTGGCTCAGTTGATTAAGCTCCGACTTTGGCTCAGGTCATGATCTCACAGCTCGTGGGTTTGAGTCCCACTTCGAGCTCTGTGCTGACAGCTCAGAGCCTGGGGCCTGCTTCATATTCTGTGTCTCCCTCTCTCTCTGCCCCTCCCCCGCTCATGCTCTGTCTCTGTCTCTGTCTCTCTCTCAAAAATAAATAAACGTTAACTTTTTTTTTAAATAAAAGAAAGTAAGACTTTGAAGCATGGCTGATTTTAAGGCTTGGTCAGGAAAAACATAGATGAACTTGTAACATTTTGTGATGCCAGAAATTAAGGAAGTACTAAAAAAAAAATGATGCAGGCACCTGGCTGGCTCAGTTAGTAGAGCATGCAATGCTTGAACTAGGACTCATGAGTTCGAGCCCCATGTTGGATGTAGAGATTACTTAAATAAGGTGGCAGAGGCATGTCGAAAGGCATCATGAACAACCTAAAAGAGCACCCACTGATGAAACCTGTAAGGATTTGTGTAAAACAATACATAGGATATTATTGGATTATACTACATAGTATGAAATAAATCTCTGGAGTCTACATTGATAAAATAGATAATAACAGAAATAAATGGAGAGAAAGAGCAGCTTTTCCTTTCAGAAGAATTCCAAATAATAAATATGGAAACAATGAAGGAAATAGAAAACTGCCATTAGAAAATCACAGTATTGGGGCACTTGGGTGGCTCAGTTGGCTAAGGGTCTGATTCTTGATTTTAGCTCAGGTCATGATTTCATGGTTGTGAGATCGAGCCCCATCTTGGGCTCTGTGGTGGGCATGGAGCCTGCTTAAGATTCTCTCTCCCTCTCCCTCTGCCCCTCCTCTGATCTCACTCTTTCTTTTTGTCTCTCAAAAACAAATAAATAAATAAGAAAATCACAGTTTTAATTATTACAGGTAAGATCACTGATCAATGCTGAAATTAGTGGACAGACTTTTGAGGGGAAACAGAATATTTACATCATCTTTAAGTATATTTCCCAAAACATGCATCAATTATTTTAAAAATTACTTATTGTTCATAGAGGATACTATCAGAAATACCTTCTGAACTAAGGGATCAAGACATAGTGACATCGCATGCCTCCTTATATACGATACGTTGAGAAAAGATCACTTCTGTGTGCTATTAACCAGTATGCAAAACCTCAGTATAATCACGAGAAAATATAAGCAAGACCAAGATTGGAAGACATTTTACAGAATAACTGACCAATACTTTTTTAAAGTGTCAAGGTCACAGAAGACAAGCAAAGACTGACAAATTCTCACAGATTGGAGGGAGTAAGAAAACATGACCACTAAATGCAAAGTAGGATTTCTGGAAAGACTTTAATAGAAAAGCTGGTGAAATCCAAAGTCTGGAATTAATTAATAGTAAAGTGATTAAAATAGCATTTCTCAAAAAGTAAACTTAATGTAAATGATGGTGAATTAAACATTTAAAATGAACTTGCTAAATGCTATACAATTAGGTGTGGTGGATCTTAACTTTTAACCCACACTGTATACTCATTGGATTTGTATCTGGTGTTAGTATCAGGGTTATATTGATGTCATAATAAGTTGGAAAAGAATCCTCACTTTTCTTTTCTCCAAAAGACTTTACATAAGAACAGATAATAAAGAATTTTCTGTTTCATGAATGTTCCTTAAAAATATTTGTCCTGTTGGTGCACCCGGATGACTCAGTCAGTTAAGCATTTGACTCTTGATTTTGGCTCAGATTGTGATCTCATGGTTTGTGAGATCAAGCCCCGTGCAGAACCTGCATGAGATTCTCTCTCTACCTCTCTCTCACTCCCTCTTGCCGCCCTCTCTCAAAATAAATTTTTTAAAAAACCATTAAAAAAACCTTTAAAAAAAGAATAAAAATATTTGAGCTGTTAGTATTTAGGAGGCTAGGTCTTTTTAAATATTATATCATATATTAAATCATATTTTAAATCATATTTTATATCCTCCTTAGTAGCTTTTGCTATATTTTAATTATCTTTAGGAATTTACCTAAATGTTTAATTTTATTGACATAAAAGTGTTCATAATATTCTCTAAATTTCTAAGTAGTTGCATTTCTTTAAAATAATTCTTAATACTTTTTGCCCTATCTCCTCTTTTTGTGAACATTTTGCCTTATATATTTATTTTGTGGATCCTTTAAAAAAGCTAACTTTTCGCATATTTATTCTTTTTTTTCTATACTTGTTTTCAATGATATTACTTTCTGTTTTTATCTTAATTATTACCCTCTTTTTCTTTGATGGCTATTATGTCTTTCTTTTCTAAGTTCTTATGTTTAATGCTCAGCTCATTAATTTCAGCTTGTCTTTCATTGTATAAAAACACACAGACTTATAAATTACCTTCTCTAGGGGCACCTGGGTGGCTCAGTCAGTTAAGTGTCCACTGTTCAATTTTGGCTCAGGTCAAGATATCACGATTCATGAGATTGAGCCATGTCAGACTCTTCCCTGAGCCTGGAGCCTGCTGGATTCTCTCTCTCCCTCTCTTTCTGCCCCTCCCCTGCACGAGCTGTCTCTCACTCTCTCTCAAAATAAATAAATAAACATAAAAAATTACCTTCTCTAAGTAGAATCATTTTCTCTGCACCATGTGTCAGTTTGTTTTCACTGATTTTTCAATTACTTTAGGTTTCTTTATTTGTGTCTTATTTGAACCATCAGTTACATAGGAATTATTTTTTAATTTTCTTTTAACTTTTCAAGAAGATGAACATTTGGGAGTTTTCTTTTTTTTATATTAATCTCCGCTTAACTATAGCATGGTCTGAGATTTTAATTGATACAGATTTATTAAAATTTACTCAAACATGTCTAATAATTTTATTTTGATCTGAGAATAGATAATAGTGGTACTGAAGATGTTAACAGCGTGCAGGTTTTACAGACATTATAAACTAAATGATGAAATTAAAAAATTATCCTAATGTCAATAATAAGTGCTTTCAGTAGAGCAGTGATATTATTTTTGTATTCTAGAAAAGCTGCTTCTGCTACAGTATAATAATCAACTTATTGAGAGGCTGCTTCTATAAAATTTAATATTTTAAAGGAAGTTCTAGCAGTAAGTAGATTAGAGTTGGTGATGTTCTGTGATAGAAGGATCGTGAAACAGATATTTTTCAAAGGAAGAGTTAGAGGTTTCCAGGCAAAGAGTTGTGTGGAAAATCAAAGTCAGAAAAGTGAACTGGAGAAACCTAAACCTGAAAGGGACCAGTGTTGTGGAGAGTATTAATTAAGAGAAAGGATGACAAGACAGAGAAGCCAGTTTATGGAGAGCCAGCTTATGTATATTTTAAGTTCAATAGGACCAATCAAAGAAATTTGAAGCTCTGAGTAATTATCGATAGTGGTATTATTTTCATAAATAAAAACTTGAAACGCACACACACAAGATTATTGTTTTCAAAAGGCTAATGTGACTGCAGTGTATAAGAGCATCTGAGATTTGATTGAATTTAGTCCGGATAGGAGCTGGTACAAAGTTTGAAGTTTCTCATTTATCCAATGCACAAATAAGAATAGAGTGGCCACTACATTCAGAGAAAGAGCGTGAGACAATACTGGTGGAAAAATACAAAGTCCCTGTTTCACATTACCTCTTCATGATACATAAAAATAAATAAGTAAATGATTTAATGATTAGCTGTTGCAAGTAATATGAAGAATGATTGGGAGTAGTATTTCCAATAGGGCTATTTTCAGTAAAGTTATTGGTGAAATCTTCTGAGGAAGTCACAAGTTGAGCAATCATCTAAAGGAGGTGACTGAGAGCCATCTGAATATTCAGGGACAGAAGATTTTAGAAGAAACAGCAAAGGTAAAGAGTGCCAATAGGACAGTAGCCAAGGAATGAGGTGAGAGTTGCTTTCAATAGTGTTATCAAAAATAGAAGCAGAGAAAAATGTAAAAGAAAAAAAAAAGAATAGTCTGGAAGTAACTGGGGTATAGTGGATGCTGAGTCCTAGGAAATGACGTCCCAAACTGAGCAGATAGAGGTATGTGTGTTAGTTAGGGCTGCCGTAATAAGCTACCACAGACTCGGTGGCTTAAACAACAGAAATTTGTTTTCTCACAGATATGGAAGCTAAAAGTCCAAGATTGAGGTTCAGGATCATCAGGGTTGGTTTCTTCTACGGCCTCTGCTTGGCTTCTAGATGGCCATCTTCTCCCCTGTGCCTTCACATGGTCTCTGCTCTGTGCTGGGCCCCGATCTCTTCTTCTTGTGAGGACACCAGCCATACTGGATTAGAACCCACCCTAATAATCCCATTTAACCTTAATTGCCTCTTTAAAGACCCTGTCTCCTAATATAGTCACATCCTGTGGTACTGAATGGGGGTTCAGGCTTCAATATATGAATTTTGAGGCGCACAGCCCCCAAGCACTCACTGTAACACTGTAACAGTGCCATTTTCTCAGATTTGATAAATTGCATTGTGATTACAAGAGAGTAGTGGGGGAAGAATTTCATGTAAGGGAAATAGCATGTGAAAAACAGAGAGAGATGTAGGAAATTAAGTTTTGACAAGAAAACTTTGGGGCGCCTGGGTGGCTCAGTCGGTTAAGCGTCCAACTTCAGCTCAGGTCATGATCTCACAGTTCATGGGTTCAAAACCCGCGTCAGGGTCTGTGCTGACAGCTCAGAGCCTGGAACCTGCTTCGGATTCTGTGTCTCCCTCTCTCTCTCTCTACCCCTCCCCCACTTGCACTGTGTCTCTCTTAAAAAAAATAAAGAAACAATAAAAAAATTTAAAAAAAAAGAAAGAAAACTTTGTAAAGTCCAGTTTGGTACAAATCTTCCATAGAAGTGTCTAAAGGAAAAATACAGTGGGGAAGATATACTCAGGTAAGGCCATGACTGGCTAAGAGATCTGGGCTTTATTTATATATGGAGGAGAATTACTTAAGGTTTATGAGCATGAAGGTGTTATAATCAGAAGTGCGCTTCAGGTTGATTACTCCGTAAGTAATATATAATTTATGATCATAAGTTTATGTTTATGAACATAAATCTCATCTGCAGTAGAAGTTGTTCCCACTGGAAACACATCTAGATGCCCTAGGGGCTTAGATACATTCTTGTTTTGCTCTGGAATAGAGGGGAGTTTGTCAGAATTGAGTGTTTCACATTGACACTGTGAAGGGCCTCTTTGTATTTCTCCCACAGACCATCCTTTGTTTCTCCTGTTACAAATAGAAATAGGATTCCTCCCCACTATGGCTGATTTCATGGAATTTTATAATGTTCTGTCCTTTAACTGAAATAAACTAAGGTTAGTTAAGTACTAAATACAACAAAGAGGAAACAATTAAATATAAATATTCACTGTATATTCTGGGATTTGTTGTGATTGTATAAACACACACAGGTATGTATCTGCACTGAAAGCTGATCTTTAGTTGTCTGTGAAAATGCAAAAAAAGACAATGTGCTCATTTTAAAAAGAGTTCTTAACAAGGTTGGAGGATGAAACTCACTATTTGTTATATGCATAAATCCAAGCCCCCTAAATTCCACTTTTTCCATTCCTAGACCTTAATCCATACTATGTGTGTTCAACTTTTTCATCAGTCAATATCTGATGTAGAGTTTAAGACTTAAAATGAAAATTCTCTCTCATATGTATTTTTTCTCTTCTTTTCTTTTCTTTTTCTTTTTTTTTTCTTTTTGGCAGACACCATCCACCTTCGAGTTCTTGAGTCCTCCCCTGTTGGCACAGCCATTGGGAGTGTAAAAGCAACTGATGCAGACACTGGGAAAAACGCAGAAGTAGAATACCGAATTATTGATGGTGACGGGACTGATATGTTTGACATCATAACTGAGAAAGACACACAGGAAGGCATCATAACAGTGAAAAAGGTGCCCATCACCAGTATAAATAGGCATCTGCCCATTTAGTAAATAAGGGTTTTGTTATGTGCTATCCACTCATGCATTATCCATTAAGAGATAACACTATCATGTCCAAATGTAATTTATAACACACACAAACATGAGAGACACAAAGCCAAAGATCTCCTTGGGCATTTTGACCAAATGCTTTTGTTGACTGAAACATGAAACCTGAGTTTTTACAAAATTTAAAAGGCAAATTAATATACGTATGACTATATTTCTAAGTCATGTTAATAAAAGCCCCCCCCATAATAACATTGTTTTCTTTTAGAAAAAACAGTTCATAGCTAATGATGGCAACATATCATCACAGTTGGAGGCATAGAAAGTAGCATGCCATCTATCCAGATGTATGAAGCAATAATTAGAGTTGCTAATAAAAAGAGACAGCATATTTTTGCAGATAATTTAATTGTTCACAGTTTCCCTTCTGCTACATAAACTAAACTTTTCTGCTAACATATACTCACTGATTCAGTTTAAAGGTAACTAGGTTTTTTTTTCTTATTGTAGCATCAGTGCAATCATTATAAGAAAAAAAATTAAGGCCCATGAAAGATCCTAATGAAATGTCCTGAAAACTCTATTGCATTAAGTTACCACTGAGGAACTGAGTAATCAAAATTATCCGCAGATTCTGTTGCAAAGGCCAATTTAGACGACCAAATGTTTTTAAGTGGACGGTGACCCGCAAAGGAGGAAGCAGCTCCTTTGTTGTTTTTCATGATTGGAAAGTGATAATAATACAAATAGACTTTACTGCTTATCATATAAAAAGGAAGGTTGAAGGAACCTGAACCCACAATGTCTTTCTTCTGTTAACAAAACATACCTTTTGGAGGGGTAAGAAGGGAGGAGCTTGATTTCATACTCGTGATAGTTAAACTGCATCAATATTTAAGTCCCATTTTTTTGTTTATTCATAATGTAACCTAATTACTAATTTGACATCAGAATTCTTCTCTCTTCTTTTTACTCAAGGTTTTCCTGATCTTCAATGTTTCCTACAACTGTTGAAAGTTTTATATTAGTCTTCAAAATTTTATAAAGTTTATGTAGTATCATGAGCCCATTAAACGGAATGGAAATATCATGACATAAATGTAAAAAGATAACTAAATTTGTTGCTTACAAACGTAGCAGTATCGCACACCTTAGCATACCCATGCACACATAAACACACATACAACTACCAGCTCATTTTTTGTAGTGAATCACCACATGATAAGATAGGTTTTAATATTCTTTTCAATCTTTCCAAGATTTAAAGTCTAATTTTCCTATGGTCTGAAGTATTATTACACATTGAATACATAAAATGTAAAAATTGAACTCTATCTGATGTGTAAAGGTGATACTATTTTTTATTACTTTTAATTATTTACAGTTAATAAACAACTTGACAGAATTCAACCAGGCTTTGAAAATCACACTGTAACTTGAAAGGAACATATAATCCAATTTCCCTCACTCTAATTTGATGATTTATTTATACAGCCACTTGACTACGAGAGCCGAAGACTTTACACTCTGAAGGTTGAAGCAGAAAATACCCATGTGGATCCACGTTTTTATTACCTGGGACCTTTTAAGGATACAACGATTGTGAAAATTTCCGTAGAGGATGTGGATGAACCTCCTGTTTTTAGCAGATCCTCCTACCTGTTTGAAGTTCATGAAGATATCGAAGTGGGCACGATCATTGGTACTGTAATGGCAAGGGACCCAGATTCTGCTTCTAGCCCCATTAGGTAATTATGCCCATGCTTCAGATGAAAGAAACGGAATTGAAATGTAGAGAGCATGAAATTCTATTTATAGCTTTTAATGCATTGAAATATAGGAGTCTCTCCATAAGTTGTACATCAATTTGAGGAGCACAAATGTTTAAAGTAAATTGTCTCTGAATGTTTTGGCACAGGCATGCATGGCTTCGTAATTTGCTCCACTTCAAATCATGCCTTTTAGCTTAAAATCTAGCTTGTATCATCTGCCTGTATCTCTTAAGGTATTTGTTGTTCTGATCCCAGTACAGATAAAGGACACTGTGTCATCTGTGCTCTTACAATGTAACCGAATCACTTCCTTTGTGCTTTCAGTTATTAAATGATATAAATTGAGACTTTTAACAGTTAAAAGGAATATATTTCCAGCAATGTTACAATGCAGTGAAAATATATTTTAGAAACTCCCCTATACCCCTACCATCAAAGAAGAGAAGGCTTTTGTTTTTGTTTTGGCTGTTTCAAAAAATATTAGTAAAGAAAATAGAGCATTTCAGAAATATAGAGTAATTTAATTTAATTTTTTTTGCTTTGCTTTCTTATGGAAGCCTAAAAACGTATGAAATATGATAAATGCATACAAATGAGAAAGACTCAAAGCTTTTATTGATATTTGTTCTGTCATTTTGAAAAGAAATACGGAAATCTATAAATAATATTTACCATCAAAATGGCGATTTTAAACTGTTAGTACATCACGTGTTTTGAATTTCATTCATTTCCCTAATTCTCAACAGGTTAATTGTTCCTCCCCCTGGCTTCACATGGTCCAGTCAAGTAAGAGTTTAAATGATGATTACACAATTTCCAAGCACGCCCTTCTTTGATTCCAAAGTATACAACAGCATAATATAAAAAATCTCTAATTTTTTATGCCATGTGATGCTAACTCACCTCAAACTTAAAAATGCTATAGGTCCTGCCTATATATATATATATATAAATTAGTGCTTGATTTACATAATTTAAATATTTTTTGTTTTGTTTTTATGTTTTTTAAAAAATTCCAGTGTAGCAATACAGTGTTATATTAGTTTCAGGTGTACAATATAGTGATTCAACACTTCCATACCTTACTCAGTTCTCATCAAGATAAACGTACTCTTAATCCCTTTCACCTACTTCACCCATCACCTCCCCCACCAACTCCCCTCTGGTGACCATCGGTTTGTTCTCTTTAATTTAAAGTCTGTGTTTTGGTTTGTCTCTCTCTCTTTTTCTTTCCTTTTTCCCTTTTGTTCATTTCTTTTGTCTCTTAAATTCCACATATGAGTGAAATCATGTGGTATTTGTCTTTCTCTGACTGACTTATTTTGCTTAGCATTATACTCCCTAGATTCATCCATGTGGTTTCAAATTACCAAAGTATTTCTTCTATTCACACACAGCATCGCAGATCACATACGTGGTGATCATGTATAGCTCTCATCTGCCAGCATGAATTCCCCATAATTGCCTCTTCCCCAATCTATATGTCTTCAATGAAATGGATCCATTCTTGGATATTTTTTTCCTTTGAAGGCTTCATATAACCAATATACATGCTTAATTCACCTATTAAATACTGTCCAAGTATTTTCTTGGCCTAGCTCGCCACTGACTTTAACAGGCTGTATTCTGTGTTCTTGGTTTTAAAGTGGTCCTTTTCAAAAGAAATATATTATTTTTAAAAAGAGTTCAATTTAAAACTAGTGGTGTTATTAAGGGGCAATATAAAGATATTATCCACACAATGAAAATAGATTTTTCCATCCTCTTATAGATTGATGGTTATTACATGTCAAAATGTGTCTGTGGAGTTTTGAAACAAAAACAAAATATGGAATCAGAATGCAAGTCTAAGGAAAGAATCCATTTATGTCTACTATTGCAGTAGAATTAATGATGTTATTGCTTATTAATGACAAAGTCTATGCCATAACAGTTGTTGTATAATCGAATTAATGCTAACTTGATATAGAAAATGCAACTGAATATTTTGGGATATTAATCTTGATAGGCCATGTGGTTTAAAAATATATATGTATAATCAGAAATAAAAGTTTTACTAATGCAATGTATTTATGGGATAAATCATGCTGGGGTATTATACATTGTTTATATCACATACGATGGGTGTTCATGTAAGAATCAAAGGGATTTATTCAAATGTTTGTTATGGAAATGGTTTTAAAAAGGAAAAGGAAAATTAGCACACAGAATTTACCAATAGAGAATCAGAAAATATAATTCTATCATGTTTGAAAAAGAACCAGGATCTCTCCGTATCTTTACATACTCTTACATAATTCTCTGAATTTTATAATTATTTTTAAAACTAAATTGTAAGAATTAAGACAAAACATACATAAAATGATATGACACAGACAGTAATGCTTCATATTGATTCACGTATTGCAACTTCACGGCCTATTTCTATAGAAATAGGAAAACTTATTTGCCAAAATGTCAAAAAAATCAGCTGTTCTTTTTTTCATTTAACAAATATTTGTGGATTCCCATATCAGATATGAACATATTTCTCAAGGAGTTCTCAGTCTGTTAGGGGGGAAGATTCAGTAAATAAAATAGTATTAATTGAGTGCCTACTATATCAAGAATGATGCTTGATTTTTTCATCTTTGATTTCCTGTTTGAGATGTATCTCACATGCTGATTTTGAAATGAATTCCTGATATGACATGATAAATGGCAGAGATGGGTAGTACAGGCACTTTCATATGGGAAGTATGTTAAGCCTTTTAGTAGTAAAAGAATTTTGAGATAGAATTTGTGATTTTTCCAGATAATAGAGACTCAGTGTTTTACAAATTTATGTGTGACTAGGAAGACATGTTGTTTGAATGCAAAACTGAATTCACATTTTGTTAATAGAGAGAGCTAGAGCTTATTAAGGAGATTTGTTAATTACTGGCCCATTCCATTTAGAACTGATTTAAAATAAAAATCCAAAATAAGCAGTCCTCAAAAGTAAAATCACATTAGTTGTATTGACGAGATAAGTTGTTCCTCTAATGCAATTTATTCAAAACCCAAAAAAAGGATTATAAATTTCAATGGATTTTTGGAAATATTATACAAGTCTGAAACATCAAAAGAGAAAAGAGTTTTATGGTACTTTTAAAATCATTTTGTATTATTACTCACAAAACTAAATTTAAAAATAATGTTTCATAAAAATATTAAAATAAATGACAGTTGTGACTCAGGAAAAGATATGCCATAACTGAATGTTACTCTAGGACTTGTCATCTTTATTTTACTTTGTTTTTTTTTTTTTAATATGGAGCATTAAATATAACTTGAGGATTATGCTTGCTAACTCAAGCACTATAAAGCATTTGTAAGCCACTAGGACTGTGAAGTGGCAGGAACCAGTGAGAGGGATAGCCATCTTAAATCTTGCCTGACAATCTCCCAGATAATGGGGTGGATGCCAACTATATCAACCTGATTGATAAACCTGGTGGTAAGCTTTAGAATGATTCCCAGCACAATGCCTTTAATTAATTTGCAGCATAGTTGGTTTTTTATACATATACTAAGACTTATTTTGTACAAATGTGTGAAAACTCCTTTCCCAAAATTTTCTATTGTGTAAACACCTCTTGTCAAAATGTATGCATTTTCTAATGATACATGTGGTTAACAAACTGAAGCTACATGGGTATCAAACCATGAAGTTAGTGAACGTCATCATAAATTGATAACCTACCATTTTTAAATGTTTAATGTTTACTTATTTTTGAGAGAGAGAGAGGCAGGGGGAGGGGCAGAGAGAGAAGAAGACACAGAATCTAAAGCAGGCTCCAAGCTGTCAGCACAGAGCCCAGCACAGGGCTTGAACTTGAACTCACGAACCGTGAGATCATGACCTGAGCCAAAGTTGGAGGCTTCACCAACTGAGCCACCCAGGTGTCACGATAACCTATTTTAATGAAACTAATATTGTCTCCAATTTCGTCACTAAGAAAAAGAGTTTCCTTCTGGGATTTTTTTTTGTCATGGTAATTCCTTAAAAGAATTCACAACTACTAAAATCAGTTGGTATTGTAACCACCTATAATGCCAACTATTTTGTAGAAAACGTGCTTCACGTCCAGTTGAATATGGCAATAGTGATTTAATAACACAAGTATTCAGAAGACCAACATTTGAATGCAGGACAAAGTGGCAGCTCCTGCCTTCGGAAGAGGAGGGAGGTGGAGATGGGGGCATCCTTGTGTGTGTGTGTGTGTGTGTGTGTGTGTGTGTGTGTGTGATAAATCAATGAAACAGTCTTCATTCTACATCAGTACTATGTCCTTTTATGAAATTATTATATGTTACCGTGTGTGTGTTTGCATTACACCATTTTCTCCTTCAAAACAATAATACTGCCATGTATTTTTCTTTGCTTTCTATGTTCAGATTTTCCTTGGATCGCCATACTGACCTTGACAGGATCTTTAACATACATTCTGGAAATGGATCCCTTTATACTTCAAAGCCACTTGACCGTGAACTATCTCAATGGCACAATCTTACTGTTATAGCTGCTGAAATCAGTAAGATGACTTTTATGTATATAATATTTAACATATAGTTTTAGGTTTTATTTCATTTTAAAAATAATTCCTTCTGGGGCACCTGGGTGGCTCAGTTGGTTAAACGTCTGACTTTGGCTCAGGTCATGATCTCACGGTTTGTGATTTCAAGCCCCATGTCGGGCTTTGTGCTGACAGCTCAGAGCTTGAAGCCCGCTTCAGATTCTGTGTGTATCTCTCTCTACCCCTCCCCCATTCGCACTCTGTCTCTGTCTCTCTGTTTCTCCTTCAAAAATAAACATTAAAAGTAATTCCTTCTCATTATATACATGAATTGTAATTTTAATCTAAGTTTATAAAAGTCTTCTCAACACCTTTAATTCTTTTCAATAATTTCTATATATACTGAGGCATTGCTACAGGTATCCCAAATCAACATTTAATATTGACTAATAAAAATTATCTAGAATTGGGCACCAAAGATATCCTCTTTGGGGAAAAATAAATGCATTACATTTATTGCATTGACGCTATATTAAAATTGATGGTAAATATTGGGTGTGTACCATTTTTCAAATTTTTTAAATGTTTATTTAATTTTGAGAGAGAGATACAGAGAGCAAGGGAGGGTCAGAGAGAGAGTGAGGCACAGAATCTGAAGCAGGCTCCAGGCTCTGAGCTGTTAGCACAGAGCCCAAAGCAGGGTTGAACCCACAAACTGTGAGATCATGACCTGAGCCATGAGTAGGTATTATTACTTCCTCTTTACAGAGGAGGAAATGAAGATATTGGTAATAATAGCTAACATTAAGCACTCCGTGCAAGATATTATTCTAAGAATTTTATATTAATGTTCTCCTACTTATATTTTTATTGATCTTATTTACAGGAGAAGGAATTAAGCCTCCAGGGATTTTGGTACCTTGCCCAAAGTCACAATACCAGAAGTAGTAAGACTAAGATTTAAAACTAGTTGTCCTGTTTCTAGATCTAATATTTAATTCTCTACATAATGTACAGAATTTCATCCGAGTAATAACAGGCAGAACCAGGACTCAAAATCATATCTGTCTCTAATTGCAAAGGTTCTTGCCCATGCAGATGACCGGCTATGTAATTTTTGGAGCCCGTTATAAAATACAAGTGTCAGACCTCTTGTTAAAAAGTGATTAAAATGTTTAACATGGCAATAACAGAGCCTTAAAATAAGTGTGGGATCCTTCTTAGAGTAAGGCCCCGTACAATTGCATATGCCTATGAAGCCAGCTTTGTCCACTCATGCAGACTTGTTCATGGTTTCTAATTCCTGTAATGTGATTTACATGAATAGACCAACTCTTTTACTGTTTTAAAAAGAAGCAGTAATTAGTGACTGAATCATGGAGAAAAACTAAAACTATAAATTCCAAACCTGAAATACTAAGCTGAATCCACAAACACATATCAAAGTCAAGTTATCTGAAGCCACCATTCTGGGATTTGGAAGACAGAGCTTTGGGGCCAAATTGGCAAAAGTCTCAAAGGATGGAGCTAGGCTGGACAGATCATTAACAATGAATTCAGTCAAGATAAAATAGTAGACTTAGATTTGTTCTTAAATCTGGCTCTGAAATACAGATTAACTCCACCATCCAAATGACCCAGTTTTTCCATATTGAGATATAAATGGCTGTGCCATTTAAGGCTAACTGAAGATTTTTTCTTCTTTGAGTTTTTCTATTCAGGAAAGATTATATTTCTTTTTTTAATTTTTTTAATGTTTTATTTATTATTGAGACAGAGAAACAGAGCATGAGCAGGGGAGGGTCAGAGAGAGAGGGAGGCACAGAATCTGAAGACAGGCTCCAGGCTCTGAACTGTCAGCACAGAGCCTGATGCGGGGCTCGAACCCGAGAACCATGAGATCTTGACCTGAGCCGAAGTCGGCCGCTTAACCGAATGAGCCACCCAGGCGCTCCGGAAAGCTTATATTCCTATTATCTATCTCCATATTACCGTTGTGCCATGTGCCCAACAGGGTCCAATCCGATCATTCCAGAATCATGATTGTTTGTGTTCTCTCCTTGATTTAAGATCCAATTTTAAGCCTAACAAGTTAGGAATTGCATTTTCCATTTCAGATACTTTGAGAAATTTAACTTCTAAAGCTAGTTGAAATAATTACGATTCTGTAAAAAGCAAAGCCAATTATGTTCTTCTTTTTAAGAACTAAACCTATTTTTTGCCCTTAAGTGAAATCAATGTATGGAGTAGCTGCTGGGAATGCCTACCTGCCAAGCCACGAGCAGTCAGGGGCCCATTATGCTGTTCTGGGTATTAAAGGGATAAGGGAGAGAGGGAGACAGCATATATAGGAAATTGTTTTTCCTAGATTTTAAGCACTGGGTTTATGGTAAGTGTGTGTTACACCAAGCGCTAAGCAGGACAGAATGATGTTTAAATGGACTTCTTACCAAGGCGTTTTCAGGCCCTGCCTCTAACAGTTTAATTCTACATTCCACAGCAGTGTAGCACATCATACGGCAAGTACTGCTCCAGGTAATTATTTAGTGCGCTATACCGTAAGAAAACTTCTCTTTTTCTTCTTCAAAAAATATTTTTAAATGCCATTTGGAGAATAAAACCCTAAAATTAAGGTCACACTTGGACTATAGAAATTTACTGTAGAAACTAATGATTCCTCTGCCCATATCTGAAAATTTGACTATAATCATTGCAATACATTCTGAGAACAGGAGAGCAAAGTTCATGACCAAAGAACTCCATTATCTATACCTAGTTCCTTGACAGAGGAAATTCTTGCCCTAAGCAGGTAGAAAAGATACATCTTTCTAAAGCCTCGGATTTCTAGATCATGATTTAAGCTTTCCTTTCCTTGGATAATGGAAAAGCCTGTTTAATACATAGGTATGATCTCACATTTTAAGATCCTTTGTTGCTGACACATTCTTGCTACGGTGGAGGGTGCCTGGATGGCCCTGAGAGAGACTCAGGTGGTAAACATATGCCAGCTACCATTCTGTATGAGGACTCCTGGAATGCTTTATGTTTTTATTTGTACATAAGCTGCAACATCTGTCTTTAAAAAGATTAGTGTAAGCGCTGTTGTTTGAATAGGTCACTCTAGGCCTGATGCTTTTTATAAGCACATTTATCCCTGTGGATTTAGCTTTTGATTTGAGGAGACTTGAATTATTTGTAAAGAAGCTAGAGAATGTTCACATTGTGTCAGGCAAAGGACTAACAATGCAGTTTTTTAGATCTGAAACTTTTCTGTCTCTCTTGGCTTCTTCAGCATAGTTAGAAAGTGATTTGCTACCAGCAAGTTATTTTTACGTCAGGACTCTATACTGAAAGCAAAGATTTTGCTTATGTCCACTATTTAAATAGATGAAAAAGCACATACTAGAAAATGTGGAAGAATCATACCTTCCCACTCCTCCCCATAGCAACACTCATGTTTTGAGCACTTAGTCACATGTTTTGAGCACTTAACCAACAAAGTAATACTTTGATAGTAGTTTTTGATTGTTTTCATGCATTAACTCACCTAATTTTTCAAGTAACTCCATAGATTAGAAGTTCTATTTTGATTTATACTGAGTAAATTGAGGCATTAGAGAGATGGAGTAAATTAGCCAGAGTCACACAATGAATCAGTGGTGAATTTGGGAATCTACTCCAGGGTCTGAACTCTATAACCATTGGACACACTAAGAAGTGAACAATAGGCAACAATAGATATGAGATCAGAATCTGAGAATGGAATACATATGGATTAAAAAGACTAAGACTGGAAAAGAGTGTTAAAGAGAGGATGCCTTTTAAAATTCCCCTTGAGAAAAGGAAGGCAGATAAATACACTTCACATGGATTTAGAACTGTCTTCCTTCCTTCATATGACTTCAACCTTGTAAATGTCCCGGCTGAGCAATCAGTTCTTAAGCATTATTTTTAAATGTGCTGATTTCATTATTTTAGTAACATTATAATTACATGGAGAGAAAAGAGAAGTAAATTCTTTTGAATAGTAATATACACCCTATCTAGAAATGACAATAATTTTTCTCTCGTATTTGAAAATCATTTAGATAAAATTAGAAAGTTAGATAAATTTCACAAAGGCAAATAATACTACCCATAAACCTTGTTGGTAGAGGCCATTTAATAATATTGCTATTGTCCCTCACCCCACCTGTTATTTTGTTCTGCTTTGTTTTTATTTTTTATTATTTATTTATTATTATTTTTATTTTTTAAATTTACATCCAAGTTAGTTAACATATAGTGTAATAATGATTTCAAGAATAGAATTTAGTGATGTATCACTTACATATAACACCCAGTACTTGTCCCAATAAGTGTCCTCTTAATGGCCATCACCCATTTAGCCCATCCCCCTACCCAACACCCCACCAACAACCTTCAGTTTGTTCTCTGTATTTAAGAGTCTCTTATGATTTGTCTTCCTCTTTGGTTTTATATTATTTTGCTTTCCTTCCCTTATTTCAACTGATTTGTACCTTAAATTCCACATACGAATGAAGTCATATGATATTTGTCTTTTTCTGACTGACTTATTTTGCTTAGCATAATACATTCTAGTTCCATCCACGTTGTTACAAATGGTAAGATTTCATTCTTTTTGATAGCTAAGTAATATTCCATTGTATACATATACCACATCTTCTTTATACATTCATCAGTCGATTGACATTTGGGATCTTTCCATACTTTGGCTATTGTCAATATTGCTACTATAAACATTGGGCTCCATGTGCCCCTTTGAAACAACATTCTTGTATCCTTTGGATAAATACCTACTGATGCAATTGCTGGGTCACAGGGTAGTTCTATTTTTAATTTTTCGAGGAACCGCCATATTGTATTCCAGAGTGGCTGAACCATTTTGCGTTCCCATCACCAGTGCAAAAGGTGTCCTCCTTCTCCACGTCATTGCCAACATGTGTTGTTGCCTGAGTTGTTAATTTTAGCCATATCGACAGGTGTGAGGTGGTATCTCATTGTGGTTTTGATTTGTATTTCTCTGACGATGAGTGATGTTGAGCATTTTTTTTTATGTGTCTGTTAGCCATCTGGATGTCTTCTTTGAAAAAGTGTCTAGTCTTTTGCCCATTTCTTCACTGGGTTGTTTGGGGGAATTTTGAGTTTTATAAGTTCTTTATAGATTTTGGACACTAACCCTCTATCTGATATGTCATTTGCAAATATCTTCTCCCATTCTGTCAGTTGCCTTTTAGTTTTGCTGAATGTTCCCTTTGCTGTGCATAAGCTTATTATCTTGATGAGGTCCCAATAGTTAATTTTTGCTTTTGTTTCCTTTGCCTCTGAAGACATGTCTAGTGAGAAGTTCCTGCAGCCAAGATAAAAGAGGTTGTTACTTGTTTTCTCTTCTAGGATGTTAATGGCTTCCTGTCTTATGTTTAGGTCTTTCATCCATTTTGAATTTGTTTCTGTGTATGGTATTATAAGAAATTGGTCCAGGTTCATTCTTCTACGTGTCGCTGTCCAGTTTTCCCAGCAGCATTTGCTGAAGAGACAGTCATTTTTCCGTTGGATATTCTTTACTACTTTGTCAAATATTAATTGACCATATATTTGTGGGTCCATTTCTGGATTCTCTATTATGTTCCATTGATCTATATGTCTGTTTTTGTGCCAGTACCATATTGTCTTGATGAATACAGCTTTGTATTACAGCTTGGAGTCCAGAATTGTGATGCCTCCAGCTTTGGTTTGCATATTCAGCATTAATTTAGCTATTCAGGGTCTTTTCTGGTGCCATACAAATTTTAAGGTTGTTTGTTCTAGCTCTGTAGAGAAGGCTGGTGTTATTTTGATAGGGATTGCATTGAATATGCAGATTGCTTTGGGTAGTATCAACATTTTAACAATATTTGTTCTTCCAATCCATGAGCATGGAATGTTTTTTCTATTTTTTGTGTGTGCCTTCTTCAATTTTTTTCACAAACTTTCTATAATTTTCAGTGTATGATTTTTCCCTCTTTGATTAGGTTTATTCTTAGGCATTTTATAGTTTTTGATGTAATTGTAAATGGGATCGATTCCTTGATTTCTCTTTCTGCTGCCTCATTATTGGTGTATAGAAATTCAACTGATTTTTATCATTGATTTTATATCCTGTGACTTTGCTGAATTCATGGATCACTTCCAGCAGCTTTTTTTTGGGGGGGGGATGGAGTCTTTTGAGTTCTTCACATAGAGTAGCACGTCATCTGCAAAGACTGAAAATTTGACTTCTTCCTTGCCAATTTGGATGCTTTTAATTTTTTTTTTTATATTTACTTACTTTTGAGAGAGGGAGAGGGAGAGAGACAGAGTGTGAGCAGGGGAAGGGCAGAGAAAGACTGAGACACAGAATCCAAAGTAGGCTCCCAGCTCTGAGGTGTCTGAACTCACAGACTGCAAGATCATGACCTAAACCAAAGGTAGATGCTTAACCGACTGAGCCATCCAGGTGCCACAAGGATGCCTTTTATTTCATTGTGTTGTCTGATGGCTGAGG
Source organism: Cryptoprocta ferox (assembly GCA_028646485.1). Taxonomy (NCBI): domain Eukaryota; kingdom Metazoa; phylum Chordata; class Mammalia; order Carnivora; family Eupleridae; genus Cryptoprocta; species Cryptoprocta ferox. Next base: position 125,902,150 of record CM053572.1, read on the forward strand.
AGAGGACTTCCAACACTATATTGAATAAGAGTGGTGAGAGGGGACATCCTTGTCGTATTCCTGAACTTAGGGGGAAAACTCTCAGTTTTTCCCCATTGAGGATGATATTAGCAGTAGGTCATTTGTATATGGCTTTTGTGATATTGAGGTATGATCCTTCTATCTGTACTTTCTTAAGTGTTTTTATTAAGAAAGGATGCTGTATTTTGTCAAATGCTTTCTCTGCATCTAAGAGAAGATCATGTGGTTCTTATCCTTTCTTTTATTAATGTGATGTATGACATTGATTGATTTGCAGATATTGAACCAGCCCTTCATCCCAGGAATAAATCCCACTTGATTGTGGTGAATAATTCGTTTAATGTATTGTTAGATCCGGTTTGTTAGTGTCTTGTTGTTTTGCATCCATGTTCATAAGGGAAATTGGTCTGTAGTACTCCTTTTTAGTGGGGGTCTTTGTTTTGAAGTCAAGGTTATGCTAGCTTCATTGAATGAGTTTGGAAGTTTTCCTTCCATTTCCATTTTTTGGAACAGTTTCAAAAGAATAAGTGTTAACTCTTCTTTAAATGTTTGGTAGAATTCCCCTGGAAAGCCATTTGCCTTTTTGGGAGATTTTTGATTATTAATTGGATTCCTTTACTGTTTATGGGTCTGTTAAAATTTTTATTTCTTCTTGTTTCAGTTTTGGTAGTTTATATGTTTCTAGGAATTTGTCCATTTTTTCCAGATTGCCCAATTTGTTGGCATATAATTGCTCATAATACTCTCTTATTATTGTTTGTATTCTGAAATATTGGTTGTGATCTCTCCTCTTTCATTTGTGATTTTATTGATTTGGGTCCTTTCCTTTTTCCTTTTGATCAATCTGGCTAGGGGTTTATCAATTTTGTTAGTTTTTTCAAAGAACCAGCTCCTGCTTTCATTGATCTGTTCCATTGTTTGTTTGTTTGTTTGTTTTTTTAATTTCAATATCATTGATTTCTGCTCTAATCCTTATTTTTTTCACTTCTTCTGCTATTTTGGGGCTTTATTTGCTCTTCTTTTTCCATCTCTTTTAGGTGTAAGGTTAGGTTGTGTATCCGATAACTTTCTTCCTTCTTTAGGAAGTCCTGGACTGTTGTATACTTCCCTCCTATGACCACCTTTCCTGCATCCCGGAGGTGTAGGACTGCCGTGTTTTCATTTTCATTGGCTTCCATGTAATTTTTAATTCCCTCTTTAACTTCTTGGTTAGCTCATTCATTATTTAGTAGATGTTCTTTAGTCTCCAAATATCTTTTGTCTTTTCAAATTTTTCTTGTGGTTGATTTTGAGTTTCATAGCATTGTGGTCCGAAAATATGCACAGTATGATCTCGATTGTTTTGTATTTGTTGAGAGCTGATTTGTGTCCCAATATATGATCTATTCTGGAGAATGTTCCACATGCACTCAAGAAGAATGTGTATTCTGCTGCTTCAGGATTAAATGTTTTGAATATGTGTGTTAAGTCCATCTGGCCCACTGTGTCATTCAAAGCCATTGTTTTCTTGTTGATTTTCTGTTTACATGACTTGTTCGTTGCTGTAAGTGGGGTGTTGAAGTCCCCTACTATTGTGGTATTATTATCAATGAGTTTCTGTATGTTTGTGACTAATTTATTTATATATTTGTGTACTTTCACGTTGGGGGCACAAATGTTTACAATTGTTAGATCTTCTTGGTGAATAGACCCCTTAATTATGATATAATGCCCTTACTTATCTCTTGCTACAGTCTTTATTTTAAAATCTGGTTTGTTTGATACAAGAATGGCTACTCCAGCTTTCTTTTGGCGACCATTAGTAAGGGCTCCATCCCCTTACTTTCAATCTGCAGGTGTCTTTAAGTCTAAAATGGGTCTCTTGTAAGCAGCATATAGATGAGTCTTACTTTCTCATCCATTCTGATACCCCATGTCTTCTGATTGGAGCATTTAGCCTATTGACATTTAATGTGGGTACTGAAACATATGAACTTAGTGCCATTGTGCTGCCTGTAGAGTTAGAGTTTCTGGTGATGTTCTCTGGTCCTTTCCAGTCTTTGTTGCTTTTGAGTCTTTTTGTTTTGTTTCATCTTTTCTCCCCTCAAAGAATCACCCTTAAAATTTTTTGCAAGGCTGGTTTAGTGGTCATGAACTCCTTTCGTTTTTATTTGTCTGGGAAACTCTTTATCTCTCCTACTATTTTGAATGACAGCTTTGCTGGATAAAGAATTCTTGGCTGCATGTTTTTCAGATTTAGCACGTTGGATATATTCTGCCACCTCTTTCTGACCTGCCAAGTTTCTGTGAATAGGTCTGCTGGAAACCTGATCTGTCTTCCCTTATACATTAAGGACTTTTTTTTCCCTTGCTGCTTTCATAATTCCTTTCTTGTCTGTGTATTTTGTGAATTTGACTATGATATGCCTTGGTGATGGTTGGTTTTTGTTGAGTCTAATGGGACTTCTTTGTGCTTCTTGGATTTTGATGTCTGTGTCCTTCCCAAGATTAGGAAGCTGCTATAATTTGCTCACATATATCTTCTGCCCTTTTTTTCTCTCTCTTCATCTTCTGGGACTCCTAGGATTTGGATTTTATTCTTTTAAATAAGTCACTGAGTTCTCCACGTCTGGTATCGTGCTCTTTTGTCGTTGTTTCCTTCTTTTTTTTTTTCTGCTTCATTATTCTCCATTATTTTGTCTTCTATGTCACTGATTTCGCTGCTCCTCTTTGTCCATCCTTGCCATTGTAGCATCAATTAGAGATTGCATTTCAGTTATGACACTTTTAATTTTGTCCTGACTAGTTACTTCTTTTATCTCCACGGAAAGGGATTCTATGCTTTTTTCAGCCCCAGCTAGTATTCCTACTATTGTGTTTCTAAATTCAGTCCAAACATGTTGCTTATATCTGTGTTGCTTAAGCCCCTGGCTGTCATTTCTTCCTGTCCTTTCTTTTGGGGTGAAATTTTTCATTATAATTTTGAAGAAAGAATATAAAGTAATAAAATTAAATTAAATTAAAAATTAAAAGCAAAACAAAAAAATCAAATAATGGTAGCTAGAGCCTAAGTGTGTTTTGGTCTGCTTGTTGAAAGAAGCTTGGTAGAATAGAGAAAAAAAGATAAAGAAAATAAAGAAAGAAAGAAAACAAAAGTTTTAAAGATTAAAAAAAGATACAATAAAATATAACAAAATGAAATACAAAATGAAATAGAATAAAAATTTACAAAAAACATAGTAAAAATAATGAAAACAATAAATATTATTTTTAAGAAAGAAAATAAAAATAAATTTATCTCTTTCTGTAACCAAGAAAAAGAAAAGAAAAGAAAAACAATTTCAACAAAGACAGAAGCAAAACAAAAACAAAAACAAACACAAACAAATGAACTAACAAACAGAATGAAACCCGAATGAAGTTAGATTCAGTGTCCCCTAGAATTCAAACTATGAAGCACTCTATATAGTCCATACAATAATTAGAGAGACTTGTGCTGGTTGTCTAGGGATTGTGCTTGGGGGGGCACAGTTGGGCAGGTCTTGGTGTAAAGGCTCCATTCTCCACTAGGTGGTGCTACTTAGTTTACTGGGTTGGATGCCCATGCATGCGCCTATGCGGGAGAGGTGGAACTGGCTTCACCCAGCTTCCTAGTCTCTGGCACAGGAACTTCACACTCTCATTGACATTCAGGAACCCCTTTTTTATCTCAGGCCTCTGTCCACTCCCTGCCTCTACCCTGTCCATATCCAAGCATCAGCCTGCCAGGCGGCACCTCCCTTCAGAGTTTTGTCTCAGGTGGGGCTGTGTTTCAAAACCCCTCTCTGCAGAAACCCCTGTGGCTTGGGCCCATGCCAACTCTCTGGGAAAGGGTCTCACTGAGCAATGGCCAGGTGCCAGCTTGCCCCAGAAAATGTTCGTGTAATGCACAGTGGCAGAAGTTCAGAGATTGTGGCAAATCACAACACAGAGCTAATGCCAGGTTTCACTGCTCTGTAGTGTCTTTGTCCCAATAACAGTAAATGTGGCTGCTCTCCAGGGTCCTCTGGGACCTTTGATTGTGGGGGGGCCTATGGCCTCTACCAAATGCTCTCTAGGAAAACAGCTTCTCCCCTGTGGCACACAGACCACTCAGAGCCCTCTGCCTGCTCCTAAGGATTTGCCCTACTTCCTCACCAGAGCACCACCAGGCACTGAGATCCAGAATTTCAGACTCTGTGCTCCACTGTGTATATAATCTTAATGGTATTGAAACTCTTTCCTTACTCCCCATCAGGGTTTTTGGGAACAGAATTCTTGTTCAGTCCCCTGTGTGTTTTCACTCTTTCTCTTTCTCTCCAGCTACTTTTGGGGTAGTGCTTTTCTTTCAGGAAAGCACTGCAGCTTCTGCAGCTTCTCTCTCCCCAGTTCACCGCTCCACACTGTGTACCTGCCGAGTTCTGTGGCTCAAGTTATGCAGATTGTTGTGTTAATCCTCAGATCAATTTCCTAGATGTGTAAAATGGTTTGGTGCTGATCTAGGTGCGTTTCAGGGACAAGACAAGCTGAGAGCCTTCATGCTCCTTCACTATCTTTCTTAGACCCCTGTTTTTTTTGTCTTTAGCTAATTACATCCTTTATTCTTTTATATTGAACTTCTGTTTGACTTTGCTAAAGTTCACATAGAAGTTGAACTATATCCAAAGACTAAGATTTTGATATCACAAAGGCTGATAAATAGAACTTGAATTTAAGATGTCAAAACACTCTTAGATATCAGTACGCATACCTCGAAAAGCCCATTGTGGAGATAATGTAATTATGATTAATACAAGGTTATTACTCCCAGGCTATGTTGTCAGTCTCTAAATAGACATTAATTTTTTAAATGTTTATTTATTTATTTTTAGAGACAGAGAGCGCGAGTGGGGGAGGTGCAGAAAGAGAGGAAGACACAGAATCCGAAGCAGGCTCCAGGCTCTGAGCTGCCAGCACAGACCCTGATACGGGGCTTGAACCCACAAACTGTGAAATAATGACCTGAGCCCAAGTCCGATGTTTAACCCACTGAGCCACCCAGGCGCCCCAATAGACATTAATATTTTAAAATTTCATTTACAAATCTAAACACTTTAATGCATATTTTTATGTAAAAACTTTTATGCTCTTGATTTTTAGCATTTGTAGGAAAAAATAAAACATTATTATTCTACTATATGTTTTATCAAACTAATTTTATTTTACAAAATTAATCCTGGATTGTTGAAATAGCACCAGTAACAATTAATGAAAAATTCAAATGCTTATATTTTATTATAAATTGCCATCCAACTTGTAAAATTAGTAGCTATATATTAAAATTTCCAAAAGAGGAATTAAGAGTAGCTGTTGGAATACATTTTAGTGATTAAAGTAGTCAGGAGGGAAAGTTGTAATATAAAAATTACTACTTATTAGCTTGTGACTATGGGCTAGTTAATAATTTATTTAAAATTATTTCTTCAACCAAAAACTTGCTGAAGCTTAATATAATACTGTATGACAAAGATTTAATAACTATTTGTTCTTATTTTACATATTTTGGACAGTAAGGACAGAAATACAATATGAACTCATTTACACTGGATTTTGCTTTTGAAAAGATTTTCCAAAATAATAGTAGTACTCTTGAGGCCAATAATAACTGAATTTATGACTACTTGATTAGGCTCTGTAGTAATTTTCTTTATTGCATTTGCTCATTATGTTAGTAGAATGAACGCGATGCTTATTTTTATGTGAGCACTTAATATCCACAAGATGCTTGTATAAATTAAATCTGGTGCACAAATGTGTCTTCCTAAACAAATTTTTCCTCTCTCTCTTTTCTAGACAATCCCAAAGAGATGACTCGTGTGGCTGTTTTTGTGAGAATTTTGGATGTTAATGACAATGCCCCGCAATTTGCTGTGTTCTATGACACTTTTGTATGTGAAAATGCCAGACCAGGGCAGGTGAGCAACAATAGGACTTAAAAGCTTTGGAAGATTTTAATGGCTTGTTAAATACTTTCTTTTCCTAAGCTTAAGGAGAATGAGTAAACAGAGGTAAAAACACTCATATAAGTCCCAGTAATGTGTGTATATATATATATATATATAAAATATATATTTATTTTATATATTATATTATTATAATTATAATATAATTACATTATATTTATATAATATATATTAATTATATTATGATTATATTATAATTAAAATTATATATATATTTTTTTAATCTGATGTTGGGGTGCCAAGGTGCCTGGATGGCTCAGTCAGTTAAATGCCTGAGTCTTGATTTCTGCTCAGGTCATGATCTCATGGTCATGAGATCAAGCCTCTTTTTGGGCTCTGCTTTGGGCGTGGATTCTGCTCCAGATTCTCTCTCCCTCTGCTTGTGCCTTCCCCCTGCTTACACTTCATCTCTCTGTCTCTGTCTGTCTGTCTCTCTCTCTCTCAAAAAAAAAAGGCTGATTATTTTTAGAGTTTAAAAATGTTCTGCATGACAATATAGTGAGTTTCATTTTTCTTTTGTGCAGTTGTAATGAAAATATAAGATTTTATTCTTGCCACAAAAGGTGTAGGAAGAAATAACTTTCACTTTTTAAACTTTCAAACACAAAAACAGGAAAAAAAAAAAACACCTGTGCTCTTTCTTTCGCTGAATACTGTAACTGCTAGAGAAATGGGAGATGGAAGTTAGGAAAAACACTGAGACAGATATGCGATCGGCTAGACAGTACATCAATATTCCAATGTATGCAAATGATTTCAAAGCAGGCTGTAGGATTCACTCCTTAGATTTATACTTGTATTTCATCATTGTAGCAACACTTAGAGTGCTTAATGACTTAGTTTTCATCCTTTAAAACATTCTTTGTACATCAGCTTTGTTTATAACTCTTTAAGTCTTTTCCTCAGTGGACTCATTTTGTTGTTTGCAAAACTCCAGTGTATATGGCTGAAAGAATGCTCTTAATTGGTTTGAGTGCTATCTTCACAGAAGGAAGCTGCATGTTATAAATAATAATTGGGAATCAAATATGTTTTATTAAAGAAAGAAGAGCCATCACAAAACTGTATTGTGTTTTGACATCATTTGATGCTCTTTATAAACATCAATGTCATTGTTACATTTTTATGCAAATTACATTGTGGAATAACACAAATTCTTCCTTGTGAAGATTCTAACAGGAATTCAATAGCCTGTCTATTGTTTGAAATGGTAAAATTGCTGCAATTGGATTCACTTTTTTTATTTGAAAATGTTATGGAAATGTTTAATTTGGAATATTTAAATGACAAAGCTACTTCCGACCTACTTCTTAATGAAACAGTGTTTGCCCTGAAAATACCATTTCAAATAGTCCTCTGCTTGGCAAGCTCAGCATGATATAAGTTGAAGCCTTTTCTCTAAGAGATAAATTACCCACTTTACAACTGCTGCATGCATTGCTTCCTCTATGGTTATTCTATTTGATTTTCAAGAGATATCTTTTCAGAGCATTTGAATCATTTTAAATACTGATTTCCAAATGTATTCAAAATATACAAAATAAGAGATGGTATTTTTTTTTCTTTATACCTCTTCTTAAAAAAAATATCTGGTTTAGTAACTTTATATTTTTTGGACTTTAAAAACCAGTTGGCTTATTGAAGGAAAATAGTAAAATTGAAGACAATTTTGATTAAAAAAGTAGCCTATTTTGACCAACTTGATAGGAATAACATAATTAATAATTTTTGTCTGTCTGAATGTGTAGTAGCTTCCCATAGTAGTTATTATTTTTAATGTTTATTTGTTTTGAGAGAGAGAGAGAGAGAACATGAGCAGGGGAGGGGCAGAGAGAGAGAAGAGAATCCCAAGCAGGCTCCATACTTCAGCACAGAGCCAGATGTGGGGCTTAAACTCATGAACCATGAGATCATAACCTGAGCAGAAATCAAGAGTCAGAGACTTAACCAACTGAGCCACCCAGGCGCCCCCATAGTAGTTTTTTTTTTTTTTTTTTTTTTTTTTTTTACATAAGATCAGTTTGTTAAATATCATTTTCGTCTCATAGGCTGAAAAATGATTCCTTAAACCAAATCCTTATGTACTCAATGATAGAATTCTAGGTTACAACATCTTAACAGGTAAAACCAAGATGGTTATTTGGAAAAGTCCTTCACTGAACCACCCTTGAAATTCACTTGTTAACTCTGCCTCTTCTTCTGGGACGTAGGAGCTTGTCAGGACTTCTGGGTGCATTTTAGTTATTTATAGAGTATTTCAACCCATCTAATTCTCTGAATTAAGTGCTGATTAAAGGTAGTACTTTGAACAACAGCATAGGAAATGATTCCATTTATTTCTTGCATGGACAAAATGAGAAGACAGAGATAAAGTTACCTACCATCTCCTTCTCCTTTTCTGCCTGTTCCCTGCTCTAAGTGTAGAAGACTTTCCCCCTTGGAAAAGATGGAGCTTACAATTGATGTAGCATTTAAGAGTTCCCTCTCATGCCTGAACTAAGCTACTTGAGTCCTTATCTTTTCCATCACAGAGAGTCCTTAGAAAAGGAGAGGAGAGAAGACTGGCTGTTTCATTTCTCTTTCATTTTCAGTCAATAAAATATATTTTAATAATTTTAATTATTATGGGAAGGAAATAGCATTTCAGTCTCACAGATTTCCCAGAGTCTCCCCAGGGAGGAGTGATACTTGTATTTACCCACAGATAGTATCTGAGCTCCCAACCTTCATCACGCCCAAAATATCCCACTACATGTCTCCATGGAACAGAGTCTAGTTACTTACTAGCTACTGAAAAGGGTGCTTTTTACCAGAACAAATGGAATTTTTGCATCAATGGAAACTACCACTCTAACCACTGGAAAAGCTAATGATCACTGAAAAAGCCCTCTCATTGAATTGAGATTATTTTAGAATAGCCTAGTAAAAATACAAACTAATTATGTTACAGCTAAGGATATAAAATATAAATGACTTAGCAGTGTCTGTTCTTCCCATGCTCAAAGTGAATACTAGACATCACCAGTGTTTTTGTTTTTGTTTTCCATAATGTGGCAACCTATTTTATTGGAAATTAGTTAAAATGAATTTGTCTCTAGCAGGAATAAAATAATGTGTGCTTATATAAAGAGATAGAGGAGACGGTTTTATCTCCTTCTTATTGCCAACTTATGATTTCTACTGTAACTAATTTCAAATGTATATAGTATATAGTATATATGTATATATATATACACATATTTATGTATATTTATATGCCCACATGTTTATGGTACATATACCAAAACAAATAAGCAAACATATACCAAAACAAAATACAGTTGATCCTTGAACAATATAGGGATTACTTTCTTTATAACATTTAAAGAAAATATATCAGTGATCACTAATTTTGAAATCAACATTGCTACCACCTTTTATTCAATAAGCATATTTTAATTAAGAATTTTTACATAAGGGGCACATGGGTGGCTAAGTGGGTTAAGTGTCCAACTCTTGATATCAGCCCAGGTCTTGATCTCAAGTGAGATTGAGCCCCATGTTGGGCTCTGTGCTGACAGTGAGGAGCCTACTTGGGATTCTCTCTCTCCCTCTCTCTCTCTGTCCCTCCCCCATTATCTCTCTCTCTCTCTCTCTCTCTCTCTCTCTCTCTCTCAAAATAAATAAATAAACAATAAAAATTTAAAGAAAATAATAATTTTGTAAGGAGGCCTGGGTGGCTCAGTGGTTTAAGCATCTGACTCTTGATGCCTGCTCGGATCATGATCTCATGGTCATGAGATGGAGCCCGAGTTGGGCTCTGAGCTGAGCATGGGGCCTACTTGGGTTCTCTCCCTTCCTCTCTCTGTGCCCCTCCCCTGCTCATGGGCACATGTGAGAGCATGAGTGTATGCACTCTCTCTCCCAAAATAAATGAATAAACATTTAAAAAAATTTTTGTGTAAACCATTATAATTTCTTATAGATATATGTAAAAATGTGGACATTTTGTTGTTTGAAATGTATTATTTTGGTTTATAAAAATAAACTGAAATTGTAACTTGTAATCATAGCTGAAAATGTATATTTATTATAAAACATTATAGTTTTTATTTTAAAATGCCTTTAGCTCTACTTTTAAATTTCTATCATTTTGTGTCTGTATGTGTGCTAACCTATTAATCTTAAGGATATATATAAACATAAAAAGTTATATTTAGTCTACTAACTTTCTTGATGTTATTTCATTTATGTCATTTTCCCCTTCAACTTATTCCTATAAATCACTTTTTAAAAATATAATTTAAACTGTTTGACAAATAAGAGTCAGTCAAGAAATGTTTTTGTAACTGAATTGATACCTCTTAAATGGTATTAATGAATACTTGTATAAACATTTTTCTCTTTAATTCCTTCACATATGTACCATTTTTGGTTTTGTATTAGATGGCTAAGCCATTAGCAATAAATATTTGCTTTCTATTCAATCTTAAATTACCACTAAAGTTTCATTAGCTAATTATGTTTCATTTTAAAATATATTTTAAAATTATTCAAAGTTTAAATGATCTTTTTGGTTGCTTATTCCTAGACAATAAACATTTATCTTTTTTTGATCAAATTATATTTCTTGTATCATTTTGAAGGAAGTGGTTAAGGTTGTAAAATAGGGAGTACCTAAAACATATCACATTTATATTTTTATAAGGTAATTTAAAAGAAGACTATTTGAATACAGAAGAATTAAAATAATTTCTTATTTTTTTTATAATTATTTGATATAATATTTTAAAAGGTGAAAGATTTATGAGATCTGAAGAGAAACCAGAGTATTTGATATAATATTTTAAACTTGAAATATTTTTTAATAAAAAGAAACATTAGTAACAAATATTTTCATCAAATATCGACACAATGTTAAAATGAGTCAATTTATTAAAGTATATTCCTTTTAGTAAAGCATAAATTTGACCATTTATATACACATCAATATCCAAATTCACAACTTCTGAAGCTCTCTTGCAAAAGTAAGATATGCAAAAATATATTTAAAATGTTATACATATAGGTAAAGGACAAAATGGATATATGCAAAAATTATGTAGCTATTTGTTATATATATATATTTAATAATATCATATATGTTCAAAGCATTGATCCGATTATAGTATAAGGTGTTACATCTTCCTCTTTGTTACCAGAGAGCATCTCATATTGTCTCTTATCCTTAAATAAATCAGAGATGATCTTTATAAAATAATCATTTCCCATAGTATGCGTATACCGAATTAAAAATATGTAATTTTATTGACAGTGCAGATGAAATGAACCATTACTGCTAAAGTAGACCATAATGTTTAAGTGTTTCATTTAGAAAGTTGTGTATAATATTATCTATAAATTCTTTACATTCTTTGAATAGTTTTCACTTTACTTTTGATGAGGAGAAAAACCATAATCATAATAGTTTTCTGAATTTTTCCTACATTAGATAAACTCTTCCAGATCAATGTTTAAAGATGTGTGAAATAACCTACTCATTTCAAATGGTAAATTAATAAGGCTCCAAAGAATATAATATTGCCATTTTTTTATTTTGAAGAAATGGATAATATATAGGAGAAATTGAGAAGGAAGGAGAGACAAAACAGAGACAGAGAAGCAGAAAGGGAGGGAGAGAGATGAGGACTTTATTAAAATCAAAGTAATAACAAAAAAATAGAATAAGTCAAAGATACATGCACATGGAGAAAAACCAACTGCCTTTAAATTTAGACAATATTGGATGTTAAAAATTATATATTGTAAAGCAGATTATACCCATCAAATTTGATAAATACGCATTTTTCTCTTTTCTGCAGCTAATACAGACTATAAGTGCAGTAGACAAAGATGACCCTTTAGGTGGACAGAAATTTTTCTTCAGTTTAGCTGCTGTCAATCCCAACTTCACAGTACAGGATAATGAAGGTAAATTTTAGAACGTGGTCATTATGATTTAGGGTGACATTAACAACAACTTTTCTGCAAAGTAACAATTACCATATGTATGATGTATTAATTTATTGATCTGTGTTACAAAATGTTGTTTGCATCGGATATTCAATGAGATTAATTTCTTGACAGTGTTCATTTTCTCAAATTTCAAAAAATAAAAATTACGTGAAAGAAATCTCTATATGAGAACTAATGATAAGATTGGATCTTTAAACATTAGAAAGGCTGGAAATAATCAGACACATGGGGTAGAGAAATGAATGGCTCAGCGAGACCCTTGTGCAAATTTCAATGAGATTTAGCAGCAACAGATTCACCAAAGCCAAAAAGGCATGGAATATGGGTCAGAAGAAAGAGAAGTAGCCATATTGGCCTGTGAGGGGGTTCAAGTCCAAAAGCAGTTGCAAGGGCAGGATATACTATTCTTCTGTGTAATATATAAATGTCTCTGTGATCAAAAATACTGAAATTACATTTCTTGCATTCCCAAAAAGGGCAAAAACAGATTTTATAGGAAAAAATAAGAAAATGGTTACTATTTTTAAAAAGTTGAACAGCTTTATCCTTTGAAAAATATATATGGTAATTATCCTAGTCTAAACAAAAGTGTGTAGTTAAAGCTTCCCCCCCCCCCAATAAATATATGTTAAACTAACTGTATCAGCTGATCTTTCCTAAAAAGGCATACATGTTTTAGAGTAAGCATAAATATAGTTATTCTTAAAATAAATTTTACCTTCATAACAACGTAAGTAGACTAGCAGAGTCAGATTGCTATTATCACCTCTAGGTGGCTTTCAGAATATCAGAAAGAAGCTGAATATCATGGATAGTTTTACATTAACCCAATTTTTATTTGAGATACTTGATATGGTAGAAAGTTCACAAATCAGTTGAAGAGAGAACATCCACTGGTAATAATCTGTTTACTAAATTGGTGTTTCTGAAATGTCTGTTTTCTATCCCTCTGAATATCTAAAATAATTGTGATGGGAAAAATTAGCATAAGGCAGATAAGACACGAAATGTCCAGTTTCATCTGCATATCAGTAAAACAACACCTGTCATTTTATTTGCTGAATCTGACATCCTATATATATAACTTAGACTGGACATCCCTAATACTGAATTGACATTATTCATCTTTCTAAGTGTATTTTAATTTATGTTCCTGTTAAACTAAGCCCTGGCTTCCAACAAACCACCTCTCAATTTTGAAAAGTAATAGAGACTGGAAATAGTGTTCTCTTAACACAACATTTCACAGTTATTAGGTAACAAATCTTAATTAGTAGGCAGGTACTAGGTAGGCTAATCTTGATTAAGTTTTGACAAGTAGTGGAATCTTCCTATATTTGGGAGAGTTCTTGATCTTATATGAGTTACTCAGAACAAGAGTTGAAGTCATATCAATATAAATCTAAACATGTCACTCTATAGAATATGAAATATATGATATAATCCTGCATAAATTCACTATTTTGCTACTGGGTGCATTTTGAAAGAAATTCCATTGAGAAATAGAATTGCTCTTCTTGAGAAAGTACCCTTGTGTTATCTATATGTTCATCTTAGAAAACTTTAAGTTTAATGTATAAGTTTTTAAAATTCAATTCCCTGCTTCTGTGATAACATACTTGGGGCTTTTAATTGTTAAGATTCCCTCACTTTCCACTAACTTATAGATCCAAAGCATAATTATATGATGACTTTCTAAATATTTAATAAAATGATTGGAATATAATGGCTAGTTTAGGGTAAAATGTCATTTTGTTCTTCAATGTATTAAAACTATTGTAGGTAAAATTAAGATTTAGAAACTTTGGAAAAGTTAAAAAAAGGTAAGGCAAGAAGATTCTAAATATATCCATATGTTAACACCTGTTGTTTTTTGTGTTGTTAATTTTATCATTCTGACAGGTGTGAGGTGTTATCTCATTGTAGTTTTAATTTGTATTTCACTGATGATCAGTGATATCGAGCACATTTTCATGTGTCTGTTTACCATCTGTATGTCTTTTTTTGGGAAAAAAATGCCCATTCTTATCTTCTGCCTATTTTTTAATTGGATTATTTGTTTTTTTGGTGTTGAGTTTGTAAGTTCTTTATAGATTTTGGATACTAACCCTTTATCAGGTATGTCATTTGCAAATATCTTTTCCCTATCAAAAGATAGTTTTTCCAGTTCTGTAGGTTTTAGTTTTGTTGTTTCCTTCGCATGCAGGAGATTTTTCTTTTGATGAAGTCCCAAGTTTATTTTTGTTTTTGTTTCTTGCCTCAGGAGACATATCTAGTAAGTAGTTGCTATGGCAGGTGTCAAAGATGTTACTGCCTGTGTTCTCCTCTAGGATTTTTGTAGTTTCAGATCTCACATTTAGGTCATTTAGTCTTTAATCCATTTTGAGTTTATTTTGGGGTTTGGTGTAAGAAAGTGGTCCAGTTTCATTCTTTTGCATGTTGTCACCCAGTTTTCCTGGGTTTCCTAACACCATTTGTTGAAAAGACTGTCTTTTTCCCACTGGATATTCTTTCCTACTTTGTCAAAGATTAACTGACCATGTAGTTGTGGATTCATTTCTGGGTTTTCTGTTCTGTTCTATTGATTTATATGTGTCTATTTTTGTGCCAGTACCATACTGTTTTGATCACTACAGCTTTGTAATATAAATTGAAGTCTGGAATTGTGATGCCTCCAGCTTTGCTTTTCTCTTTCAAGGTGGCTTTAGCTCTTTGGGGTCTGTTGCGGTTCCATACACATTTTAGGAATCTTGTTCTAGCTCTGTGGAAAATGCTGTTGGTATTTTGATAGAGATTGTATCAAATGTGTAGATTGCTTTGGGTAATATAGACATCTTAACAATATTTGTTCTTCTAATCCATGAGCATGGAATTTTTTTTCCACTTCTTTGTGTTAACTTCCGTTTCTTTCATCAGAGTTTTATAGTTTTTAGACTACAAGTCTTTCACCTCTTTGGTTAGGTCTATTCCTATGTATTTTATTAGTTTTGATGCAATTGTGGATGAGATTGATTCTTTAATTTCTCTTTCTGCTGCTTAATTATCGGTTTATAGAAATGAAACAGATTTCTGTACATTGGTTTTGTATCCTGTGACTTCACTGACTTCATGTATCAATTCTAACAATTTTTTAGTGGAGTCTTTTGGGTTTTCTACACAGAGTATCATGTCATGTGTGAATAGTGAAGTTTTTACTTCTTCCTTGGGGATTTAGATGTCTTTTATTTCTTTTTTGTTGTCTGATTGCTGTGGCTAGGACTTCCAGTACTGTGTTAAGTAACAGTGGTGAGAGTGGACATCCCTGTTGTGTTCCTGACCATAGAGGAAGAGCTCTCAGTTTTTCCCCCTTGAGAATATTAGTTGTGGGTTTTTCAAATATGGCCTTTATTATTTTGAGGTATGTTCTTTCTAAACCTACTTTGTTGAGGGTTTTGACATGAATGAGTGTTGGCAAAGGTATGGAGAAAGGGGAACCTTCCTCTTGCATGATTGGTGGGAATGCAAATTGGTGCAGCCACTCTGGAAAACAGTATGGAGGTTCCTCAAAAAGTTAAAAATAGAAGTACCCTATGATACAGCAATTGTACTACTAGATATTTACCCAAAGAATACAAAAATACTGATTCAAAAGGATGTATCCTTGTGTTTATAGCAGCATTATCTACAATAGCCAAATTACGGAAACAGCTCAAGTCTCCATCCACTGATGAATGGATAAAGAAGTGATACACACACACGCGCGCACACACACACACACACACACACACACACTGGCATATTACTCAGCCACAAAAAAAGAATGAAATATTGCATGGTGGAACTAGAGTGTATTAAGCTAAGCTAAATCAATCAATCAAAGACAAATACCATATGATTTCACGCATATGTGGAATTTAAGATACAAAACAAAAGAGCAAAGGGAAAAGAAGAGAGAGAGGCAAACCAGGAAACAGATACTTACACTTATCTATAGAAAAGAAACTCATGGTTGCCAGAGGAGAAATGGGTGGGGGCATGGGTGAAATAGGTGTTGGGATTAAGAAATGCACTTGTGATCAACATCGAGTATTGTATGGAAGTGTTGAATCACTATATTGCACACCTGAAATTAATACTATACTTTATTTTAACTAACTGAAATTTAAATAAAAACTTAAAGAAAAAAAGAAAAAATATATATCCGTATGCCTGTAAATACTTATTTTAGTGTAGCTTTGAGACTGTAAGAATGATATCCTAATACTTCTTGGCATATAAGTCAAATTTGCAAAATTATCAGGGTTACATTTTCTTTTTTTTAATTTGCTAAGGTACATCTTCTGTTTTGCTGATCTCCTTTCGTAGCTTATGTAGTTAACTGATGTAGTAGACACAACTTCTTACTAATAATTTATGAAATGACTGTTTTATATGCAAACACTACACCTGCAAGAAATTATCACCATTTTTTTCTGTTCTATATGATTCGAGCAATTGGCTAACTCATTCCCTTCCTTACGTTAGCATTTTAAACAAGCTTATAGGATTGGCTAAACAAGTCTAAGTGCATTGGACCGACAGAACAGGAAGTTATCCTGCAAGTACATATTGATTTTTTTTTTATAAAAATTGATTATAGAAGGCTAGGAGGAATGCTGTGACACCTCCATTTAAGGAGGTGAGTTACCAGATGAGGAAAATTTCAGTACTAATATACTGGGTGAGTTATCAGATAAAGACATTTTCAGTACCAATATACTGGGTAGTAGAATGCTAGAATTTTTTAAATCCTTACATCTCTCTGTGCCTCTGTTAGGCATTCCACATCAGTAGTCTTCCACCAGTACTTTCAGTTATATATTATATTCATTTTAATGGGTAGAAATCAAAGTTCAGAAATATTAACTTTCTCACTGTTGTTTATATATTGGGACTCTTGAAGGGTGTGGAGTGCATTATTGGTCTTAAAAATGCAACTATACTTAAAATTTACCCATTCATGTTTTCTTCATGAATATTAGATTAATGCATCCTTTGTGTGTGTGCATGTGTGTGCATAAACATACATGCATTTATAAATAAAAAATTTATATAATTTTTTTCTTGGTATGCATAGATATGTTTTCTGAAAATTCTGAAAAACAATATGCTATTATCCTTGCAGTCTTGATAAAATATTCACTTATAAAAATTTACCATGTTAAAAGCATTATCTGCATATTAGTTGGAAATCTAATAAATAAGCATAGTATTAGATTCCTCCAACTATCTAATTGATCGTATCTACCTTTTAGTTGCATTGCATACATTTTATAGGAAAATTGACATTAATTTTATAATTTACATGAACATCTTTTTACTTATATGTCAAACCATAGTGATCAAGATGAGAGAAATCTACTGTCCCAAGCCATCTTTAATATTTTAAAATTTATTTTAGATAATACTGCCAGAATTTTAACCAGAAAAAATGGATTCAATAGACATGAAATAAGTACCTATCTCTTGCCCGTGGTGATATCAGACAATGATTACCCAATTCAGAGCAGCACGGGCACGCTGACCATCCGAGTGTGTGCTTGTGACAGCCAAGGCAACATGCAGTCCTGCAGCGCGGAAGCCCTGCTCCTCCCCGCCGGCCTAAGCACGGGGGCCCTCATCGCCATTCTCCTCTGCATCATTATTCTGCTGGGTAAGAACGTTACCGAAAATACTATTATTTCTAGACTGTGTATTTATAAATAAGCAACACTGTTATCAAAATAATTCTTCTGGGCTCCTGGGTGGCTTAGTCTTTAAGCATCTGACTTCAGCTCAGGTCATGATCTTACAGTTCGCGAGTTTGAGTCTCATGTCAGGTGAGCAGAAGCCCCTCTTCGGGTGAGCGCTGCTTCTCTCCTCTCTCTCTGTCCCTTTCTCTTTGCCCCTTGGTCACCCTCACCCTCTCTCTTGCTCTCAAAAAAAAAAAAATAAAATAAATAAATAAATAAATAAGTAAATAAATAAATATATAAAATATCTCCTTCCAAATCAACTCCAATATTTAAGACAGACATACGTTAACCCTGGGATATTGTTTATATTAAAATATTTTTTCTGCTCAGATAGCTATTACCTTCTCTTAAGATAGTTAAGACTGAAAGAGCTATTCGTAACATTTTTCAAGGTCACACGATTTCTGAGTGGCTCAACGTAGGCAAGGTGCTTTGCTGTTAGTTGTAGATAGTTTTTCAGTAAATCTACAGTTTATTTTCAGGTTTTTGTTCTTATTATGCTGGATGGAGGCCTCACTATCTTCCCTTTTCATTGAAATACTGTTGAAATAGGCCTTCACCTGGGTTCACTTTTCCCTACAACAATAATACTTGATTTTATAACCTAGAGCAAATTGCTTTTTAACTGCTTTTGAATGAAAAATCTGATTATGTTTACTCTCCAGTTGCATTATCTTAAAACTATTGTGCATATTCCTATGACCCTAATCAAAAAACATAATACCTGACATTTTAAGAAGCAGTAAAATGAACTTGGATTTTGGAGCCAATCTTACTAAGTTTCATTATCCTCATTATTAGAACATTTTTTTTTTTTTTTTACTGGGTAAGATCGTTTGGTTGATAATAAACAGTCTAAGTTTCAAATCTTTGCATCACAATTTTATGTGTTTTCATGAGTGTATGAATTTGAGCAAAATAAAATGTCACATTTTCTCAAAGACCTGAAGTATAAACAAGGTTTTCTCTTAATGCTGGCCTATTTATTTTTTAACCACTTTGAAGGTCAAGAACACTTATCAATAGATTAAAACTTTATTTTATGTTGCATTAAAAAAGTCCCTTGTTTACCCTTTCCACAAGCTTGAAGGCAAGCAGCCTGACAGTCTTGTGTTAATAAAAGAGAAAACAAAATTTAAGAGCCCTTCACATAATAATATAATTCTCTAAGTTCAGGCTGCTGTAACAGTACCATAGACTGGATGGCTTAAACCACAGAAATTTATTTCTCATAGTTTTGGAGGCTAAAAAGTCCAAAATCAAGGCACTGGCAGATTCCAAATTTGGGGAGGGCATACTTCCTAGTTCAAAGATGACCATCTTCTATTGTATCCCACATGGCAGACAGTAATCATCTGTTTTGTTTCTTTTTATAAAAGCACTAAGCACTATTTCAACTCATGAGGGCTCCACCTTATGACTTAACTACCTCCTAAAGACCCCACTTCCAAATACCATCATTTTGGGGATACAGGCTTTAATATGAATTTTGAGAGGACATATTCAGTTCATAACGATAATACATCCCATCTCCTATAAATGTTTCTTCTAAAGAAGGTAAATAAGTATAGATATTTCATCATACATATACCTGGTAAAATATTTTCTCTCTCTTTCCTTACCTATTGAATTCACTTCTGTTTCCCCAAGTCATCATTTTAAAGGATCAGTTCCAAAATGTTTGGGGATACTGAATGAGGGTGGGAAAAGCAATGCAACCAGAGGGAATTTGAGGTTAATATTCTCCTCTCTTTTATGATATTACCATTATTATGATTAGTCAAATTATTAAGTTATTATTATTGATAACTGGTCACAGACATAAGTAAATGCCTTTTCTGAGTGATACACAATTCTATCTGTACATCTACAGTCATTTGAAACGTGTCTAGCTGAGGTTCACCACATAGTTTCTGTAGGTAATTCCGTGTAGAAATTGGAATTCACTTTTTGCCATCTTGTGATCTGACAACTTCTTTTTGGTCTCACATGAGATACATATTTCCATGTAATACCTGGAAGATTGCTAAACAAATAATAGTGTCTAATTAGGAGGTCACTCCCCCCCCACTAATTAAGACAATGTATGAAAAAACAATTTACCAAAAAGAAACCTTTTTCTATGAGCAATGTAAGAAAAGAAAAATCTATGTAAATCCATCAACAAAGCTATTTAACTCAAAACAATACTCGCATATCTTGTGAAGAATGCTGCCTTTTTAATACTGTATAAAGATGTGAAAACTATGGGCATGTTTTTGTCCCCCTTAATTGTTTTATTTGAAGCTGAATTCCATTTGTGTCTATTTTTTATGTAACACCTTATGTCACTATTCAGTGCAAAATATAAATAATGTCTGTACAATCAGGAACAAACTTTAAACAGTTCTTAGAAAAAATAGACAAAATATCTCACTGTATTTGAGAAATATCCCAGATGGCTTTAAAAATAAATTGCAAACACTGCACTTAAACCACCCGTCCTGGCTAAATCCTCAACAGTCCCCTCTCCCTTCCCCCGCCCCTCCCCTCCGAAGTAAGGGACGGTACAAAATGAATCATAAATTCCAGCCTGTGTCCGAAAACCTCAATAAGTTCAACTCCTCTCCAGGACTTCCACTCGTTATTTATACAGTGCTTTAGATGGACCGCTAATGAATCTTCTTTTTCTTTTTTCAAGTTATAGTAGTACTGTTTGCAGCTCTGAAAAGACAGCGAAAAAAAGAGCCTCTGATCTTGTCTAAGGAGGACATCAGAGACAACATTGTGAGCTATAACGACGAGGGTGGCGGAGAGGAGGACACCCAGGCCTTTGATATCGGCACCCTGAGGAATCCCGCAGCGATCGAGGAGAAGAAGCTCCGGAGAGACATCATCCCGGAGACGTTATTTATACCTCGGAGGACTCCCACGGCCCCGGATAACACGGACGTCCGGGATTTCATTAACGAAAGGCTGAAAGAGCACGATCTCGACCCCACCGCGCCCCCCTACGACTCCCTCGCAACCTATGCCTACGAAGGAAACGATTCCATCGCAGAGTCTCTGAGCTCCTTAGAATCAGGGACCACCGACGGAGACCAAAACTACGATTACCTCCGAGAATGGGGCCCCCGGTTTAACAAGCTGGCCGAAATGTACGGTGGCGGGGACAGTGACAAAGACTCTTAACCTAGGATATCGATTCTGTTCAAACAAGAGGAGGTAACTCGACGGACGCCGTCCTCCCCGCCCTCCCCCCTTCACAATATTTGATATTCAGGAGAGTTTTCCTGTCACTCAGCACAATTTTTTCCCATTTACTTCTTAATTTGTTCATTAATTCCATTAATTCTTTCCTGTAGGATGTCTCATGGAATATATGCGAAATTTTATTTAATCACTTCCAAGAGCCAAAGCTATGGAAATTCAGTGTTGTCCATCTTAGAAATAAAAGATAATTTCAGAAACATGAACAGGATAGCAACCTCACAAGCCGCTTCTGTTAGATACACGTCCTGCCCTTGCAAATGAAGCTTTTAAAAAGGTGAAGACAAACATTTAAGGTATATCCTGTTCTGTACATTAAATTAAAAAAAAAAAAAAGTACATGTGGTGTTAGTAGGTGTGATATGCAGCCTGGTATACAAACGTTTGTGCAATTTCATTTCATCAAATTCTATCTGCTAATGTTTTATATTTATATTTTTGTATTTATTTTTAAAAAAATAAACAAGTTTTTACAACTACCTTGACTCCAGCTTCGTTATTTTCCTAGGAAGAAGTTTCTCTGTGGACTGTCTTGGTTTAAAAGTCCGTTGAATGCAGGTAAAGGGCACAAAGTCATTATAGTTCTTATTGAGACCTCTAACCAAGTTAATATGACTTAGGTAACAATTGTTTTTCCAGTGAGTTCTGTTATGCTCTGCTATGTGAAAAACTCGTCACCTTAAAAGGAATAGTCATGTACCATTAAGCCAATTTAAAAACATGGCCATCTTTATACTCAATATCTCCAAACATCAGCAATGCAATCATTTCGTTTTGTTCATATGCATTAAAATAGTATCTGAAAGAATATCGCATTTTCTTATTTTTGTATGACATCTGTGCTATTCAGTTTTACAGGTAAGAATAGTTCAGACAGACCTCAGACTGAAATAATCCTCTCATGGAAAATATACTTACCTCCCATGGTGACTTTGAAAACGCCTAGTTATGATACTAATAATGCTGAATATTCCATTAAGATACAGAACTGTGATTATGTCAAGTTTTCAAAAATGCAACACGTATTTATTTGTAATTAAGTCTGTTTTTCTGTCAATGAATGATTTCACTAGAAAGGAAAAAAAATACTGGCAGTTAATGATCTGCTACTCCCGAGATTCACAGAGGCCAACTGCTACCGACTGATCTCTGATTTCTCAAGCTCCAAATATGATTGATTTATAAATGGAGCTCTCTGTAGGGTCTACACTAGGAAGTCGCATTCCCTGCTGAGGAAATCATGAACAATACCAAAGATTGGGGTGCTTCCCAATTAGTGAAAATGCTATGCTTTTTAAGTGAGAGTACAATATTGACATATCCTTAACACAGAATTATAATATAATACACAGTCTTCTTGTATGATATTTTTCCCCCAACTTCCAGGCTGAAATGGCATACATTTCACTGACTACAGACAGTTTGCATGGTAATATAATTATGAAAGAAAAACAACCCATGTGGTCTAGTTAAAATTAGTCACATTATAAGGATGATACATCAGATCATAGTAAACCTAACTTGGCTCACTTATTATATTTCAAGAACCCATTATTATACCCAGAAGGCTGACTGTGAAAAGGACATAGTTTAAAATGGGAAAAAAAATAAAACAAAGCAAATCTAAACTGAAGGAAGAGAAAATCCTCAATGTCTTAGGATTATTCATTCAAATAAAATCAACAAAAATTGGAAAAATTAAAAGAAAGTATATCTTATGAACATTTCACATTAATTATGATTAAAATATATTCATTTGATTTAAATTGGTTTATAAATTTTCAGCATTAGCTATTTTTATTAATATTGGGTATAAGTAATTGGAATTCATATCTGAATATTTTTAATTATCCCCATTCAGATAATTTCAAACTGACATTAATTTGCCCTGTCAATATTTTATCATCCAATTTTAATAAATTTAAGAATTGTAGCAGTGATCTCTAGTATTATACAAATCAGGTATCCAAAAAATATCGTTAAGGAGATTGATTAGCAGGTTTCTTTGGCAATATTCTATGTCGTAGAGAAATCACTTTTTCAGAATTCTCAGTCCTTGGTAACAGATATCCTCTTATTTTTTGATAATGAAGGTGACATGTTAAATTTCTTAGAGACCCTGAAATTAAAAAGTATCCCTATAATGACTTGCTCAGACTCTCTCAGTAGTCTCCCTTACATGATGCTCTCTGAAAGAATACCCGATGTATGGGTTATTATATGTCCAATTTCTTTTTTACATTGCAAATGGGGCAAATGTCTCTCAGTATCATGATATTGATTACATCATATGACTATGGGCTTTTAATTTATTCATCCATTTATTTTTTCATTCATCAAATATTTTTAGCATCTATTATAAAACCAAAAGGTATTCTAGACCCTAGAGAAGTAATAATAAATTATATATAATTTTATATGTGTATATAATCACCCTACTACTGAAAATGAAAAAAATGGTAAAATAGTTATTAAAATACTCAGAATTTATTAAAAAATACTTAACTTTCACTGTGATTAACTTTTTAAACACAGAGAAAACAATTGTCATCCTTTTTCATATTTGAAATATCCAGATACGTGAAATAAAATGATTTATAACCTTTAGTCATTAGAAACGGTGATTAAGTCAATCAATTCTCATTGGTTTTATTTTCAACAAAATGTCAAAGAAAGTTTATGGAATGATAAATTAATACTCTTAGGCTGAGGTGTCTATATGTCAGGTAGATACTGTCACACAGTGACAAGAGTTCCAGTGATTTCTTGGTAGACTTAAACATACAAATTATGATCAATTAGATGTCTAAGATAGTCTAAAATAAAAACTTTTAAAGCCCCTAAGATTTAAGATTGACAATTATGAGTATCTGGTTCGTTGATGAATACATCTACCTAAGTGTCTGTATATAATGTCTTCATTATGCCTTCACCAACTACACCCACCTCTGCTGGCCACGTGTTGCCTGACGCCGCGTGACCATAGGCTGCAGCGCCTTTGCCCTGTGGACTTGTGCCTGCGCGGGCGCCCATAGGGGGCGCTGCAGGACTGCCTGGTCCAGCTCCCTGGTGGCTGTAACCGGAATCTCCGTGACTCAGATCTGCCTGAAGTGCAGCCTGTTACAATTAAGTTGGAAATATAGCAGACTGAGTGAGTCTGAAATATAGCAGACCTTTGGTCACCTTTTATCACCTGGTCAGCTGCCGGGACTCTTCGTTGCTTTGAAAGAGTGCACGATTAGCTCATGGAGAGGGGTTCAGAGCTTCCACTTGGTGACCAGTTATCCTGCAGGTTGTAAATAGTGTAAGACAGCAGCATCTAGTCGCATGGGCTGTCTTTCCCTTTTACTCCAATGATATGCCCAAATCCAAGACTTTGCAGTCATTTTGGACCCTGCTTTTTCTTTTAAAGCCCACATCCAAGAAGGTGGTTTCCTTTCATTTGTAAAACATACACAGGATTCCACCGTTCTCTCCATTTCCATTACTCTATCCTAAACCTCCAGCACCCCTTTTCTCAATTTCTAGGAGCAATTAACTTCCTAAGTGGTGTCTCTGCTGTAACCTTGCCCCACTTACACTCTACGGTCAGCATTGAGGTCTAAGAAATACTTTCAAAATCTCATTTGGTTGTTCCCAGGTTCTAAACACTACTCTTTCTTCATCTTACTCAGAGTAGGAAGTAAAATTCTTATTATATCCTTAAAGCCTTTGTAAAGAACATTCTCCCATTTATTTACTGTACTGCCGCCATTGACTCTACGTTGTTTCTGGCATTCATGAGTTCACGCTGACCATTCTCTCTTCCCCAGCTTGTGTCCCTACCTTGTTCAAATTCTTTATTAAATGGTATTTTTAAATTGAGGTCTTACCCTGTCCAACCTATTTGAAAGTTACAGTATTTCCCTAGACTGTTCTATTGCTCTGACACTGCATATGTTTTCTCTCTAATACTACTACCTTTTTAACATGCTATATGACTTGTTTACTAAGATTACTTTCTGTCTCAAATAGAATGTAAAATTCATGAGAGCATGGATTTTGTATTTCGTTCATTGTGATGCCCAGTAAACAGAATTATATCTGTTTAGGTGCTCAATAAACATTTGTTGGAAGAATTAATAAATATTGTACTATTGGATTAATCACATAATTTTAAACCTGTATATGTATGTGTATATACATATGTATATATATGTATGTATGTGTATATACATATGTATATATGTATATGTATGTGTATATACATATGTATACATATGTATATATATGTATGTATATGTATATACACATATATTTACATATGATATTTCTGTCTCCTTCTTTAAATAGTGAACTACTCACAGTTATAGGAGGAATCTCAGTGATTTTTTTTGTTCATTTACTGGAAAACTTTTTCCTCCAGACTGGTACTGTCCTGGGCTATCATTTTAAAGGTAAATGTTAAGTAGCCAATGATTATTTTGGCTAATTGCTTTAGGAGATATATCTTAAAAGACACACAAATCTGAGAAAGTCAAAACATCATTTTAGATGAAGTAACATTGCAAATGTGTTTGGAACATTAGTGAAATACCAAAAATGATGATAGTGGGAATTGAATTAAATAAGTGCTGGAAGCACAGATGACTACTTTTTCAGATTTTGTTCTGGTAGATTGGGGTCTGAGTCGTGATTTTGGGGACCTTAATAGTGCTGTGAAAAGGCTAAATAAAGGGACTGTTGATCAGGGAAGGTTTTGAGAAAGATTATAATGAAAAAGAATGTTGAAGGAAAACTGTGCTACTTTCTTGCCCAAAGGCACTACGGTTCAATATCTGAATTTATTTACTTCTTGTGTTTATATTTCTTTATTTCCTACAGGCCATAACTACAGAGTATAAAGAGATCTATATTTTCTTGATTGCTTGTAGCAAATTTCACTTGTTGCAGTTGCCAAAAATATACCAAGTCCCTGTTATGCAAAGAGGACAGGCTTCAAACTTACCTAACTAGAGACTCTAGACACAACTCTGAATCAAGAACCCACAACAAAACCAAAGAAATGAGCCAAGAGAATTGATGTGAATGAGTAAAGATGCTTGCACTGATAATTAAAATTTTTTAAGTATATATATATATATACACACATATTTTTTAGATAGCAACCAAAACCAAAGCCAACAAGATAATTAACATATATTATCATATATAACATATACTTATATGTTATGATATGTTATCACATATACTTATATGTTATGATATGTTATCACATATACTTATATGTTATGATATGTTATCACATATACTTATGATATGTTATATCATAACATATAAATATATATGTTTAACTTATTTTAGTCCACTCAAACATTTATTATACATGTTACAATTTACATCCAATTCCTCTGATAATCTATTTCTTTAAGACTATAAATACAGTATTTACCTCTATGCTGAATTAGCTATTTCATTTTCAGGTATGGAAATCAACTAAGCAGAAGAACAGGGTAAAAAAGGTACTTTTCACGATTCTAATTAGTAGGAGCAAAAACAAACAAAAAAAGCAAATAAGGATAATTTGTTCAATGTTATTTTCTACTATTATTATAAATGGGATTATTTTAAACTAGGCATAAAGTAGCACAATGAGCCATCTTTATTAAATTAAGGGATTTATATAAGAAAAGATTAACTATTAAAAAGAGCATAAAAAAAACTGGTAGCCAGTTTGTGAAAACTCTTTTCCAGCTGTGGAATTATCCTGAATTTGGAACATGACATTTACAACTCCACAGGAAGGATAGAACAGCAACCGCATCCCCAAATTATCTGCAGAAACCTCCTCCACAATTTGAAATATTTAGAAGCATTCCTAAGACTCTTGCCGTGATCTTTGCCTCTCTCCTTTCACAATCAAGAGGATTTTAAATGAGTTTTTTAAACCAGTGTGTAAAATTCATGCCATTGTGTTACAGTTTATATTTATTTTCATTATCCCCACTACAGATATAGCCTAAAACAAGTCTTTCTTAAATAGTTTTGTTAATGTTAATACATCTTTGAAAAAGAAAAAAGAAAACCAGCCAGACTTAGTGATTGACTCTACTTCTGGCACATTCTACTTTTCTTTTAGAAGAGCAGGACTTTAGCATTGCAAGTTATTTGTTTGAAATTATTATTTATTTTTCCAGCTTCCTTGGGATAAAATTGACATATAATATTGTATAAGCTTAAGGTGTACAATGTAATGCTTTCATATATATATATATATCTATATATATATATCCATCTTAACTGCATAAATTTCTTGTTTCTGTTTCTTCAAAGAGTAAAAGTTTATTATAAGCAGAGTTTGATTCTTCATTTTTAATAATTCTGAGCATAGAAAATATTCATTCAAAAGGGTGCAGGTACTTCAGTAGCTCCAACATATGGAACATTCTCTTGGCAGATCCCTATAATTTAGATTAAAGCAACTCCTTGATTTTTAGGTTTCATTTGGCTAAACACTTAAATCTGATAAAATGCTAGTTCTGAGCAGTGCAAGGAACACCTAAGTAGGTACTACACAAATACTCGTTGAATGATTGATTAATCTTGGCATTCTAATACTTTGTTTTCTAATTTTGGCACTGCAGAAAATGTCAGGTTCCATGCCTTCCCTACCCTCAACCAAAAAGGCAACATGTTTCATTCATATTTGAAAAAGCATATTCTAGAAATGTCACAGTAACCTTTTCAGATGACAGTCTCTGCCTAGGAATTCTTGACAGCAGCTATGCACAATTATGCCAACCATATATTGAAATGTTCTTACATCATCTTCCCAAAAGTGATAGCCTGAGCAGACAGCATTTAGATAACTGTATGGAAGGAAACCCAAACTCGATGCACTCTTTTATAAACTTTATTTTTGAGACAGGAATGGAGAAAAGTGAAATTCAATTTTCGGTTTATATATGGGCAAAAGGAATCATATTTAAAGATATTTAAAGATAATCATATCATGTCTCAGTCTCCCTACCTGTAAAGCTAAAATCTCAGTGCATTACCAACATAGAATATTGAGAACAATTAATTTTGTATCTTGATACATTTATTAATATACATTTTAAGACGTTGTAAAGTTGGAAAAACAAGGACGAACACAACGGTTGTTCTCCAAATCATTTAAAATATGACACATCTTTTAAATGGTAAGTCAATAATGGTAAATTAAGTACATAAAATGCCAACGATTAGCAGTATCTTTAGGGGGTGCCTGGGTGGCCTAGTCAGTTAAGCGATTTCAGCTCAGGTCACGA
The DNA here is from genome assembly GCA_028646485.1 of Cryptoprocta ferox. Taxonomy (NCBI): domain Eukaryota; kingdom Metazoa; phylum Chordata; class Mammalia; order Carnivora; family Eupleridae; genus Cryptoprocta; species Cryptoprocta ferox. The sequence goes on from CM053572.1 coordinate 125,930,455, forward strand.
TATCAAGGTTCATGAGTTGAAGCCCCGCATCGGACTCTGCACTGACAGCGCTGAGCTTACTTAAGATTCTCTCTCTCCTTCTCTCTCTGCCCTTCTCATGCTCTCTCTCTCTCAAATAAACTGAAAAAAACAACAACAATATATTTAATGTGTGTGCTTGGAAAACTTACACATAGAATCATAAGGCTGTGTCCTATTTACCATAATAGTAATGATTACGTTTATAGAGATGATGATGATGATGATAGTAATTCATATTTATGTGCCTATTAATATGTCAAGAATTGTTCAAAGTGTCTAACATATACTAACACATTTAATTGTCACAATGACTGTAAGATAATTACTATTAGTATCTCCATTTTGCATATTAGAAAAATACAAGTGAAGATTACATAAAATTGTCCAGGCTTCTACACCCTTTATATGGTGGAGCTGGAAGACACAAGTGACTCAGCTCTAAGGCTGGTGCTCTTAAACCCAAGCCTATTATTGGTGAAGGTAAAATAATCAATCTTGATATGTCAGGGTAGTAATGACAGGAAGATTTCTTTAAGCAGTATTGTTATGGAGGATGAACTTTTTAATAAATAAAAGTAGTAGTTTTTAACCACACACATTTGGCCTGAGCTTCACTACTGATAGTGGACCATATATTGTCTGGGCCAATAAAATCTGTATGATCATGATTTCTAACCAATTTGGAAGGGTTTTGTCCCCTTGGGCTCTCTGATATAAGAGGTAATGTTGTATAATACACCCTCAATTAAGTGGTCAGTGTGTGGAAAGATTAAAATGGTGAAGGGAGCATTTATTTGGTGGATGTGAATGAAGTCCTCTCTAATGTCAGAGGTGTTAACATTCCCTGTAATTACTAACAGGGGAGTCCTTAGAGGAGGCTGGAAGTAAGGTGGGTAGGGGGGAGGTTTGAAAATATGAGGACCAAGAATTAAGCTATATTAGACTTTGGGGTAAAATACCTGTCCATTTGGGGGATCATTTATTGTTTAAAAGCTTAAGAAGCATATCTTTAAGTAGACTTTATGCATCTCTGTAAGTCCAGCTACTTGGGGGCCAGTAAGCTAGGTGGAAATTCCTTGAGATTCCAAGTTCCGTAGCCCATGGTGGAAAAGCTTGGGAGATGAAATGAGAACCCTAGACTGAATCTATAGTGTCTGGTGGACCTAAGATGAGCACATACATGATTAAGAAGGAGTTTACATATGGGAAGCAGCATTTCTGGAGGAAGCGATCCAGGAATCTTGTGAAAGTATCAATGATGATAGGTGCATACCTATTAGCCACACCGGAGGGCGCAGTGGTCCAATAAAATCAATTTGTTTTCTTGAATAGGGTCTGTGCGCAGAGGCACATTTCCCCACTTGGGAGTCATCCAGATTTTTGTTTGGGATCAAAATGGGCAATTATTTACTACCACTTTGGCTAGAGCCAGAGTGAAGGGGGATCTGCACCTGTATGCCCAGTCAGTGAGTTCCTTTACTCCCATATTGCCCGATGTAATGTGGGTCCTCTCTGCTAATAGGTATATCACCTCTGGGGGCAATAGTTGTATCTGGAGTTGTGACTTATACTTTAGGAGGTGGGTCATGTGGGGCCTTGGAACAAGCATGCAGTTTGGATAAGGAGTCTGCAATGTTATTATAATGTGCTTCTGGTGTTTGCTGGCATGTGTGCACAAACACAAGTGACTATAACCGGCATATATGGGTTGGCTCTATCTTTGCAAATGGAGGCACCCCAGAGAGACTTTCCTTGAATCATGACATTATTATTTTGTCATTGTCCAGACCAAACTGTGAGCCCATTGGCTACCACCCAGGGATCAGTAAAAATGTGTGTTCATTGGAATTTTATTTTTATGGCTTGTTATAGAGACAAGCTCCCTGCCACCAATTCTGTCAGATGGACCAAGTGAGGAGCAGGCATTCTCAACTAGGGACATGCCACTAACAGGATGAAATGATGCAGTCTCCCAGCAGGCTACATTGTGCACAATGGTAGCACTGCTCTTGTTGAAGAATATGAACTCTCTCTCCATGTCAGTCAGTGGGTCTCCAGGAGGTCTCCTGACTGCTAGAGGGGCCCTTAGTGGGAATACCCACCTCAAAGTCAGTGGGCAAAAGTATGAGCATGGGGGATGCTACTTCCTCCTATTATCTAGAAAAGCCCTTGACATCAAATTTAACCCTTTCCTGATGGTACCCCATTCCCTTTTAACAGTGAGACCTCAGTTGCCATGCTAAGGCTGTTGGGTTGAATCTATAACCCAAGGTGTGTTGGGGACTTGTGTAAAGCAGTATGAGCTGTGAGCTTGATGGTGCCTCTGTCTCTAAAAGAGTCCCATGGGCTGTCAAACTTTGTCGCTTGAATGGTACATACCTGGCTGCTATCCAGAGTAGGCATTTGATCCACAACCTTGTGGGAAGCCAGATAGAACCATGCTTAGCCACCATGAGGTGCAGCCACACCTGTGGCTCAACTCAGAAGTCTGAGCCCCAAGGGACTAAAGGTAGAGCCTGCTGCATGGCTTGCTGGGACAGCTGTAAGGCAGTTTGTTGAGGTTCTCGCCAATGGAAAGACGCCGATTTGGAAGGAAGAGCATAAGTAGACTTTTTTGTTTTTAATATTTGTTTATTTTGAGAGACAGAGAGAGAGCCCAAGGGAGGGTCAGAGAGAGAATCCCAAGCAGTCTCTGTACTGTCAGCACAGAGCCCGATGTGGGGCTTGAACTCAGGAGCCTTGAGATCATGACCTGAGCAGAAACCAAGGGTTGGTTGATCAACAGACTGAGCCAACCAAGTGCCCCAAGAGCATAAGTAGACTTAAGTGTAATGAGCAAGCGTGGAATGCATTGCTTCTGAAAAGTGAAGAGACCTAACATGTGCCGTGCCCACTGCACAGCTTAATTGTGAGTTGATGTTTTACAAGGAGAAGAATTTTGATGCCCTTGGGTGAATGATAGTCCCTTGAGTTCAGCTGACCTCAGTGGCCAGTCCTTTGATCTTATGCAGGGAAATGGCCCATCCTCCCTACTATAAATAGTGTTACTAACTGTAAGTCTTGGAGAGCATCCTCAGAAAGCCCACATAGTGGACTGTCTGAAGAAACTAGCTTGACTTGTAGTCAGCAGATTTTCCTCCCCAGTGTGTCCCAATTGACTTCACTGGAATTGGGGTGGCAGGATCTTTAGAACTGGCCCCTAAGCCTTGAGAATATAGAACTGCAACTTCAACACATTGTTCTGCTGTGACACTGAGGTGTGCCCACTTCTTTGATGGGCATTATAGATTTAGTAAGAAGCTTTATAACTTCCTCATGTGTTCTAGGGGAGCTGGGACTAGGTGTTCCAGCCATTTGTGTTCAGCTATTAGATTGTGACACCAGGTGTGGGACCTGTGATATCCATGGCATCAGGAGATGAGGTGTGACAACAGGGTATGAAGTGAGAGAGGGACCACATGCCCCAGCCACTATCACCTTTGCCAGGGGCCATGCCTTCCTGAGTAGTGAGCGTGTCCCAACCATGTTGGTTAGAACTCAGGGTCCTAGTGGGGCTCCCAAACACAGTGGTCAGAGAAGGAGAATCTCCCTTTTTTTCTCCTAAGGGCTCTGCCTGGCACCTTTATACGGTAGCCCATGCTTGGGCTGGGGTTGACACTCTCATGCCCTGGCATTAACTAATTCAACAGGGCCCTGCAAGAATCTTAGTCAATTCTGTAATAGACACCAGCTGAGTTTGTACTTAGAGTCAGGAAATATACCTAAGGCCTAACACTGTCTTGGGCATTTTACTCCACAAGGTGTTAATAGGTGGAAAACACATCCTTGGCACCTCTAACTAGCTCCAATGATCAGTACTCTGAGGTTCAGAAGGATTCTTGTGACTTTTTTCAGAACTTGTATTTTGGAATGAGAGACCAAGGTAAAACCCTGCACAATTGGTGCAATGCAGCCAAAAATAACACAACTGAAGGCCAGCAAGCAGTGGACCCCTCTTAGATAGAATTACCCACCTGGGAGCCTAGGCCAGAAAGCCATTTGCATTCAGGGAATGAAAGGCATTCCCTGAGGTCTATAACAAATGTGACTCAATATATCCAGTTCTGTTGGTGAAACCAATCATTGTGACTTTGTTAAATTAACATTTGTTGAGTAAAGCCTTGGGGTGCCCAAAGGTGAGTCAGGGCACAAGGGAAAGTGAAATAAAGTTCAATTAACAGGTTCTGGAGGAGGTACACATTATGCCTTGAGGACCCATAAAAGGCTAAGACAGGGTATAGGCAGGAATGGGGAAGTACATGGGGCACAGGCTTTTATCAGGGTTCATTCACAAGGGAAGTGCTTTGCCATTCCTGGTCTAAGGCCAGATTTGTCAATTTAGATCGAGGGAGTCAAATCTTGGTAAGCTTCTTGGGGGCCCAATTCAAGGGGACACACAAAGGGAAGACCCCGGGAGGAAGGAAATGTGTTTATCACAAGGTAGTTCAGGAGTCATATCAGGAACTTGCATGCACTTGTGCCTCATGGGAGGGGCTAGTGTCAATTCAAGGCCCCTGGAGACTGCTTGGTCACACAAATTGGACGCCGAAACAGCAGTGTTATGGAGCAGTTTAGTTAAACTCTGAATAATAGGCAGTCTCTGAATTCTCATCAGCTCTGTTTCAGGCTACTACACAATCCTTAGCCTGCAATTGTCTGTTGTGATTAACAAGCATTCTGAATATAGTGCATAATGGGAGGTGAATCTGGAAAAAGAAGGAGGAAGACACTGACATACTTTGCTTTACATATTGCTGGTAACTAATTATCCATATGAACTCCAGAACTGTCCCATTCTTACTTTATTATATGACATAGGCTGTGCTTGATTGTCTTAGTGAGGCAACAGTAGGATAAGATCCCTCTTGTCAATTTGCAAAGAAATAGCAATACAGGTCTTATAATTTCTCCAGCCTGTTCTGTCATAATGTGTGTCCTCTTGTCTTCTCCCACAAAAGGGCAGCGGTTTCTCCAACACTGGGTTCCATTCCTTCCGTTTCTCATGTATATATATATATAGTGGGCTCCTCATATAGTCTCACAAAGTTATCAGCATTCAGGAGAGACTTAAGGCCAGTTCCATCCATCTCACATTCTCTCATGGATTTGAAGTGGAGTCTGGGAGCTGATGTGTGTTTTCCCTTTGGTCAAAAGCTTGGTTATTGGCTCAAGTCTTTCTTAATATTCTACCATCTTACATTTTTTTTTCACCGCTTCTCAATTAGTTGAAAAAAAGTAGATTTGAAACTATGGGAAAAAGAATAAAATTAAAAGTAACATTAGTTTCCTTTTAAAATATTAAAATATTAAAAAGTAACCATCTTTTTAATATTTATTTATTTATTGTATATTCTGGGAGACACATTACCTATGTTACGCATACAAACACACCTGTATATATGTAGACACATTCATATAAAAAACATTAGTTAATACTTTGCTTTTTTGTTTTTTGCCAAAGAAGAGAAAAAAAGAGCAAAGACATGTTTACATACCAAGGTTTTAAGTGTGTTTATGATATAGACTGTAATTATTTAGAATATTTAGGACAAGGAAGAAAAAAACCCCACATTAATCTGTTATAATAAAGAGCAAGAAACTCCTTGATTTTTGAAAAATAATAATAAGTTAAGTGTACAAACCAAGTTTATCTCCTTAAAATGATCTGCATGATTCATGAACATATGAAGAATATGCTTTACCTAGGTGTGGAGGATTAATGACTATAATATTTAAATATGTAAACATACTTTTTAAGATGTAGTTAAATGTATTGATATTCACATGAACTTTTCAACATGTGGTTGAATGAAGAAGATCAGGCTTTAAAATTTATTTAAATATATATCAAATTTTCTTGTTTATTCTTAACCATCTTTTTAATATTTATTTATTTATTGTATATTCTTGGAGACACATTACCTATGTTGCACATACAAACACACCTGTATATATGTAGACACATTCATATAAAAATATATATATGCACATCCCCTTATAATGCTGTTGTATGTATACATATAAAACTGTTTTATAACTACTTGTAATTATATATTTATACAATTATGTAGATATCATTATGTGATTTTATATATACTTCCTTAGCATATTTTTGGTATTGATCAACAGTCACAGATTAAAATATCTTGCTTTCAGATGGAATTTTTTTTTTTAAGAAGATGTGTTCTACATGTAGAAATTTTTTTGGGGGGGTTGCCACATATGTAAAATATGTAACCCTCACCCCAGTTACCCTGTAGAACATTTTCATCACTGCTCTATGCTTCTCAGGTCATATGTCATCGAACACATACTCGTCCCAGTCCTCCAGTGCAAAACACATTTCTGACTTCTGTCACCATTACTTAGTTCTGCTTGTCTAGAACTTAATATAAATGGAATCATGCAATGTGTACCATTTTGTGAGTGGCTTCTTTCACTTACCACAAAGCTTTGAAATTCATCCCTGTCACTGCATGCCTCAGTTGTTTGTCCATTTTGTTACTTGATATGAACTGCATGAATGCCTCAATTTCTTTACCCATTAATGGATAAAGACATTAATGGATATTAGTGTCATTTTCCCCTTTTGATTATGATGAATGAAGCTTTTGTGAATAAATTCTCTTGGGAGTAACTGCTGAGTCATTTGTTTAGTGGGTTGGAATTGATGGGTCAGGCATATAATAGGTCTTGTTTATAGGAAACTGCCAAACTATGTTCTGAAGTGACTGTAACATCTTATAATCCCAGAAGAAATGTATCTGAGATTCAACAGCACCCATACTAACATTTGATAACATCAGGCTTTAATTTTAGTCATGAAAGTGATTATGAAGTACTCTTTCGTGGTGGTTTTAATTTGCATCCTCATTACTAATGTTTTGAGCACCATTTCATGGGATTCAGAAGTCTTTTGCACATTTTATAAACTTGTGCTTATAATTGAATTATTAGATATACACATACTTACACACATGCAAACACAGACATAGATAATTCTGGATACAAGTCTTGACAGCTTCACATCTGCCATTTTGTGGATTACCCTTTCATTTTATCAGTATGTATTTTGAGGGGTAGAAATGTATAAAATTTATAAACTAATTTATCCATTTTTTCTCCCATGCTTAATAATCCTGGTATTTATATAAGAAATCTTGAGCTACTTAGAGGTTGCAAAGATATCATCCTAAGTTTTCTTCTGAAGGTATATAGTTTGAACTTTTATATTCGGTTCAATTATCCTTTCCAATTTAATTTTTATGAATCATTTGAGGTAGGGACATTGATTCATTTCCCTTCATGCATATTTTCAGTTGTTTTAGAACATTTGTTGAAGAGAAAAGCCTTTCCTCAATTAATTACCTTAGTGCTTGAATTAAAATTTAATTGATAATATCTGTTTATGTCTATTTCTGGACTCTCTAGGCTGTGCTATTGATCTATTTGCCCACCACTACATTTTCCTAATTATTTATACTAACTATGGTATTAAAATTAAGTACTGCTAGTCCTCTGTTTTGGTCCTTTGTATTTGTGTGTGTGTCCATTTTAAAATCAATTTGTCAGTTTCTATAAGAAAGCCTCTTGAATTGTTTACATGGATGGATTTATATATTATTTTTGAGAAGACATATATTAACAGTATTTAAATCCCTTAAATTTATGACATAAACTCTTTTTCCATTTATATTGATCTTCTTTAGTTTCTCTCTGCCCTATTTTATAGTTTTCACTCTAGTGGGCTTACCATTATTATATATACGTATATATAAATTTTAAAAATTATTGTGAATGGTGTTATTTTTAAATGGCAATTTCCAATAGTTTACTAGTATACTAAAATATAATTAAGTCATTCAGATTGATTTGAACCCTATGATCTTGCTAAATTCATTTATTAGTAATCATAGAGGTTTTTTCCTGATTAGCATTTTATATAAAAGCAATCATGTTTTCTGCAAAAAATATTTTTTTCTTTTTCTGTTCTTGTCAGAACTAATTTTCTCCTTTCCTTTTTTGCATTGGCTGAGAACTTCAGCACAGTATTGAATAGTAGTGAGAGCAGACATCCTTGCTTTGTTCTCAATCAGCTTAAGGAATTTATAGTCTGTTTCCTAAGTATTATGTTAGCTATAGATTTTTCATGCAATATTTTATCATGTTAAAGATGTTTGCTTCTATAACTAAGTCACTGAAGGTGTTTATTATAACTGAATTTTGAATTTTGTTACATGCTTTTTCTACATCTATTAAGATGATCATATTGATTTTATTCTTTATTCTGTTAATTAGGTAAATTACACTGATTGATTTTGAATGTTGAACACATCATTCTAAGTTATTTACAGATATCAACTCATTCACTCCCCATACCATCTCAGTGAAAGAGGTACTGTTAATTTACCCAAGGTCACTGAGATAATAATTTGTCAAAATAAGATTTGACATTGCAAATTTAAAACCTGAATCTATGCTCTAACCACTACTGTATTTAACAGTCTTTTCTAATCAGTCCAATGCATATCATCATTTGTTACTATCATAGAACATACCTACAATTCAAATCTATATTACAAATATTTTTGTGTAAGCATTCTGAAACTTTCAAATGATACAACAGCTCTTTCTAAAATCTCCTCTCAT
>CM053572.1:125939663-125981678 GCA_028646485.1 Cryptoprocta ferox
ACATTGCAAATTTAAAACCTGAATCTATGCTCTAACCACTACTGTATTTAACAGTCTTTTCTAATCAGTCCAATGCATATCATCATTTGTTACTATCATAGAACATACCTACAATTCAAATCTATATTACAAATATTTTTGTGTAAGCATTCTGAAACTTTCAAATGATACAACAGCTCTTTCTAAAATCTCCTCTCATTTTGAATATTTGGGGAATTAAGGGGTCTAATCTCTAGGCACCCCTCTATTACCTTCTTAAGCAAGAAACAAATGTTTCTTCTTGGCAGATATCCTTGTTTCTGTCAGTGACACTTGGTTTAATGTTGATAAAAACAATAATATTTAAAGACTCACTGTCAGTTTGGCAAGCATTTAAATGTGTGAAGACATTTTTAAAACCTAATGATGATCATTTTTCCAATGTGGAAAGTTAAAAATTGTAACAGGTTAGCCCTCCTGAGTACTTTCATTGAATTTTTTAGTTCCTGGGGCCAGTTATCTACTGCAGTATGTGAACTCATTTGTTTCTTTTCAATAATAGTAATGTCAAAAATTACAGAAGGTTACAAAAAAATATAAAATTGAAACAAATAACTATATTTGTATTTTTCTACTAAATGAAATAATTTTTGAAGTTTTTCCAATATTAATCTTAACCATTAAGGGATATTCACTGCAAATGCAGCAATTCTAATTGTTTTAAGGTATAGTTAAAAGATATTTATTTCTATACTAAATAATACTTTAACTTCTGTAGAATTCTATTTCAAAGTACAATAATAAGCATTTTATTTGATCTCTAATCTTATAACTGGTAGATTCTGTTTCATACTTATTTTACTAGCCATATTTCAAAGGCATCTGTCTACTGCTGATTTTGAAGTTTTATTCCCCTACTGATTCCTTTCCCTGAGTAATTTTTATCAATCCTTAACCCATAAGGATGAATTACAAATCAACTGATTTCTGGACATGAATTTTATGGTCTCAATTTCTTTAAGGATTTTGTTCTAAGGTCATGGTTTCAAAGACCGGATAAAACTGTGACCAGGCAGTCCCTTCTTCCAGTCAAGTTCCCATCCTCTGATGATTTCTGCCATCTCCTCAGCTGTTTCTAACAGGAAGCACCCTGTGTGAGGGCACTGTGCTGTTCCCCATCTGCCTAATACTACTTCAATGTTGAGGGTAGGAAGTGTCTCTTCCCATGTGGTGCTCAGAGAGGAGCTTCAGGCCAAAACAGGTCATGGCTCCCACATGAGAAGCTCTAAGCAACCTATAATTTAATTCATTTGTATGCAGCTATAGACAAATGTGGCTGAGCCCAAAAAGAAGATATCGGTGAATCATTTATATATATATATATATATATATATATATATATATATATATTCCCTAAAACATGTGTTACTCAGCTGTGGTATTTGGCAAGAGTTACCATTGTATGCCATAACCTTTCTCAGGTGCATTGACTCTTGCAAGGACACTTGTACACTTTTCCTAGATTTGGGTTCATTCGGGGTCCATTTAATATATGCTTAAAAAATAAGTCTTCTGGTAAAATAGAAACAAAACGCCTAGCTTTATCTACAGATTGTGAGTGTTTCATCAAAAAATAAATGAGAACTGGGATCCATTTAAATAGTGTATAAGTGTCTTCCTAGCAAGCAAAAGTGGTAGAAGCCTGATCCAAAATGGCATCACTACTTTAGAAGACAGTTTGGTCTTTTCTTATAAAGCTAAATATACTTTTACTATCCTGAAATCATGCCCTGGGTGTTTATCCAAGTGAGCTGAAACATGTGTCCATTCAAAAACCCCTGCACATGGATGTTTATACAAGCTTTATTCAAAATTGCCAAAACTCATAAACAACTAAGATGTCCTTCAGTAGATGGATGTATAAGTAAGTATGGCTCAGCACTAAAAAGAAATGAGCCATCAAGTCATGAAAAAAAATAGACAATCTTTAAATGCATACTACTAAGTGAAAGAAGCCAATGTAAAAAGGCTGCATAATATATGATTCCAACTATATGACATTGTGGAAAAGACGAAACCATGGAGATGTAAAAAGATCAGCAGATGCCAGGAATTGGGATAGGAAGGAAAGGATGAATAGCTGGGGCACAGAAGACTTTTTGTGTGGTCAAAGTATTCCGTATGACACTATAATGGTGAATACTTGTCATTATACATTGGTCTTAACTTATAGAATGTACAAAACCAATGTAATCTAAGAATTTGAAGCAATTATGCTGTACCAGTGCAGTGTAATTGATGATAACAAATGTCCCACTCTAGTCAGCAGGTATTGGTAGTGGGGGAGGCTGTCTTGTGTGGGACAGAAAGGTAAACGGAACTCTGTACTTTCCACTCAATTTTGTTGTAAACTTAACACTGCTCGAAAAATAAAGTAGCTTTTTTAAAGTGCTAAAGCCATTTCAGCCAGAGAAAGTTTCTTATCTGAATCAAATACACATTAAGTGGTGGATCAGCATGTGAGGTGTCTGTTAGACCAAACTCTCAGCGGTACCATATCATCACTGGAAATGTAGCAGGGTAGAGACAATGACTTTTGCTAATATTTTGTAGAATGAAATACTACACATACTAGGTTAAATCGCATAACATTGGCAAAACCTGACATTTTTAACTAAGAAAATAATTTTAATTTTATATGCTTCATTCTGACACTGGTCAGTTAACTCTGATTTGTATTTTCTACTGGAGGGTGAGGCACCAATGCAATTTCTTAGGTTGGTGGTGAAGAAAAAGAGTCACAAAAAAAGGGGGTGAGTCCAGTGGACTGTTCATGCTTTTCTGCGAAAGTGTTATTGTGTTTTTTTTTTCTTTGAGAAGTATATGGAAAACTAAAGAAAGAGGTGAAATACTTAGAAAACAAGAGGGAAGGCGAGTTTTAATAACGGTACCAAGAATCCATCTGCTCAACATTTAGTGTCTGTAATCAATATGTATTGAAGAAATATTTAGAGACTGTTTTTTTGAAGAGGCATCCATGTGTACATTGGTGTGACTAGGTGTTTCAGGTGAGATCTATGCACAATCAAGGATATTAGAAAGAGCCTGTGGAATCAGAGAAAAGAACTCCAAATTTAATGGATTCCAGGATAAAGTCAAGAGAGATATAGCTGAAAATCATGAAGGATTTTGTGCTCCATTTAGGATGATAGCTCATTCTCCAGAGGAATTGGGGATTCATGGGAAAATGAGATCAGATTTACATTTTAGGAATAATTTTATCTGTTGTGAAAAAAATCAGTTAATTGGGCACATTAAAGAAGGCAATGATCATCGAGATGAATGCAACAGGACACTCAAGAAACAGTAGATGTATAACCAAATAGTGGTAGTGAAAAATGGACAGTGACGGAAGGTTTGAAAACATTTAATATAAAGTATTAGAGGAAATAAAAACAGTTACAACAAACATATTATGAAAACCTCACTGGATAGTTTAAATGGAGAGAATAGAATTGAAGAGGAAATAAAGAAGACTAAAATTTTGTGTAGGGATAGTGAGGGAGGATTGTTGCCATTCCCTAAGGAAAGGAAACAAAGAATCAAAGGAAGAAGCACATTTTCAAATAACAACATCTTTATTAAAGCAACAAATTATGTACAGAAAAGAGTACAGTGTTCAGGTTATTGAAAGATAAATATGAGTTTACAACTTGAACAAAAGGTGAAACATTGGAACAAAATAATAAAGTGAGAAATATATACACTCTATCTCTCATTTAACTCTCACTTTTGGTGCATGAAGTGAACCAAAAATGTAGTTTACAGATAAGAATAAACCTATAGATGTCTAACAAAACAAAAAAATGATGTCATTTTACAGAAATACTGAGGGGAGTGCTAACATTTGGAACATAGACATGTTCCCATCTCAAACTTGAAGAAACCAGTTTCCAGAGTATGTACAGTAGATAATTACTGCAAAAGTAGGAGCAGCATTAGAGAGTGCGAAGCTAAGTCAATGCATGTAAGATGTAGCAATGACCTTGGAAACATTTGTTGTCAAGGTTACTAATGGGGGAAATGGATTTGAAATAGCTAGACCATTTGAATTCTTCCCATTTTGCTCAGAATTCACTGTAGTGGTACTTGATCTTGAGTTGGAGCAGTGTCAGTCCTGAGAATGAAGAGACAAGAGACATGTTCTTAGAAGCTAATTATACCCAGAAGGGGATGAATAGTTCATACCCAGAGGAAATGACCTTGGCACATAGGTCTCAGTAGGAGCAATACATTCTGTCCATTTTGTACAACATCTAGGAACAGACTACAGCAAATTAGAACTGGTATAGGATTTCCAAGAACTATTACTATTACTACTACTATTACTACTACTACTATTAATAGTAATGATAATAATTAAACCAGAGTCACCCAATATTGGAAATATCTTTTATAATGAGACTAAAGCAACAAATTAAAACGATAGAATTACACAGTAAACATGGGAAACAGAAGATTTTAGAATAGATATTATAAAGAATCTTCAAAGATATGTTGTTGGATATTGCATATATTAAAAAATTCAACCAATGAACTTGTAGACTAAATTTTTATTTTAAAATCATGTAAATTATGATTATGTATAGCATATTGTCTCAGTTTAAAATATTTGTCTTCTTTTAATGCAGGCATTTGTAAAATTAATAAAGTAGATGCCTTTTCTTTATAGTTTTTTGAAGCCTCTTTTCAGCTAGAAGTATGTCTAAGCATTTTGAAAATAATCTTCATTGCATAAGAGAAAGAAATGGACCTCCTCTTTTGCAATATAATATCAAGACATTTAACAAATCTTGAATTTGAACTTTGATTTTCTCTTAAGACTTCATATCTTTAGTTAAAATGAACAAAACCTTATAGCTCATGCCACAGAGTTTTTAATGTGAAAATTCTCCAAAAGAATAAGAATGGAATTAAGTTTTATATTGGCACCTAAATTCTGTCTTTGTTGATTGAGAATGTAAAGTTCACAGCTTGCATGTTCCAACCTGATTACATTAATTTCTCTATTGCTAGGTGTAAGTTCCTTGAGAATAGGTACCATTTTTTATTTAAGTTTTCTTCACAGAAATTGTATATAAGGCCTTTGTATAGTAGACATTACAACAATGTCTTATGAATAAATGAAAAAATATATTATTTACAAACTTCTTTAAAATATTTTTTGTATGAACAATGCAACATCTTCTACAAATGAGTCTTTAAGAGAGTAGTTACATTATTGTGTTAATTTGTTATGCAAAACCATTTTTTAAAGAAATAGTGTTCTAATCCAGTCAATTGTAAAACCAGTGCCAATTGGAAAGTGTTCAGGGGGCACGCCACTTCAACATTTTCAAAGAGAAAATAGCAGAAAATATCTTCTTTCTCACATTGTACTCTCTTTCTCGTCTTAATTCTTTCCACATAGGTGAAGATATCAAGAAAATTTTTTTTCTTTCCTTTCCTTTTTTTTTTTTTTTGTTGTTAATTACTAGGAGATTGTCTGACACCTAGTGGGCACTCACTAAATGCTTGTTGAATTATTAGAAGAAAGAAAGTTGAGAAATCCAAGAGAGAAAGAAATGAGGGCAACATCATTATGTAAAGCATCTTACAAGGCTTTAAACTATAGATGGGACAGGGAGAAGGGGCTGGCACTTTAGAAACTTCCTGGAGGCATTCTTTGACAATACTCCAGAAGTTAAAACAAATCTCCTGAATTTTTAAAACTAAGAAGAGATTCAGAATAAGACTACTAATTCAAAAATGCACAATCATTTTAAGAGTAGGATACATTTATAAAAGAAACATATATTTAAGATTGAACACAATAATCTCATTCTAATTTGTGATTTATCCACATAATTTAATGATTCAATATCATAAAGAAAATGTAAAGTTGTGATTGAATAGAATATATTTTGTATTCCACAGACTGTTACTGAGTTAGCAATTCTATGTTTATTTAGAAGCTTAAAAGTAAAGATATTCATGCTACACAAAGAATTAGTGAAAGAATAGGGAATAAAGAAGTAAACATTTCACCTGGAACAGATTAGGTCAAACATAACTAGAGCAATAAAGTTCTAACATTAAAATATGCTGTATATCAAAAACATCCTTTTAGGGGTGCCTGGATGGCTCAGTCAGTTAAGCATCTGACTCTTGATTTCACCTCAGGTCATGATCTCACGGTTTGTGGATTTGTGCCCCACATCGGGCTCTGTGCTAACAGCATGGAGCCTGCTTGGAATTCTCTTTCCCTCTCTCTGCCCTGACTTGTGCTCTCTCTCTCTCAAAATAAACTTAAAAAAAAACAAAAAAAAATAATAAAATCATTTTAATCTAAAAATGTATATATTCTATGCTTCTTTAAAGTTGAAAGTCATAGGTTGCCTGGGTGGCTCAGGCTGTTAACCCTCTGACTTCGGCTCAGGTCATGACCTTGCGTTCGTGGGTTCGAGCCCCGCCTGGAGTTCTGTGCTGACAGCTCAGAGACTGGAGCCTGCTTTGGATTCTGTGTCTCCCCCTCTCTCTCTGCTCCTCCCCGTCTCATGCTCTGTCTCTCTTTGTCTCAAAAATAAATAAAACATGTAAAAAAAATTTAAGTTGAGGGTTAAAAATAAAGTTATCTGTGCATTTCCATTATTTACTACAATGGAATGATTTTTTTTAATAAAAGTTAGTGAGCATTCTATTTTCCTTTCTGGAATCTTATATGCTAGTATTATTCAAACTTAAGGTCTTCATAAAAGATAATCCTACGTATTTACCCATTGTGCTGCTCAAAGTTGCTGCTAATCCATTCATTTTTGGCCTAAAAACCATATACAGATGCAAAAATTAATCACAAAGTGACTCTAACTGAGAGGGGAGATCTCATGGTCAGTCATTCATGTGAGCACCGGGTTTGCAGGCTGCCAACCAAGCATGATTTCACTGGACACCTATGTGCCCCTGAATGAATCTGACCTGTTTGGGATGCGTTGATAACTGCAAAGACAGGTGGGATTTCAGGGCCTTGAAAGTGAACATATAATTTATAATCTGAATCAGAATATAGTATCTAAATCCATACCTGTTCTTCCTTCCAAATAAATTAATATGCATTACAGTTTGAGCAGAGTATGTACCTCTAAAGTTGTTATAATTAACTAAATTTTAGTTAATAAGATTTGAATCAATTATTTGATTATAAAATTTTAAGTTGTAGTGCATTGTTATATAACTACATCACCTATTAGAGAGCTGCCTTATTTTCCTGAATTAAAAATAAATATTTTATTTTATTTTTAATTCAGGAAAATAATTACTGGGTTAGATGCCAAAAAAAGGAAAATACAAAAGACTAGTTTTTGTTTGCCCATTTCAGTGTGAAAGGAAATGAATATATTGATAAAAGAATGATATATAGTTTGGGATTAGCATTAAAACAGACCAAACAGAGCTATGAATGAGCTCAGGGACAACATTTTACTTTACAGTTATAGTTACAGTTTATATGACAGTCAACCTATTATCTCATACTTATGTTGAATATTCAAAACGATCCATAAATATGTCATAATATTTTATACTCCTATTCAACCATATGCACACTTATATTAATAAAATGAGGAGGTTAATCTTTATTCATTCAAGAGTGGCTTAATACCCAGTGTTGAGGTCCAAGCACTCTGTGAGATGCTAAGCTGGGTCTGACATGGGTCCCCATCTCAAGGAGGTTGCTGTGGAGTGTGACAGCATTAACAAACCTGTGCCCTATAGAGGCACAAGGTACGATGACTAAGTGTGCCTGGAAACAGAAGACTTCACAAGGAAGATAGTAGTCTATCTCATTTGGAGGAGGAATTGGGTGCTGTGTGTGGATAAATGTGTAAAGAAAGGAGGCAAGGGACAATGATTTTTTTTTATCCAAGTTTGTTTACTCAGGGAGGTAACAGGTTGATCTTTGCAGAACTCAAACTTACTTGATTCAAATCAGACCATTTATTCATTCTCCACAATCGATCCTTTTCAGAATCACTGTACCAGTCACTTAGTCATTAAAAATAAACCATAAGAAATAATTTTACTCTCCCTCTGCTTCCTCATTTCCCTCACATAGTCGTAGCTTCACATGGATCCCTTCTTCTCCATATCTACTCCTATTAGGTGATGGGACAGCTGATGGGTGACACATTTTGAATATGAATTCATATAGCCAGGGGTTTGAATGCCAGCTCCAGGTTTCACTACATCTCTGACATCTCACATGTTATCAACTAAGTGTACTAAACCTTGGTTTCATCAGCCGTATTGAGACGGTTAATCTTATGTGTCAACTTGGCAAGGCTGTGGTACCCAGTTGTTTGGTCAAACACCAGCCTAGATATATGTGTGAAGTGATATATATTTTTAGATGCGATTAACATTTACAATCAGTAGATATTGTTTAAAGCTGATTATCCCCCACAATGCGAAGGCCAGCAGTTAAAGGCTTTAAGAGCAAAAATTGAGGTTTCTAGAAGGAGAAGAAATTCTGCCAGAAGATTGTAACATAGAAATTCTGTGCATTTCTAGCCTGCCACCAGATTTTGGAGTTTGTAGCCCCCACAATCACGAGAGTCAATTCCTTAAAATAAATCTCTACCTCTTTGCTTCCCTGTCTCTGTCTCTATCCTGTTTGTCTCTTTTTTATCGGTCTGTCTCTGTCCCTGTCCCTGTGGTGTGTGTGTGTGTGTGTGTGTGTGTGTGTCTTTAAAATATTGGTTCTGTTTCCCTGGTACAGTGTACGAAATGATTTTAGACAGTATTTTTGTTTTATTATCGGTATTATTGTTCTGCTTTATTCTGTAGATGGAATGGTTTTAATACTCCATAAAGAGATTCCCTAGCCTGCACTGTTTTCCTCTACCACTGAGTTCTCTACACAGCTGCAGAAATGACCTTCCTATGGAATAAAGCCCTAATAATCATAGGAGCAATAAGAATAATAACAGAATTGATAGATGAAATTTGAGTAGAACTCGGCACTATGTTCACCACATAAATTTTATTATTTTATTTAAACCTGAAAAACCTGTAAATGGTACATATGTGTGTATACAATCATCCAGACATTTCAAATATGAAAACTAGAATTTGGCCAAGGTGAAGCAGTTGTTACAGTGTGGAGGGAGGGTGCAAGCCAAGTTCTGCCTTGTCCCATCACCCATCATTTAACCACAGTTCAATGTCCCTTTCTGATTTAACATTTAAGAGTTTTTTTTTCCCCCCTGCTAAGCCACCTGCCCCATATCCTTCCTTTTCCTAAATAATATTTTGCTCCCTCTGCCTGAAAAGTCCATGCACGTTAAGATATCTGGGTTTTTTTGTTTGTTTGTTTTTTGTTTTTTGTTTTTTGTGGGGTTTTTTGGTGCCTTTCCCCTATTTCTTACTATACATTTGGCAAACTGTTCCCAACGCTGTAGGATTCTGATCAAAAGGAGACTTTTCTGGGAAGGCTTCCCTGATAACTAATCTTCTTGAAGACGGGGTGTGTCTTCCTCTTCCTCCATGTAACCAAAGTGACACATACACCCCATTGTTACATTATTTCTTATATTCTACTTTGGCTATTTTCACCTACTCCTTTAGAATCTGTAATATATAAAGTCAAAACAAGGACATGACTGATTTACTTTTCTATTCAATTACCTAGCTAAGAATCTGACACTTAAAATGCATAGTTGATACATGAATGCACAAACAAAGTAAGTTTGGGAACAAATGAGGTAAAATTTAAAGAAAAGGTCTTGCTTTTTTAAATGCCAGCAAGGTAGTGATTAAAATTAAATTTTAATAAATTATTTTTAGTATATAGCCTAAGAATGCTGATAATAAGAATTAGGCTAGGCAAAATGAAATAAAATATAATTTCTTAATTTAATTACATCTGAAGGACTTTATATTTTTCTGAATTTACAGATTTTGGGGGAAAAAAGAAGGAACTATTTAATGACTTAAATTGATTAGACATTCTGGAACTTTTGAAATCCACAGGATAATTATACAAATTTCTACTTAGCTTCATATCTCTGACCCAAGAGTCAAAAAGGGAAAAAAAATGAAAATTTCTAACTTCAGGCAAAAATAAGCATCCCACTAATTACTATGAGTCAATTATATTACATAACCATGAAATTCTGATAGCAATGAACTACATTATGCATGCCTAATGATTCCAGAAATGGAAGTGGATTTGCGCAAATAAAAGGACTCCATAGCAGTTATAAAAGAAAATATGAAAATAGATCGCTATCAAACAGAACATCAGCATGTAAAGTGTGACAACTGGTTACCTCTTCATGTGACACAAATTAAAAATCTCTTACATGTGAAAAATACAAGAATGTTTTAGTATGAATGCGCATAGTGATTTGAGATTATTCAGGCAAATAAACTTCTAATTTTCTTTTGACTCCAAATGATTAGTTAAAACATAAATGCATGGAACAACTAATAATAAAGGAAAGTTCTGTTAGGTGTTGTCAAGAGTGTGCTTCTTTTCTTTAAGTTTTAGTTTAAAAAAATTCCAGATTCAGTCTCTGAATTTTTCCTTTAGTTCCATGTTAGGCTTAAGGACATATCATTTCCTTGATATGCCTCAGTTTTCTCATCTGCAATATGAAGATGAGAATAATTATTTTCAGATCTCACAAAGCTGACACAAATGTCAAAGATATTAATCCCTATGAAAGTACTTTGGAAATAATAAAATATAACATTGATATTGCTATTATCAACATTGTTATTTCCATGATTTTTGACCAAACAAAATGTGGTATGATCCCAGAGCATAAAGTAAAGTATAAGGGATGGGAAAATCATTTAGTGAATGTTCCTGGAAAATGTGTTTTTAAATTTGGATTTAGAAATATAATTCATGCTAAATTTTTAGTATAGTATTGGAAAAAGCATACTTGGAGGGAAAAAAAATTTAAGCAGAGTATGTCGCTTTCTGCCCCTGGACGCTGACGAGGAAGCATCATTAAAGTCTCCCCTCCCACCACCATCATGTCTAAGTCAGAGTCTCCCAAGGAGCCTGAACAGCTACGGAAGCTTTTCGTCAGAGGTTTGAGATCTGAAACAACCGATGAGAGTCTGAGGAGTCATTTTGAGCAATGGGGAACACTTACAGACGGTGTGTGGATGAGATCCAAACACCAAGCGTTCCAGAGGTTTTGGGTTTGTCACATATGCCCCTGTGGAGGAGGTGGGTCCAGCCATGAAATCAAGGCCACACAAGGTGAATGGAAGAGTTGTGGAACCAAAGAGGAATGTCTCAAGATTCTCAAAGACGTGGTGCCCACTTAACTGTGAAAAAGATTTGTGTCGGTGGCATTAAAGAAGAAGCTGAAGAACACCATCTAAGAGATTATTTTGAACGTAATGGGAAAATTGAAGAGATTGAAATCATGACTGACTGAGTCAATGGCAAAAAGAGAGGCTTTGCTTTTGTAACATTTGATGACCAAGACTGTAGACAAGATTGTCATTCAAAAATACCGTACTGTGAGTGGCCACAATTGTGAAGTAAGGAGAGCTGTATCTAAGCAGGAGATGGTGAGTGCTTCATCCAGTCAAAGAGATCCAAGTGGTTCTGGAAACCTTGGTGGTGGTCATGGAGGTGGTTTTGGTGGGAATGACAACTTTTGAAGGAAACTTCAGTGGGCGAGGTGGCTTGGATGGCAGTCGAGGTGGTGGTGGATATGGTGGCAGTGGGGATGGCTAGAATAGACTTGGTAATGTTGGAAGCAACTCTGAAGGTGGTAGAAGCTATAATGATTTTGGCAATTACAACCATCCATCTTCAAATTTTGGACCCATGAAAGGAGCAACTTTTGGAGGCAGAAGCTCTGGTCCTTATGGTGGTGGAGGCCAATACTTTGCCAAACCATGAAATCCGTGGCTCTGGTGGTTCCAGCAGCAGCAGTAGCTATGGCAGTGGCAGAAGGTTTTAATTACTGGCAGGAAACAAAGCTTAGCAGGAAAGGAGAGCCAGAGAAGTGACAGGAAAACTACAGGTTACAACAGACTTGTGAACTCAGCCAAGCGCAGTGTGGCAGGGCCTAGCTGCTACAAAAAAGAAATGTTTTAGACAATACTCGTGTATGGGCAAAAAACTTGAGGACTGTATTTGTGACTAATTGTATAAGAGGCTATTTTAGTTTCTGTTTTGTGGAAAGTGTAAAGCATTCCAACAAAGGGTTTTAATGTAGAGTTGGTATTTTTGTTTTGCACCCATGCTGTTGATTGCTAGATGTAATAGTCTGATTATGA
The DNA here is from genome assembly GCA_028646485.1 of Cryptoprocta ferox. NCBI lineage: Eukaryota > Metazoa > Chordata > Mammalia > Carnivora > Eupleridae > Cryptoprocta > Cryptoprocta ferox. Next base: position 125,951,988 of record CM053572.1, read on the forward strand.
TGCTGAATAAGTGTGTGTGTGTGTGTGTGTGTGTGTGTGTGTATGTGTTGTATAAAGTTAGGCTACTATGAAGCCATCTTGGTGAACTACCGTAACTGTGAAATATGAATTCCTTCGGGGTGATGCCAGGTTCCATTTGACATTTATTTGACATATATTTATTTATTTGACATTATCTGGTTGGGAACAGAAGCCATTGTCTCCACAAACATTGGTGTGGTTGATCCGACAGTTAATGTGTTGTGACACACTGTTAAAAGGGTCACCCAAGCAAAGTCCTGGAGTTTATTTGGTTATTAATATGATTGTCAGCACATCCTATGCAATATATAAATTGAATTATGGTATCAGATCAAATTAAAGATGGGATTAAAGCTTTTTTATCATCCATTATCATATGTAATCAATAAATGATGTAATATTCTATTGAAAAAAATAAATAAAAGAGAATAAGCCATGAATTTCTCAGACTGGCTGATGTAGACCAATCATCACTAAATGATTACATAAAGCTGAAGCTGAAAGCAGTTCATTTTCAAGGCATCTGATAAGGGAGTAAGACTCAGAGACAGAGTGCAAGTCATTGGTGTTGGAGAAAGTCAAGGGCTAAATTCAAGCATTCTTACCAACTTCAGACATAAGAGATGGGATTGAGTTTGAGGTCTCAGATGATCCCTGAATAAAGCTGGAGAATGAAAGCACTAAGAAAAGCTTTTCCTGACATTTTTACTCAGGTTTTTAAAGCACAGACCTGTTTATTGAAGGTAAATAAAGAAAGAAAGGAGTATTTCCTTCAAGTAATCTGTTTATTTCCCTACACTGTTTTTCATAGGCAAGTGATTCTTAAAAATAATCCAATGACCTTTGGGATGCATATGGTTCATAGTAAGTGATGGTAGTGGCTTCTCCTGTACCCTTGTATGACTGCTATTGTGCCACCCACCCTGGGCATCTGGGAGGCTGAAGACTTGACTTTCATCTGTATGATCTGAGGAAGCAGGATCCTATGGACTAAATTGTGTCCCCAATCAAATTCATATGCTAAAGTCCTACCCTCCCTCCTGCCAAACACACAATATCCTGGTATTTGGAGATGAGGCCTTTGGGAGGTAATCAGGTTTAGATGAGTTCATGAGGGTCAATTATCTTCCTGATGGGATTAGTGTCCTTAAAAATTAGACCAGAGGGCTTGCTGTCTCAAGCTCTCAGCCATGTGAGGACAAAGATGGGCATCCCCAAACCAAGAAGAGGTTGTCACCAGAGCCAAGTAGGCTGGTACCCTCATCTTGGACTTCCAACCACTAGAACTGTAAGAAATAAGTGTCTGTTGCTAAAGCCACTCAGTCTACAGTATTTTGTTATAGCAGCCCAATCTAAAACACAGGACATTCACCCAAGTAGTCCTGGACTGGATCTAGGATTCAGAATCTCTAGAGTAGTATGTCTGACCAGAGATCTCAACACCAGAGATCTCATCACTGGTCTCTTTTCCTTAAGGTTATTGTAAGTAGCTTGTCACTCTTTTTTTTTTTTTAATTTCAAGTTTTTATTTAAGTTCTAGTTAGTTAACACTATGGTAAAATTGACTACAGATGTAGAATTCAGTGAACATCCTGACATAAACATCCAGTGCTCATTACAAGTGCCCTTCTTGATGCCCCATCACCCATCTAGCCCATCCCCCCCGCATCTCTACATAAAAAAAAAAAAAAGAGAGAGAAGAAAAGAGGGAAGCAAACCATAAGAGACTCTTAACTATAGAGAACAAACTGAGGGTTCATGGAGGAAGTGACAGTCTTAATTGGCTTATTCAACTATAGTACTTCATCACAAACATTCTTTGTATGAGCTTAAATAGTTGGCTAAGTAAAGCAAAATAGGAACAAAAGTAGAATGTTTAAATGGATGTTTTGCTGCAGTGTAAGAGTCTACATTTTTGCCTTTATTTCATTCAGCAGTTTGTGGAATATATCATCATGAGATGAAGGAAAAGTTTATGTAAATATATATTCATTGTGGTAAGATTTTTTAAAGAAAACGTTATAAATAACAATGGTATTTTGAGAAAACAAAATTGTTTATAAATTTTATTTAAAAATTTCAAGTGCTGTATTATACCACTATTAAATCATATTATGAGAAAACTGCATGAAAAGGAACACATAAATGTATACACACACATACACAAATGTGCGCAGTACACATACGCATTATAAATTAGGGACAACCATAAAATACCAAACTGCTATCTATAGATATTTCTGGGGAGGATAATTTGTGTGACTGTTTAAAAAATTCCCTCTGGTTTCAAAATCTTTACCATAAGCATCTGGTACTTCATAATAAAAAAAAGTTATTCTTATAAATAATCTTATGTGGGCAGAGGCACTCCATGAGCATGATGTATCTATCAAAAGGAAAACCAGTCTCATTTGATGTTCATGGTAAAGAATTCCCAGAATAGATAAATATTGGAATACTACACATTGTTTGTAGTTATATGCAATTAGTATACATGTAATTCAATGTTGGCAGTATCCTCCTTAACAAATGCTACAATAGAAAAAGTTAGGTTATTTCTATTCCTATTAAAAAAACTGCTCAGAATTTAAGAATTGCCTAATTTTTATTTTGCCAATAGTCTCAGCTTAGTGATTGCAAAATAAGACATGAATAGATATATTTAAGCAAAATTTAAAATAATGCTAAGCTTGGAATGCCTGGGTGGCTCAGTTGGTTGAACATCCGACTCTTGATTTCAGCTCAGGTCATGATCCAGTACTGAGCATGGAGCCTGCTCAGGATTCTCTCTGTCTCTCCCTTTACTCCTCTCCCCCACTCACTCTCTCTCTTTCTCTCTCTCTCAAAAATAAATAGAATAAATTAAAATAAAATAAAATAAAATAAAATAAAATAAAATAAAATAAAATAAAATAATGTTAAGCTCTTAATTGCATTGTAGATACCGAAATGTGCACATTATGTTAATAGTGGTAAATATTAAGATAAGAGAATTATGTAGTGATCGAGATTAAAGAGGGATTGAGGGAGAAAGTAATTTCTCCAACCTTCAAGACTCAGCCTAAACTCCCTTCCCCAATATTCTAAAAATGGGTACATACTCCTATAGAACCCCTAGCAATTCCATTGCATTTCATTATTTTATTATTGTACTAATTAATTATTTATTATTCCACTGTAGGGTAAGCTGTAAAAAAATAAAAAGATCTTATCTTTATTGTTTAGATTGTATGCTCACTATGTGGCACATTGTCTGACAAATTAGAAGTAATGAATCAATATTTTGAAGTCTATTGCTTTGTTTTAAATGTTTATTTAGTTTTGAAAGAGAGAGAGAGAAAAAGCATGAGGGTGGAGGGGCAGAGAGAGAGAGACAGAGACAGAGAATCCCAAGGAGACTCCAAGCCATCAGCCCAGAGCCCAATGTGGGGCTCATACCCATGAACTGAGCTATGAGATCATGACCTGAACCAAAATCAAAGGGCAACACTTAATCGGCTGAGCCACCAAGGTGTCTCTGAAGTTAATTATTAAGGAAGAATAAGCAACTAAGCAAAAATTGAGAAAGGAAAGTATAGGAATATTAAAAAAAAAAAAAAGGGGGGGTACCTGAGTGGCTCAGTCAATTGAGTGTCCAACTTCGGCTCAGGTCAGGATCCTACAGCTCGTGAGTTCAAGCCCCGCGTCAGGCTCTGTACTGACAGCTCAGAGCCTGGAGCCTGCTTTGGGTTCTGTGTCTCCCTCTCTCTCTGCCCCTCCCCTGCTCATGCTCTGTCTCTCTGTCTCTCAAAAATAAATAAATGTTTAAAAATTTTTAAAAAAATTTTAAAAACACAGATTGTTGGCATTACTTTTAAATCAAATTACTGACTAATGAGTTGAGCTGTTTTATTTTTCTGTTTTGTCTTAGATTTATCTAAAGCAGCATCTTTGTTTTGTATAGATGTAGATATTTGAGATATCTATAAAAAATTTTGGGGGGTCGTTATTCATATCTCTCAAAATCATGTTGAAAGAGAAGAAAGTAAAAGATCTAAAACTTGTAAATTCATTATTTACCAATACAGATGGGAATCCACCCAAAATTATATTAATATTTATTTTGAGAAGTTGGAACACAAAATACTTTTTTATTCAACTCTCCTGATCAGAGTCAAGAGAACAAAGAGCAAGACAACAGAAGGATCAATTAACTCCTGATATGAAAACCAAAAAAAGCACACTTAGACTGAAGAGTAATAAATGGGACTTACTGAATGTGATAGAGAACTGTTTAAGGGATAAAATATAGGTTTATTCATTTTTGTATATTTTTTGTACATTTTGGATATTAACCTTTATCAGATAAGTCATGCCCAAATATCTTCTCCCATTGCATAGGTTGTCTTTTAATTTTGTTGACTGTTTCCTTCATTAGGCAGAAATTTTTATTTTGATGAAGTCCCAATTGTTTATCTTTGCTTTTGTTTCCCTTATGTCAGAAGACATATCTAGAAAGAAGTTGCTATGGTTGATGGCAAAGAAGTTAAATGCCTATGCTCTCCTCTAGAATTTTTATGGTTTTAGGTCTCTCATTTAGGTCTTTTATCCATTTTGAATTTATTTTTGTGTATAGTATAAGAAAGTGGTATAGTTTCTTTCTTTTGCATGTTGCCGTTCAGTTTTCCCAACATCATTTGTTGAAGAAACTGTCTTTTCCCATTGGATATTCTTTTCTGCTTTGTCAAAGATTAATTGACCATATAGTTATGGGTTCATTTCAGGATTTTCTATTCTGTTCTATTGATCTATGTGTCTATTGTTGTGCCACTACCATACTGCTTCGAAGCTTTGTGATATAACCTGAATCCCAGAAATGTGATACCTCCAACTTGCTTTTCTTTTTTAAGGCTGCTTTGGCTAGTCAGGATCTTTTGTGGTTGCATAGAAATTTTAAGATTATTTATTCAAGATCTGTGAAAACTGCTGGTGGTATTTTGGTAGGAATTGCATTAAATGTGTAGATTGTTTTGAGTAGTATAGACATTTTACCAATATCTGTTCTTCTGATCCATGAGCATGGAAGGTTTTTCCATTTCTTTGTGTCCTCTTTCATTTCTTTCATCAGTGGTTTATAGTTTTCAGAGTAGAGTTCTTTCACTTCTTTAGTTAGGTTTATTCCCAAGTATTTTATTGTTTTTGGTGCTATTGTGAATGGGATTGATTCCTTAAGTTCTCTTTCTGCTGCTTCATTATTGGTGTATAGAAATGCAACAGATTTCTACACGTTGATTTTGTATCCTCCAAGTTCACTAAATTTGTTTATCAGTTCTAGCAGTATTTTGGTAGAGTCTTTTGGGTTTCCTACATAGAAAATCATGTCGGTGCAAAATAGTGAAAGGTTTACTTCTCTCTTGCAGATTTGGATGCCTTTTATTTCTTTTTGTTGTCTTATTGCTGAGGCTAGGACTTTGAGTACTATGTTAAATAACAATGGCGAGAGTGGAAATCCTTGTCTTTTTCATGACCATAGAAGAAAAGCTCTCAGTTTTTTCCCCATTAAGGAGTTGTGGTGTACTCCCTCTGAACCTTTGTTGAAGGTTTTTATCATGAATGGATATCATAATTTGTCAAATGCTTTTTTCTGCATCTATTGAAATGATGACATGGTTTTTATCCTTTCATTTATTAATGTGGTATATCAGGTTGATTGATTTGTGAATATTGAACCACGCTTATGACCCAGGAATAAATCTCTTTTGATTGTGGTGAATGATTCTTTTAATGCATTGTTGGATTCAGTTTGCTAGTATTTTACTGAGAATTTTTGCATACATGTTCATCAGGGATACTGGCCTGTAGTTCTCTTTATCTGATTTTGGTATCAGGGTAATTCTGTCCTCATAGAGTGAAAGTTTTCCTTTCTTTTCTATTTTTTGGAATAGTTTGAGAAGAATAGGTATTAACTATTCCTTAAATGTTTGGTAGAATTTGCCTGTGAAGTCATCTGGCCCTAAACTTTCGTTTGTTGTGAGATTTTTAAATAGTGATTCAATTTCTTTGCCGTGCAAGTTTTCTGTTTCTTCCTGTTTCAGTTTTGGGAGTTTATATGTTTCTAGAAATTTATTCAAATCTTCCAGGTTGCCCAATTTGTTAGCATATAGTTTTCATAATATTCTCTTATGGTTGCATTTCTGTGGTGTTGGTTATTATTTCTGCTCTCTTATTTGTGATTTTATTTATTTGAGTCCTATCTCTTTTCTTTTTGATAAGTATGGCTAGAGGTTTATTAATTTAAAAATGGGCAGAAGACATGAATAGATATTTTTCCAAAGAAGACATACAGATGGCCAACAGACACATGAAAAGATGCTCAACATCACTTGTCATCAAGGAAATACAAATAAAAACTAAAATGAGACATCACCTCTCACCTGTGAGACTGGCCAAAATCAGCAACAAAAGAAACAGCAAGTGTTGGCAAGGACGCAGAGAAATGGAAACCCTCCTGAACTTTTGGTGGGAACACCAACTGGTGCAGCCACTCTGGAAAACCGTATGGAGGTTCCTCAAAAAGTTAAAAATAGGGACATCTATGTGGTTCCGTCACTGAAGCATTGAACTCTTGATATCGGCTCAGGTCATTATCTCATGGTCGTGAACTATAGCCCTGTGTTGGACTCCGCGCTGAGCGTGAAACCTACTTGGGATTCTCTCTCTCTCTCTCTCTCTCTCTCTGCCCCTCCTCAACTCAAAAATAAATAAATAGACATTTTCTTAAAGTTAAAAATAGAACTGCCCTATGATCCAGCAATTACACAGGTAGGTATTTGCCCAAAGAATACAAAAATACCAATTCAAAGGGATGTATTTACCCCAATGGTTATAGCAGCATTATCTACAATATCCAAATTATGGAAATATTCCAAATGTCATCAACTGATGAATGGATAAAGACAAAGTGGGTATATATATAATGGAATATTACTCAGCCACAAAAAAAAGAATGAATACTTGCCATTTGCAATGATATGGATGGAGCTGGAGAGTATGACGCTAAGCAAAATAAATCAATTAGAGAAGGACAAATGCCAAATGATTTCATTCATATGTGCATTAAAAAACAAAACAAATGAGCATAAGGGGGTAAAAAAGAGAGAGACAAGCCCAGAATCAAACTCTTAACTATAAGAGAAGAAACTGATGGTTACTAGAAGGGCGATGGGTGGGGGTTGGGTTAAATAGAAGATGGGGAATTAAAGAGTGCACTTGTGATGAGCACCAGGTGTTGCATGAAACTGTCAATCACTAAATTGTAGACCTGAAACTAATATTACACTGTATGTTAATTGGAATTTAAATAAAAACTTAAAAACAATAAGGGCAAAAATACTCATGCCAAATGTAAAATAAATGAAGTACAATAAATTCTTCATAAGAACCCATTAAGAAATACAAAGCAAATATATTTTTCTCTTTCTAATTGTATAGACAATTTGAAAAACACTTAAGTAGTACGTTGTTCATAAAATGTAGACCATGGTGGTGAGAAACTTGAAACCAGAGAAACTTTCATTTCAATTAGTCATGAGCTGCCTGAGAATCCTTGCTTGACTGGAACAATGGCTTTGTCTCCGTTTAGGTCTGTACGGTTAGGTAATAGGAATTACTGTTTGAGATATTGTACACTGTGCCAATTCCAATACACCAAGAGCAGAGTGGCTGTAAATTTTAGGAAATCTATTCACTGGCACCGTGGGGAAAAGTTACAATAAGGCTGATGAAGGTTAAACAGACCATATATTTTAGTTGAGGCTACAAATCTATAGTAAGCTCAAGCCAATAAAAACAGGTAATGTCTCCAATTGAAAAAAAATACAAAAGCCTGTTTAGGGTCATTGTAGAAGATAAAATCTTTTTAAAAAGGGATGAAATCTTGGCTTAATGAGAACTTATTTTCTTTTGTGTTTATTGTATCTGGATCCACTTTATTCTGTGTAAATATTTTAACATTTACACTGTGTAACTGTGTACCTGTAACTGTGTTTTATTTATTTTCTTAAATTTTTTAATGTTTGTTTATTTTTGAGACACAGAGAGAGAAACAGAGCATGAGCAGGGGAGGGGCAGAAAGAGAGGGAGACACAGAATCTGAAACAGTCTCCAGCTCCAAGCTATCAGCACACAGCCCAACCCAGGGCTCAAACACATGACCCTGGAGATCATGACCTGAGCTAAAGTCAGATGCTTAACTGACTGAGCCACCCAGGCACCCCACTGTGTTTTATTTTTTTTAAGGAAAATAAAGACCTTATGAAAAATGATTAAGCTTAGTGTTTCCTTGGTTTACAACACCTATGCCAGTAGTTTGCATGTAGTTGTCACAACATATTTCAATTATAATAAATGGCATCTATTGAAAAAATAAGATTACTAAATTAAATGAAAGGTCAACAGTGCAGAAGCAACCTCCCTTTGATATTCTGGCAATGGAGAAGAAGCAGGAGCACTTACAAAAAAGGGCATATGATAGAAAGAAAGCTGCTACAGAGTACTCATTACTATTTAGTGTTAATTGACACATGTAATTGTAAAGAGGGATTAGCTTTCCTATTCTATTTGATTCATATTTTTATTTAGGATGTCAACTCGACTTCTATTTTCTCTTAGTTGATTCTCAAATATTTTGATTTATGTTTGTTCATGAACACAATCCTCCAAGGTATTTTTACATGTTTTGTGATAGTTTTCGCTCCCAACTCTATTTCAAGGATGTTTGTATAGCAGAAAGCCTTGGAAGATAGAAATCATGTCTCCTTTTGAGGGCAGAGGGCAGGTATGTGATGAGTCTGATAAAAATGATGTCTCGATCTGGGGCAAAGTTTGATCAGGTTTGCTAGTAACTCCTTCATTAAAAAACAAAACAAAACAAAACAAAACAAAAAACAAGAAGTAAACGGTTTCCTTAAGCTTGGACTTCCTCAACTTTTGCAAAAATCTACTGTATGTGCAGTGTACAATTGGGCCCACTTCTGGATTGCTTCAGTGGGTCATGGGGGGCCAGTGGAATCCTATACAAATATAGAATCATGCTGTTTACTGTTAGTGAATAATACAGTCCTTTATTTGTGACCTCGGAGTCTCAAGTCCTCTGTCAGAATCTGTGGAACTGTGGTAGACTAACTTCACAGTTCTTTACACTTGTAATGGCATATTTTTTCTTGTGATTATTCATTTTCAAAAAAGGCAAAAAGAGAGCACATACAGAGTGCATTTATGGCCTGAAAACCCAATGATAAAAGGCAGAAGAAAAAGCCTCTTGAATGTGATCAGAAAATAAGTTTATTTTAAATATTTCAAAATTTTCTCTTTGAGAAACAAAATTTTATTCACTCATTCATTTAAAAGTTTTTGTTTTTCAATAACTAGTTATTTTTGGATAAGAGGGCTAATCAAAATATCTACTTTTGATGGGACAATGTTTGTCAATGGCCAAAGATGAAAAGACCTTTATGTTTGTAATATGGTGTATATGTACTTTACTATGGGAAAACTACACTAAAAGTAAATTGTGATCATTTGCAGGGATTGCTACAGACCTCACTGTTTCAGTTAGCATCTTAAAATAAAAATTTCCCACTTATTTCCCTATTTTAAGCAACTGGGGAAAGTTCCCAGTGTTGGTTTCAAAACCACAGTCATCAATAACATCTCTTGTGTCCCTGGCTACATTCATCATGAAGGTGAATGTCCAGATCTTGGAAGCCTCCTACCCTGCAGAAGCTTATGACCATTTAGTTTGATATTAGTTTAATTCCTTCTTTAAGCACCACACACAGTAAAACATTCCAGCCCCTTCATATTTTCAGAACCTGGTATTGAGTGATCATTTCTATTGGCATATTTTTGGGTGTTGGGGAAAATTCCTCAAGATGGTTGCGTATCTAATAAACATTAGATAAACTAAAATATTGCATCAATGTTTCTGACTATTTCTTCTGTCTCTTCTTTCTCCTGGCTTATTTTATTCTGATTTACCTATTAAAAGATACCAGAGACATTTTATACTGAAAAGGTCATATGTACAATTAAAAATATATAAATTTTTTTGCAACATCTAAATATACAGTGGTTTCTGATGGATGAGCAGCAGCTTATGTTGTATTTTATATTGTAGTTAGTTGAGCCCAGTGATTTTCCTTTAGGAATCATATTGTCTTGTCTACTCTTGTGTATATTGAATGGACCTAAAACACTATGTGTATTTATGATCATGGTTTCCTTTCTTGAGAGCTTATTTGGAGGTTCTAGCAGGGGAGCGCAGCTACTCATATACCCTTGACCGAAGAATGGTCCTCTATCGTGGAAGGTCGTCCTCTTCGAGCGCGCATCTTTGGGAGGCACGCCCATGGAGTGGTGAGAGAGAAAGAGGACACCCGCCTAACCAGCCAGATCAGCCGAATCAACCCTGGCGATCAATGGGGTGACAGATGTTGCAGCCAGATCTCCCTCACATCCCATGGTTCACCTTCTTGATTATCTCTCATAATTAAGCAATCAAATGATTGTCCTATAATTCATCTTCACATATTAATCTTATTTCAGCCCATAATCAAAGAAATCTTCTATTTACCAAAATACAAATATATGAGACAGCCAACAACTCACTTTTGTACAGTGAAGCTAAGTAAAGATTCTGTGACAGAATTTTCAACTCTTTTTAACTCATCTTGAGTATTTAAATTTGTTTCTGAACCTTAAATATATTTTTTTCCTCTCCAACCAAGATGAGATAAATGTCAGCCTTTGGATTTGATTTAAATTTACACCAACCTCTTTCATCTCAAATGCACACATCTCATCTGTGACTGCTTATCACTGAGATGACTGAAAGCAATTGCTTTAAGTGCCTAACTCAATATATCTACATCCATCTGTAGAACTTCAGTGCCACACTCGTATATATCACCATGCTCCATGCTTCTGTGACTCTTTCCATGGAGAATATAAGTCTCATGAGATGTGCAATTGGCATTTGTCTTGAATCACTGTGTTAACCTAACCCCACTGCCTTTCCCTTACAAGCCTGGATGAAGAAATTATAGTCAAGTGTCAAAATTGAAGACTCAGGAAAAGAATAAAGAAATGTTGAATATTTGTTTCACGAATGAAAGCTAATATGCACTTTTATTCCCTTAACTATTAAAATATTTTCCTTGTCCACTAATCACCTTCCTTGTTCTTCAACTACAGCAGACCCAACATAATTTGTACGTTTAAGCAGACCCAATATAATTTATACGTTTAACTTTTTTTTATTAAAATATAAGATGGCAAGAATGAACAAAATAAATAATGACCATCATTCTCTTAGAATAGCATCAATTTTAATGTGTGAAATTTAAATATGAGTGAGTGTCAAAAATAGTTTTCAGCTTAACAGTATTATGGATTAACACTGGCATAGTAAACTGGATTTTTTTTGTCTAAGGTAACCATATCAAATTTAAACTTGTCAAATTCCTATCCACAGAAATTTCATAACACTTTGAGTGGTCTGCAGAGTAAATATAGATCCTGATTCAGACTGGAAATAAGCAAAATGGGTTATTTAATTTTTTTGTTTCATTTCCTCAACAAATTCCAGTAATCCTCTATGAAAATGTTGCCTAATAGCCTAAAAAGACTATACAAAATAATGTTGTACTTATAGAACATCATTATTTGTTGTTTTAACAAGAACTGGATTAGCTTAATATCTATTGAGGCAAACCAAATACTAATTTCAAAGTTGGAGTGTTCTTTCATAGATTTCATCCTTTGAAATTATTTTGTATGACTAAATTGAGTATAAACATAGGTCACTGAAACTTCCTGTAAATTACTTCCAAGTAAGATAACATTTACTGTTATGTTACATGTTGAATTATTTCCAAACATGATCTGTTAGCATACTATTATTAAGTCATATCCTGGTACTGATGCCTTACTTAAATATAACAATAGTTTTATCTCCAATGTAGTAGGACAAGGGTACACTGGTAGTTGCATGAGGAGAGGAGGGGAATCCAGTGACTCTATGCCTGCACACCCTGGGAGGAGTTGAGAAACCTCCCTCCAGCACCTCCCCCATGAGCTCAGGAGAGGCCACTGCACAGGGCTTTAGTTCTAATTTGGGGATTAGGGTGGTTCTGCAAGTACCTGCCAGAATTGGGGAGAGCAACTTCATTTCACAAGCAGTGCACTTGCTCCTCTATTCTTTTCTTTCAAGCTGTGAATTGTTTTCATCAGTAAAATCCACTTTCTCAGGTCACCTGTTCTGATAAGACTCTGCTTCTTAACCTTCAGTTAGTTAACCTGCAACAGGTCTAAAGGAAATGGAAATTCATTGTCCTTGTTGCTTTGCAAACATTTTGTCATTTACCAAATATTTACATACATATATACATATGTGTATATATAATATACATTACATTATACATAATAGTGTATTTTATACACATACATACCTACACAGTCCTTTAATAAAGAAAATACTATGGCAAGAGTGAAAGATAGATACAAATAACTATAATACAAAGCAGTGTGCAATCAGAATCACTAGTTAAAAAGTAGAGGCAAATAAATGTTGGAAGTGTCCTTGAAGGATTTGGTAGTGACTGGATTTTGGCCTGGGATGGAATTGAGCTAGCATTCTAGGGAGAGGAAACAGGAAAAGCAGAATGCTTGGGCAGGAAATGTAAAGACCTTATAGGATTAAAGAGAAATTTGGTGTTAATGGAGCACAATTTACATTTATATTAGTTCTCAAAGGTGGAAGCTCTCAAAAGCTGTGCAGAGATATCAAGATGTTATCCTGAGGGAAGAAGGGGGAGCTTTGAGAGGGTTCTAAGCAGAATCATGATTTAAGTGGAGCTAAATCTAGGAAGTAGTGTTTGTGATGGTCTGAAGAGAATAATGAAACTAGAGGAGTTAGAGAAACCATTGCAGGTATCCAGGTAAGAAAGGAAGAAGCATCTGAACACAAAAATGCAGAGGAAAGGATGCTTTGAGAGGGCACTGACTTCTTTAGGGTTTGCTATGGAGTCAAAAAAGCTACCAGAAATACATACTGATTTTAAATCAATGTGCACATAAAAACAATACTTCAAAATTATAAAGTATTAATTGATAAAACTAAAAAGGAAATAACCTAATACATAATAATAACAGAGGACACTAATTCTCATTAACTTGTAGATCCAGCAGGCAAAAATAATCAGTAATAATATAGATTTGCACAATACAGCTAATAAACTTGAGCTACATTTCATATGTAAAACATTGTGCCCAACATCAACAGAGTGTACATTATTTTCATATGAAAATGAAATATCTCCCCAAATTGATGATAGATTATTATTTTTGAGACTCAATATATTTCAAAGATGTAAAACCACTTAGGATGCTCTCTAATAACTGTGGATTTAATAATTACTAGATATTTTCTGTTTGAAAATAAAGTGTTGAGTCAAAGAAAAAAATCCCAAAAGAAACTGAAAATAATTTCAACTGCCTGATCATAAGGAAATGACAAGGGATGCAGGCAAAGTAAAGTAGTGCTTAACTAGAAGCTTATAGCTGTAAATGCTTAAAAAAGAAGAAAGTCTAAAAACCAATATTTAACATTCTTTTATAAAAGTAGAAATAATTGAACTCAAAGTAGAAATAATCAAAAAATAAAAATAATCAAATAAACAACAACAACAACAAAAACCAAGTGTATGGTAGAGAAAAATCAAAACCAAAATCCATTCTTTGGAAACATTAAAAAACTTGATAAATCTTACTTACTGCTGTCGGCAGAATCTGCTAAAGCTGAACCTATTAATTCAGCAAGTCTAATTCTATGCTTAAATGAATTCCACCCCATCCCACAAATGTAAACAAGTGTTCACCAAAAGACTTGAATCTAAATGTTCATAGGAGCCTGTTCTTAATAACTCCAATCTGGAAATTGACAAATGTTCATCAACTTTGGCATGGATAAATAAACTGTAGTATGTTTATGTAATTAAATATCTTTCATAACTGAAAATAACTAACATATCACCATACACAATAATTTGGATGGATCTAACCAATATAATGTTGAGCAAACAACCCAACACAAAGGTATGCATCATGCATTATTCCATTTATCTGAAGTTGAATAGCCACACAAAACTAAACTCTATTGTTTAAGGAAGAATAGTGGTAAACTTCACTGAACTAGAGATTGACCCTGAGGAGGAAGTCAAGGGGGATTCTCTGGGAGACTGGTAATATTTTTGTGTCTAAGTGCTGGTTATAATGGTAGGTTCAATTTGTAAAACTTGAAGAAAAATTACATGTGCACTTTTCTGTAGACCTTTTATAATTTAATACATTTAGTGAAAAATATAATTCAATCACATTTAGTGTAGTATTTGTGTGTGTGTGTATGTATATATATATATATATATATATATACTCCACTGTGGTCAAATATAGTATGCATATTTAGTTGACAGCCATACTATTAAATTTTCTAAATATGTCCATTTTTTCTTCTGAAGTTGGAGATATTGCCTCTAGAGTATAAGCAAACACAACATTTAAGAGTGACATACATGAAGATCCTAGTATGATGTCATATGGTAGAGCACAGTTCTTTATTAGATAAGTATGGCAACGTTTCTTTTGTGCTAAAACAAACCCAAGGATGAAACGTAATTTGGTGTAGATAAAATATTGGGCAAAAATGAGAGAAAAGACTAACACTTTTAAATATTTTATTTCAAAAAGGCAGCACTTTTATGTTTGAAATCCTTTACTTTTAAAATTTTTTTTAACATTTATTCATTTTTGAGAGACAGAGAGAGGGACAAAGTGTGAGTCAGGGAGGGGCAGAGAGAGAGGGAGACACAGAATCTGAAGAAGTCTCCAGACTCTGAACTGTCAGCACAGCCTGTCGCAGGGCTGGAACCCATGAACTGTGAGATCATGACCTGAGCTGAAGTCTGACGTTTCACCCACTGAGCCACCCGGGCACCCCTATGTTTGAAATCTTTATTCATCTCATAGAGCTTATATGGGACATATATCATCAAATGATGTTTATTAAATTCTTTTTAGTGCTGCTGGATTTAACATGCTAAAAATTAATTTAGTGAAATATTATTTGAGGGCATATATTTACATCATCCCTGTGAGATAAATTAAAACTCCAAAGATAAAAATCGTACTTCTTTAAAACAAGAGAGACCAGCACAAGGCCCTTGATATGAAACTTTTCCTTACCAGTCCGACCAGCTAGATAAAACCCCAAAAGAACCATAAAAAGCTGCTTCCTGAACTTATATGGAGAAGTAAGCAGTATGGACAATGGAAACCATGAAAATGCACTGCTCAACTCTCATGCTATAGGATTCTAAATGAACTGCTGACCCTCTGTTTCTACAAGTATGTTTGGGCCATGGAATGATTTCCTGTAGATCACCATGACCAAGAATGGCAAAAGCATTAAGGTCAGTCTTTTACAAAGAGAAGCAAGATAAGTTGTGTGTGTGTGTGTGTGTGTGTGTGTGTGTGTGTGTTTGAGGTTTGTGTGTGTGTGTGTGTGTGTGTGTGTGTGTGCTTTAAGTTTATTTATTTTGAGAGAGAGAGAGAGAGAGAGAGAGAGAGAGAGAGAGCCAGTGGCGGAGGGGCAGAGAGAGATGGAGAGAGAGAATCCCAAGCAGGCTCCATGCTGCCAGCATAGGTGCTAGATCCCATGAACTGTGAGATAATGACCTGAGCCAAAATCAAGAGTAGGATGCTTAACTGACCAAACCACCCAGGTGCCTGACAGAAGCAGGATAACTTTCATGGACAACCTTGGGCTACTAGTCCATCTGTGTTTGCCAATCAGTCTTACCCAAAAGAAAAACACATTTTTCTCCCTTTATGACGGGATACTTTTACAAGTTGAAGCAAGGTGTCTATGGAGGTTAGGTATCCTTCCTCCCTCAGACTGAGATATAGGAACATTAGCTTCCTTCATGATTGCATTTCAAAGGGATGGCCCTCAAGTCCTTGAGAAAGACAGTCTAGGATTGTAAAAGAGGCAAGAGACTATTAAAAAGATTTACAACTCAAAGGAGCAAGCAAAGAAATTACAAAGACATGTTTTCTAAAGTGAATGTTCTAAGAAAAAGGTGGGAGGGGACCTCTGTTTTTAGGCCATTTGGATTCTATATGGGCCATGGCTGTCTATAAGAAATGTGGCCATGGCCTAAACATAATTGTGACAACAGAAGGGGATCAGAGACCTAGAGGCTAGTCTAAAGTTTAGCTAAGGGGAATGTCAAGAGCATCTTGGTTACCTCCCAGGAAATGTCACCACTTCCTTTTCCCCCTCTCATCTCTTATGTATGTACATCCCATTTTGAATTCTTCTCAGTGGACCCAAACTCACACAACAGAGTATGCATCTCTCTCATGAAATAATCTATGTAACTTACTTAAAATATCTGCTATGCACAATATGAGAGTATCAGAGGGTTTGCTGACACACAAATGGCTTGTTTGGATACAAAAACAAAACAAACAAACAAAAAAAACTTGCTCCAGACTGGCATAGTTAATGCTCCAAGGCATGAGCTTATTGAACACAGGGTACTAGGTTCCAGTTCTCCTATAGTCCCCTTATCCTGGATCCCTTGGTTAGAACAAAAGTCATTAGTTTTGACTATTACTATTATCCATATTGCCACTATTCCACACCACTATCTTATCTTGTCAATTGCAGTGGTCTTCTTATCTTGCAACTTCATTCTTCTTATTTTTTGGATGAAAATACACACACACACACACACACACACACACACACACACACCACATGGATAGAAACATAGTCTTTTAAAAAAGTCACTGTATGGATTCCCTTAAACTTTCAGTGGGGTTTAAACAAAGGTGATTCTAAAGATAAATATTGTAGTTACCATACAAAAGATGTGACACAAAACTAGATATATACTCTATTGATTATGTATTACCAAGTAAGAAATATAGTCATGAAAAATTATAATTTCTCTCAATGTTTGTATCATTTTGTAGATTTTATTTTTAAGAACTTGATTGAATCCACTATGATAGGAATAATGATTACATTAACTGCTAAACCTTTAGTTAATCAGTGGCATGCTTTCAATTATTTGAATATATTGGGTATGAATAATAATTTTTTCAGTTGTCATTTTAATATTTTTCATTATTGAACCTGTAGAATTTTCCCACCTTCACCCACAACATATGACACACACACCCACACACACACACACACACACACACGAGCAAAGTCATTTCTATCATACTCTCCCCACCCCCTCCCCCATAGTTTTATGTAGTATTTTTAGGGAAACTTGCAAGGAACTCATTTTACTTGGGACCTATTACATGCCAGTAACTAGCCTCGAAATCTCACATATGTCATCTTATTTAATCCTCCCAACACACTGTGTGGTTGGCATTACCATTCATATTTGTAAAGAGATTAAAAGCTAAATTTGGGAAGAAAAAACTTATTCAGGTTCTCAATTAGAAAACTGTAGAGCCAGGAATTAAGTTCTGGTTGTCTGACTCCAAAGGCCATGGCTTTCCATTCTACGAACTATCTCCTTTTTCATTATACTATTAAAGTCGTCAACCAATGAATGCATATAAACTTAGCAGTATATATTAGAATGACATGTTTATATATTTTATTAGTATTAAAATAAGCTAATGGGTATTGCCATATTACTGAGATATATATTGCATAGACTTAATGGTTATTGCAATATTAATAAGATATGAAAGAGAATTTTGTGGTGGTGATTGCAATTTTAAGAAGATGTATGAGGAAGTTTATAGGCTACACAAAATAAATATGTTGAAGGAAAACACTGTCATAATGCATATTCTAAGAGTAGCACTGCTTGAATGGTTATGGATTACAAAAGTAATTCCACCGGAAAGTTTTAATGTCTGTTAAATGTAAAGTTAAAATGATAGAGAGAAGACGTATTTAAATGATCTCCCTGTCTTCAGGCTCTCCTGGCTTCAGTCCATCTACTAGAATTGTCTTCTTCCTAACCTACAATTTTGATTTCATTATATCAGTCTTTCCAAGTTATATCAGTTTCATTTCCATCAACGTCGACAAGAGAATAAAGGCCATTTCTGTATACTGAGTTCATAAGCCATTCATGACCTGACTCTCACCTACATTTCTCCTGTTCAAACCTACATTGTTTCTGTTTTGAACAAATTTGATTTACTAACTGTGCATAAATCTAGTTACATATTCTCTTCTCCTAAGTTGTCAATGACATTCCATTCATAAAAAGTTCTTCTATGTGCTTTTAACCCATTCCAACTATCAACTTGCTAACATCCTATTGCTGACTCATGTCACCAATATGTTTATGTTACAAATATTTTCTAAGTACTATTTGAAGTAGTATTTTTAGCACATATTTTAATTGTGTATTCCTTAGAAATAGAAACAATTGATTTATCTAAAATAAATATATATGGGACTTTGGTTATATTTTATGGTTTGCAGATTGTATCCAACATGCTGATAACATAATCTGCAAAGAAACCAGCTTTGGTTATTTTTTTAAATTATTTTTTATGTTTATTTATTATTGTGACAGAGAGAAACAGAGCATGAGTAAGGAAGGGGCAGAAAGAGAGGGAGACACAGAATCCAAAGCAGGCTCCAGGCTATGAGCTAGCTGTCAGCAAAGAGCCCGACACGGGGCTCGAACCCACAAACCATGAGATCATGACCTGAACTGAAGTCGGACGCTCAACTGACTGAGCCACCCTGGCACCCCTGTTTTGTTTTGTTTTGTTTTGTTTTGTTTTAATTCTTAGGTGTGTCATTAGAGTATACAGGCATACCTCATTTTATTTTTTTTTAATTTTTTAATGTTAATTTATTTTTGAGAGAGACAAAGTGCGAGCTGGGGAAGAGCAGAAAGAGAGGGAATCAGAATCTGAAGCAGACTCCAGGCTCTGAGTTGTCAGCACAAAGCCCAACTCAGGGCTCTAAACTCACAAACCATGAGATCATGACCTGAACTGAAGTCGGATGCTTAACCGACTGAGCGACCCACGTGCCCCTGGGATTCCTCATTGTATTGTGCCTCAAGATACGACATTTTTTGTAGCATATTTATTTTGGGAGAGAGAGAGAAAGAGAAAGCTGAAGAGGGGCAGAGAGAGGGGGAGAGAGAGAATCCCGAGTGGACTCTGCACTGACAGTGTGGAGCCGGTTGTGGGGCTCGAACTGGTAAACTGTGAGATCATGATCTGAACTGAAATCAGTTGGATGCTTAACCAACTGAGCCACCCAGGTGCCCAGAGTGATTATATTGTTTAAACTGAAGGTTTGTGGCAACTCTGTGTGCAGCAAGTCTATCGGCACCATTTTTCAAAAGCATTTGCACCATTCACGTCTCTGTGTCACTTTTTGGTATCTTTCTCAATATTCCAATCTTGTTCATTATTATTTAATTTGTCATGATGATCTGTGATCAGTGATTACAACTCCCTGAAATCTCAGATGATGGTTAGTATTTTTTAGCAAGGAAGTATTTTTGAAGTAAGGTATGTACATTGCTTTTATAGACATAACGCTATTGTACACTTAGTAGACTACAGTATAGTGTAAACATAACTTTTACATTCACTGGGAAACCAAAAAATTCATTTGACTCACTTTACTGAGGTACTCACTTTCTTGCAGTGGTCTGGAGCTGAGTTGCACTATGTCTGAGCTAAACCTCTACTTGTGTCTGGGTGGGAAGGCTTGAAAGGAGGGGCTGGCAGAGGTGGTGGCCTGGGGTTATCTACCTTGAAGGTCAGGGTGTTCAGCACAGCAGCAAACAGGAGAGATGAGAGAGGGCACCTGAACAGCGGTGTTGATTATCCTAAAAAGCGAAGAGCTTATGAATGTCCATCATTAACTGTGGCTACTGCAAGGTTTGGTAGATTCTCCTTATTAAGGTAATTAATTTCCTTTCTATTCCTAGCTAAGAAGATATTTTAATTTAAAACATTATTGAATATGTTTAATGACATGTCTATGTATTTTAAAATGATATTAAGTTATTATTTCTAGTGGTTTGTTAATGTGGTAATTTACATTACTGGCTTGTTTAGTGCTAAATTGTTCTTGCATTTCTGCAAATACATACAATAGGATCATGTTTGTTTTTTAACTATTGTTAATTTACTTAAGACTTTCATATCAACGGGCACCTGGGTGGTTCGGCTGAGCATCCAACTCTTGATTTCTGCTCAGGTCATGATCCCAGGGTTGTGAGATCCAGCCCCATGTCAAGCTCTGCACTGAGTGTGGAGCCTGATTAAAATTCTCTCTCTCTCTCTCTCTCCCTGTCCCTCTTCCTGCTTATGTGTTCTCTCTCTCTTACTAGAAAGAAAAAAAGACTTCCATATCAAAATTCGTAAGTGAGATTAAATCATTTTTCTTTCCCATTCCTGTTCTAGTCTAGTTTATTGATAGAATAATACATAATAACACTCTTGATGCCTAATAAGGCTTTTTACAGTAATTAAATAAGGAGACCATTAGACTGAAGTGGCTCTAATGTCTTGGTTGCCTACTTAAGCACCATAACATAAGCCAGCGTCAATGCACGCAAATCTGAGAAAATGAAATTTAAGAACAACTAATTACAAGCAGCCAAATCAGCTTCTCCAAATAAGACATGTATATATTTCACATCTTCTCTATAAAAGCCTTTCCACTATCTTCTGTCTGTGGAGTGCTCCTGACCAATTTTTGTTTGACTCTGCCTCTCTGAAATTAATGTTTGTTCAAATAAATTATTGGAAATGTAATGTGCTTCAGTTTATCTCTTAATAGACTTTTGCTTTAAAGTCACTTTTTAGATGATTATAACAATGAGAATTTTTCTTGAATATTCTTACTATAATATATTTTTTAAATTTTTTAATGTTTATTTAATTTTGAGAGAGAGTGACAGAGCAAGAGTGGGGGAGGAACAGAGAGAGAGAGACACAGAATCAGAAGCAGGCTCCAGGCTCTGAGCTGTCAGCACAGAGCCCGATGCGGGGCTCGAACCCACGAACTGTGAGATCATGACCTGAGCCGAAGTCAGCAGCTTAACCGACTGAGCCACCCAGGTGCCCCTTACTATAATATTTTTCAAATACCATATATGTGGCATCTTAGACCATTCTATTGACTGTAATTTTCAATATATTAAGACTAATTTCCACCATCATAATTTGGGTGTTCCTTTATTCAATCTCCTTATGCTTTTTTTTTTTCTCTGATATCCTTAAACTTTCCAAGCTTCTTTATTTTCTCACCTATCCACACACTGGTTTAAAATTTATACATTGTTATTTTTTTCCTTAAAAAGCTACTTTTGAAATTCTATCATGTATCCTAGACTCTAACAAATTTTAAAAATAACATGTACATTCTTAAAATAATCTGCTCTGGGGCAGCACAGATTTAGATATAATACAACTGGTAACCATTTTTCTTTCCTCGGCAATCCCTAAAATACTATATTAATGTTTCAATAACTTATTCTACATATTGATATGTTAGGATCTAATTGCTTTAAAGACTTCTCATTGTATTTAGTTACCTGCAGTTTTACTAAGATATGCTGACATGCAGATTTATCCTACTTAAAACTTCTGCCCTTTGAATCTGAGAAGTCTTTTCTTTCATCAAATTATTCCTTTGCCTTCTCTCCATTCCTTCCACAATAATACCTATTAGGCATGATAAACTGCCTCCTGGTTCATTATACTCCCTTTTATATTTTCCCTACTCTCTGTCTATAATATACCACAACTTCAGGTCCTGCTACTTTTCCAGCATAATTCAATCTTCTGGTTAAAATTCAATAAGCTTCTATGACTCAAACTCAGTCACAGTCTTAGAGATCCCATATAAATAATTTTACAATAATCTTGTCTCTTTGGATTTTTATATGTTTGAATTTCCTATATGTTAAACTAATTTCATTATTTTAAATCAATTGTTTTTACTTAAAAGTCTATTAAATATTTCTATAATCTTTAGTTCTTGGGAGGTTAGTTATTTTACTAATATATCACTCATGAGATATTTTCTTTTATTCTTTGGCCTAGATATTAATACTTTGTTAATATTATATACAGTACAAATCATTTCTTTCAAAATGTTTGTAAATCATTGTGCAAGCCCTCTGTTTAGTACTATTACTTTTAACATTGATATTTTTAACCTTGGATGCTGTTTATTAAAGTTCTTTCTTAGTTATCAACACATTGTCCCAACATTTTTTGAATTTTTCTATTTATGATTAGTTTTCTAGTTTTTATTAATTTTTGTATATGCAAAATATAAACCTAAATTGAATTTCTTATATCTAGAAGTCATTACCCACCATCAATTTTTGAATAGCTAATATTGACCTCACAGATTTGAAATATCAAATTTATAATATAATAAATATCCATATGGGGAAGAAAAGGGATACCACAGCATGAGCTGCTGGCTTTCTCCCAAAAATGGGAATGCTTCTTCAGAAGTGAGAGGAGAGAGAGAAGTATGTGGATCTGGAAAACTGTCATAAAAAATCTGTGTGAAAATCCTTTAGAAATAGAAGACGTTTAAGAAAAAATGTCATCAGGATATAGCATGTGTCTTTGGGGTATTATGAGAAAAGGGTAATAGTCAATGGAAGATCTTTCTATGCACTGCAATGCTTTGTTTAAATCTTAGACTGTTTTATTGCCATGGTCTCGTTTGTAATCTACTTTGTGTTTTGCTATGTTAATGAAATACTGCAGTGATAATATCAATAGAATCAGAAAAATATTTTGATAAATTTCTCTTTATAGGTGTTGTTTTTAAAAAAAAAACATACCCCATATGAAGGAATAAAAAGAAACATTCTAACCTTATGATGTCTATATTATGTGCACTTAAAGCAATCATTAAAATTTGTGGAGTAACTAAAAGACATTTCTTTTAAAGTAGGAGAGGGGTGCCTGGGTGGCTCAGGTTAAGCATCCGACGTCGGCTCAGGTCATGATCTCAAGGTTTGTGGGTTCGAGCCCCGTGTCAGGCGCTGTGCTGACAGCTCAGAGCATGGAGCCGGTCTTCGGATTCTGTGTCTCCCTCTCTCTTTGACACTCCCATGCTCATGCTACGTGTCTCTCTCTCTCTCAAAAATAAATAAAAAACATTAAAAAAATTTAAAGTAGGAGAAAGAATTTATAAAAGCATAGCTGTCATTACTCTTATTGTTCAATCAATATTTTAACCTTGCAAATATTTTTAAACAAGAAATAATGCTGTGAGAAAATGCTATGATATCTGTTCAGGTGAGAAAGATTAAGTTTTTTACTATTTGCAGATTTTATCAACCACATTAAAATATCTACCATTCCCAAAAGTTATTTTATGGATATTGACAAACTGATTCTAAAGGTTATATGGAGAAGCAACAGACCCAGAAGAACCAATGCAATATTGAAGGAGAGGAATAAAATAAGACAGATGATACTTAACTTCAAGACTTACTATAAAGCTACAATAATCAAGATACATTGTAGAGGTGAAAGAATAGACAAGTAGATCAATAGAATAGAATAAAGAACCCATAAATAGACCCCTATAAATATAGTCAACTAATTTTTGACGATGTAGCAAAGGGAATACAATGGAACAAAGATAGTCTCTTAAACAACTGGTGCTAGAATAACTGGACACCCATATGTGAAAAAAAAAAAACACAGAAGAATCTAGACAGACCTTAGAACCTCCACAAATTAACTCAGAATGGATCACAGACCTAAATGTAAAACACAAACTATAAAACCCTTAGAAGATAAAAACATAGGAGATAACCTGGATGACTTTGATGTGATGCCTTTTTAGATACAATATCAAAGGCACCATCTACAAAAGAAATGATCGATAAGTTGGACTTTATTTTTTTTTTGATAAGTTGGACTTTATTTAAATTATAAACATCTGCTGTGCGAAAATAACAGTATCAACAAAATGAGAAGACAAGTCACAGACTGGGAGAAATTCTTTGTAAAAGACAATTTGATAAGGGAGTGTTATCCAAAATATACAAAGGACTTTTAAAAATCAACAATATGATAACAAGGTGATTAAAAAATAGGCTAAAGATTTCAACAGTCATCTAATCAAAGTAGATATACAGGTGGCAAATAAGTACGTGAAAATATGTTCCACATTATATCTCATCTGGGAAGTGCAAATTAAAACAAAATGAGAAGCCACTGCACACCTATTAGAATCCAGAACACTGACATTATGAAATCTGGTGATGAGGTGAAGCAACAGAACTCCCTTATTTTGCTGGTAGGAATGCAAAATGGCATAGCCCCTTTGGAAAACTGGTGGTTTCTTGCAAAATTAAGCAAGCTTGTCATAGAGTTGAGCATTCATGCTTCTCAATATGTACCCAATGGAAGTGAAAAATTTATGTCATACAAAAACCTTCACATAGATGTTTATATCAGCTTTATTCATAATTGCCCAAACTTGGAAGCAACCAATATGTGCCTTAGTAGGTAAATGGATAAGTAAATTAAATTGTAGTACATCTAGACAATGGAATATTATTTAGTGCAAAAAAGAAATGAGGTATTAAGCCATGGAAAGACATGGAAGGACTTTATGTATATTACTGAGTGAAAGAAGCCAATCTGAAAAGCTTCCAACTGTATGACATTTTGGAAAAGGCAAAACTTTGAAGATGATAAAATAATAAAATAATCAGTGGTTACCAGAGTTAGAGGCAGGGAGGAATGATTAGGCAGAGCACAGATGGCATTCAGGGTGGTGAAACCTTTCTGTATGATATTATAATAATGGGTTTATGTCCTTATACATATTATCTAAGACCATATAATGTAAAATAGTAACATTGAACCCTAATGTTCTTTGTGTGATTATGATGTGTCAGTGGTAAAAACAATCCTTGGTAAAAAAATAAGAAAACATGTCAATAAGCAATATAAAGAAGATCTGAATAAAAAGTAGATAAAGCAGATCACTGTTTCTTAAGAGCAAAGACGTAGAAATCAACATAGCAGGAATACATATTTTTTATTGTAATATTTAAAATAAAAAGTATTTTATTGTAATATTTTAAAAATAGTATTATTTTATTAATATTTTTGAAATAAAATTTATTTTGATTTTAATATTTTTAAAATAAAAATATTTATTTTTTATTTTAATTCCCGGTTTATATTTAAAATACAGTGTTATATTAGCTTCAGGCATACAATTAAGTGATTCAATAATTCTTTATATTTCTCAGTGCTCATCATGATAAGTGTACTCATTAATCTCTATCACCTATTTTACCCATCCCTCCACCCACCTCCCCTCTAGTAACCATCAGTTTACTCTCCATAGAGAAGACTCTGTTTCTTGGCCTGCCTCTCTCTCTTTTTGTTTTCCTATCCTCATTTGTTTTGTATTGTTTCGTGTCTTAAATTCCACATATGAGTAAAATCATATGATATTTTTCTTTCTCTAATTGACTAATTTTGCTTAGGATAATACTCTCTAACTCCATCCACATCATTGCTAATGGCAAGATTTTATTATTTTTCATGGCTGAATTATATATATATATATATATATATATATATATATATATATATATAATAAAAGCACAATGGACATTTGTGCTTTTTCCATAATATGGCTATTGTAGATAATGCTGCTATAGACATTGGGGTATATAAATCCCTTTGAATTAATGCTTTTTGTATTGTTTGGGTGAATACCTAGCAGTGTAATTGCTGGATTGTAGAGTAGTTCTATTTTTAGCTTTTTGAGGAATCTCCATAGTGTTTTCCAGAGTGGCTGCACCAGTTTGCATTCCCACCAACAGTGCAGGAGATTCCCAATTGTCCACATCCTTGCCAACACTTGTTGTTTCTTGTGTTGCTGATTTTAGCCATTCTGACAGATGTGAGATGATCTCAGTGTAGTTTTAATTTGTATTTACATGATGATGAGTGATGTTGAGCATCTGATGATGAGTGTCTGTTGACCGTTTGTATGTCTTGTTTGGAAAAATGTCCATTCATGTGTTCTGTACACTTTTTAATTGAATTATTATTATTACTATTTTGGTGTTGAGTTGTATCAGTTTTTTATATATTTTGGATGCTAACCCTTTATCAGATATGTTATTTGAAAATATCTTTCCTCATTCAGTAGGTCATTTTTTAATTTTATTGTTTGTTTCCTTCACTGTGCAGAAACTTTTTATTGTGATGCAGTCCCAATAGTTTATTTTTGCTTTTATTTCCCTAGCATGATACAAAAGGCATGGAACAATACAATGGGATCCTAGTAGAGACTGAGCAGTTTTCTCTCTTCCAGGGTGCAAAGTAATTTTATAATTTTAGAAGTTTAAAAGTCAATCACTAATTAGTTTCTTGTTTTTTTTCTTTTGAGCATCTCTTTCTTCTTCTTCTTTTTTTTATAGTTTATTATCAAATTGGTTACCATACAACACCCAGTGCTCATCCCAACAAATGCCCTCTTCAATGACCACCACTCATACTAATTAATTTCTTAAGAGCAAAAAAGTAGAAATTAACTTATCAGGTATAAAAGTGTACTACAAAACCATATATATTTTGGAAACATTTCTTTGCCAAAAAATCAGGAAAATAAAAGACTAATGAAACCTACCAGAAAGTTAAGAAACAAATGTGCATAGGTAGATATGATAATAATAAATAGGAAGGGGTGGATTATTTAATTGTTGGTTAAAAGCAATCTGGTACACTATATCAGGAAAATCAATGGCCTACACAGTTGGTTAACTCTAGTGTATTTTGGGGTATGAAAGATAATTTGGAAATAGTTTTTATTGTAGAGGTAATATTAGAAACACACTATTAAACAGTGAAAAAGAAACTAGATGTCTATTCAGAAAGGTAGATTGAACTAACACACATGATGAGTGAGAAAAATGAAGAAGTGAAAAATTTATATGGCAAAATATTCATGTAAACTAAACATTACATCCTCAGGCAAAAAACCACACCTAAAGTTGTATGCTCAGAGACATATAGTCAAGGACATTTAACATTTTTTGAGTTGAACATCTGTTGGAAATAGGGAAATAACAGTGACAGTAAAGGATAAAGTGGAAAAAAATTACAAAAAGAAACTGTCCATTTGGGGCCCATTGATAATAATGTGCTATGAACAAGAACACAGTTGTGGCATTTAAATTAGAATATAAATTAATGAATGAACTAATTAATATCATGTTGGGTTGGGGCTCTAGATATTGTTCCATCTGTGTTTGTTTTATTATTGCACTAATATCACATTTTTTATCTAATTTTATTTATTTTAAATGTTATCTTCTAGAGTTCTTACTCAGTTTATTCTTCACTTTCAAATCTTCTTGTTACAAGAGGTCACAAGAGGAAGCTAGCCCTATGTCAGGTATGAGCCCTAACAACTGACACTTCAGTAGACACAGCAGATTGGGTGCATAAAAACAGTGACCACCACCGTGCTTAGGTGGGATGAAATACTGCCAAGAATGCCAGATTATGCTTGAAATACAGTGACTTGGTTAATACAGTAACAGCATGTCTTGTATGTTGTCAACAATGTCCAAACCAACTGCCAAAGAAGTCTTGGGTCATCCACGGGAGTTTCCAAATGGTGAGGGATTATCAAATTGATTATATTGGCTCCTCCTTCCAAGGGAAGTTTCTACATATGCTTTGAGTTGTGTGGACACTGCATTTGGCCTTACCCAAGTTTACCTTGTTGCTGCCCAAACCAAGTTGCCATCATTAGGGGATTAGAAAAGATTTCTGCCATGTACAGATACTCTCATTGAATAGACAGTGAATGGGCATCCATTTCAAAGGTTGTGATACTCTAGACTGGGCAAAAGAATATGACACTGAATCGGGTTTGCATATCCCATATAATCTGCAAACAGCAGGGTTGGCAAAAATAAGGAATGCAGCACTTGGGCAGCAGATTAAATTACTAACAAGTAAATCCACGTTGGCTGGGTGGGCTAAAATACTACCAGCCTTTAACAAGTTTGGATAATCAACCAGCTGGGCCTCTTGCCTTATATGTCAGACTGCACAACCCTGCCCAAACACCCAATAATGTAAAGAATGAAAGTTTCCAGAAACAGCCATTGCCCAACTCTTCCGGTAGATCAATGTGCTGTGCTGCTGAAAATATCAAGTTCCATAACTCTTAGGAAAGGCATTATCTGCTGTAATTTGCAATGAGATATCCCACCAGGATGGAAGAATTACTTTGCACCCTGGATGAGGGGAAATACTCCGTCTCAACTAGGATCCTGTTGTCCTGCTGCAAGCCAGACCTGTTGGTATACACTATGCCTGAAATGAAACATGTTATCACTGAAAGGAGAAAATGGGGGGCATGGTCTAGCACATCTTGTTTCCAGTCCATTCCCTTATGCCCCCTCTCCTGGCCAACATGTGTGGTATATACAACCTGGCCAAGTGCTTTCTAAAGCTGCCAATCTCTCTCTCCTCAAGACTAAATGGCATATTCTGTTTTCCATTGGTATGATCATTTGGCTGCCATCTTTTTTCCCCTCCTTTTGTCTGGGGGACAATATAACACAGAGAAGCCCTTACTAAAATTAACCTAACAGGCCTTAAGTTATAGACTACAATGACTCTGCTTACCAACCACTGAAATACCTCTAATGAAAAAGGTGGTC
Organism: Cryptoprocta ferox; assembly: GCA_028646485.1. Classification (NCBI taxonomy): domain Eukaryota; kingdom Metazoa; phylum Chordata; class Mammalia; order Carnivora; family Eupleridae; genus Cryptoprocta; species Cryptoprocta ferox. The sequence continues at coordinate 125,980,820 of CM053572.1, forward strand.
CTCCAAGAGAGGAATGCCTTGGACATTATTACCGCCTTACAAGAAAGCACCTATGCCATCATTCAGTGTTCATAGCTGCTGAGTCTGCTAATGTATCATCTTTAGTAAATCACATTTTATGTTATTTAGCCCTGAGTAATTCAATACCCAGTCTAGGGGACATAATAAATCAGTAGTTCAGATCATAGGGCTCTTGGTAGAAAAAAAATATTTATTCGGTGGATCATTATCTTGATCTGTGTTTTCTCTTGCATGAGTCTATATTGTTGCTGTGGTATCTGCCTCTAACGCACTCAGATAGCTGTCAAACGAGCCATCTCCAAGCTAATGAAACCACTTGCTGACCACTCAGGGCACACTGGAAAAGAAGAGGACTTAAAGGATTGTAAAAGCAGGTCATGAGAGGTGGAGGATAAAGGAGGTAATTGAAAGGATGTGACCACTGGTTGGACACAAGCAATGAGAAGCTCCTAACTCCTATCTGCCCTTAAAATGTATATTTAATCTACCATCCCCATACTCAGAGCTATTTCAAGACCATAGCCTTGAGAGAGGAAGGTATTGTTGAGACCATAGGGTTGAATATGTGACTGAACCCAGTGAAAGCCTCTATATTACACCTTTAGGATTCTGGTAGGTTGATGAAGAAGTCTATGCATCTTGTGGCTGCCCTAGACAAACCATGTATCTAAGTTCCCTTGCTTATTAAAAATTATAGGAGGAGGACAAGATGGCGGAAGAGCAGGGAGCTCTGTAATCCACGCACGCCCGTATGGATTGAACTGAGAAGGACTGAAGAGATAAAACTTGGATTTGCAAGTGGGGGAAAGAAGAAACAGACGCCAGAAAGAAGACAACC
>CM053572.1:125982178-126050903 GCA_028646485.1 Cryptoprocta ferox
AGGGAGAGGGAGGGAGACAAAACACGAGAGACTCTTGAATCCTGAAAACAAACTGAGGGGGGAAGGGGAAGGGGAAAAGGTAAAGCGGGGTGATGGTCTTGGTGGAGGTCACTTGTGGGGAAGAGCACTGGGTGTTATATGGAAACCAACCTGACAATAAACTATAAAGTTTAAAAAAATAAAATAAAATAAAATAAAAAAAAATAAAAATTATAGAACCAACACTTCTAAAGTAACACTTTTGGAATTTGTGTATCAACCTTCATAAAAAATATAATTGGCCTTTGATTGATAATGCATTACATTCATAGATATGCGTGGAGATCAGTGGTTTTTCATTGTTGAATATTTCTACGCATGAACAGCTTACATTACAGTTTACTTAGGATTTTTCCCCATAAAGATCTTATAAACATCTTGCATGACTTATTGTTTGTCCTATGTAATATTTGCTGCTGTTTTGATCTAGTGATCATTAAAATATTTCCTATTACATTTTCCAATTTGTTCACCAGAGTTGTGTAAAAAAAAAACCATATTGTAATTGTTTTTTTTCTGATAAGCTTGATGGAATTTCTTATTGGTTTTAATAATTGTCCAGGTAATTTTGTGTATTCTTTTATATTATTTAAGGTAAATTATACTATTCAATAAAAAATTCTTTTTTTCTCTTCTTTTTCAAAATTTAAATCTCATTTTTTCCCTGACAGATTGTTACATTTTTATGTCTTTCTAAAAATGGAATCTTATGATTAATCATTTGGTCATTGCTGTTGTCACATAATTGCTTTATATACTTAATGCATATTTTCTGTTGCTCTACACACTTAGCAATCATGGGATAATCTCTAGTTCCAGTATCACCTTAGTTTATCTCTTGAAAAAATGGAGTTACCTATTATTTTAATTATTTTGAGCTGGTGCTTTCCAGATTTCAGGCTAGGGTATTGTAAAATAAAATACTTCAAAACTTGTTAATTTTGTTATTTGAAGAAATGATAAAATTTATTTCTAACCATCCACCTTGGCCAAATATATTAATGTGGAGTCACCTTTGACTACTTTTATAATTATTTTATGCATTTTTGTGATTCATATATTTTGTGTTTCTGAGAGAAATTAAGCAACTAATTTTAGGGGTTTTATACCATGTTTTAATATTTACTGGCAGAAGTACAGTATTATTAATCTAATTATACTATTTAAAAATTTTTCTAATTTATTTATTTATTTAGAGAGACACAGAGAGAGAGAGAACATGAGTGGATGAGGGGCAGTGAGAGAGGGAGACATAGAATCTGAAGCAGGTTCCAGGCTTTGAGTTGTCAGCACAGAGCCCCATGTGGGGCTCAAACTCCTGAACTGTGAGATCATGACCTAAGCCGAAGTCAGTGTTGTAACCTACTGAGCCACCCAGGCGCCCCTCATTATATTCTTTTATGCATGTTTTTAAAATTAATGCTTACACTCTTTTTCTTGATGTTTACACAAGTCTTGTGCATATTATTTTAAAATGTTAATATTGGTTTCAATATTATACTTTAACACTTAATAATTTTGAATTTTTTTTTTACCTTTATTTTGAGACCTAGGACATTATCAAATTTTCTGTCTGGGTTGTGTGTCTTTGAAAAGAAAATCAGGTATAAGCTTGTTGAATACAAATGTACTTTTATGAGCATAATATTAAGTTTACACAAATCCTTTGAATTTTGCTTATATATTGACTTTTTGGTCTCTTAGTCTCAAAAATCAGCCTTTATGAGACACCTGTATTAAAGTTTATCAGATTCATGTTGGTCACGTAATTATTTTAAGGTTTTTAAAAAATGGATAGCACATAGATAAGTTTTGACATTTAAAACTTCATGCTGAAACTTTTGCTTTTTTATTTTTTTATTTATTTTTATATTTTGAGAGAGAGAGCACAAGTGTAGCCTTGGGCTCCATCACATGACTATGAGTTCATGACCTGAGCGTAAATTAGGAGTCAGACGTTCAACTGCCTGAACCACCCAGGCACCCCGAGGCTTTCACTTCTAAAGTGATTTGATTATTTCATAATAATGATAAGTTGATAAATATTACTTTTGGATTTGTCCTGCAATCTTATTTTTTAATTTTAGTCTTGTTTTTCTTTTCATATATCCATCTGATTTTACTTTTTAAAGTTTAAATAGTTGACATGTTGATTATTTTGATGAATGCTTGCATTAGTATTCAGATTATTTTTTCTTTAAATCATTGGCTATGTATATCAACAATATCAGTTAAAATTTTTTGTCCATTGCTTTCCAATTTGTCCTTTTTTATATACTAAATTTCCATTATATTTGTTTCTATTTGGTACTCTCTATTAGATTATATTAATCTGCATTATTTATATATGAATGTCAAACATTTCTAATTATTATACCTTTAATTGTCTTGCTATTTACTTTTTCAAAAATTTTCCAGATAACCAATTATATTTATTATTTTTTATTTGTGTAATATTTATACTTTTTTCTAATTCGATTATCACTCTCTAGATGCTTTAGTGGAGCTTAAATTTATAGAAAAGAAAAAGATCTCTATTTATAATATTTTCAATATTGAGTATTTCTAGCCAAGAAAAAATGTTTTTTCATTCTTTGAAGTTTTTTAAACTTTCAGTTTATTTTTATAATTATTTAACATAAATCTTACATATCTCTTGTTTGACACTTCCTTTGTTATTGTTATTATAAATTGAATTGTTTTCTTCATTGCATTCTTTTAAAAATAATTGTTGGCATTGAGTTCTATTTAGAATGTGTATTTATTTATTTATTAATTTAAGTTTATTTATTTTGAGAGAGAGACACAGACAGCGCAATTGTTTGGGAGAGGGACAGAGAGAAGGAGAAAGAGAGAATCCTAAGCAGGCTTCACACTATCAGCACAGAGCCCAGTGCTTGAACTCATGAACGTGGTATCATGACCTGAGCTGAATATGAGTCAGACATTTAACCGACTGAACCATCCAGGTGCTCCTTATTTATTTATTTATTTATTTATTTATTTATTTAGAGAGAATGCGTACTCATGCAAGTCTGGGAGGGCCAGGAGGAGACGAAGAGAGAGAATCTTAAGCAGTCTCCAAGCCCAGCACAGAGCCCCCCCATTGGGCTCCATCTCACAAGCACAAAATCATGTCCTGAGCCAAAATCAGGAGTCAGAATTTAACCAATTGACCTATGCAGGTGCCCCTAGAGGGTTTATTTTTAAAAATTACTATATTCCTTCAGTTTAGTTGTGTTACTTATTCTAGAAATTTCCTAAAGTTTGTGTGTATATTTAGATTATAAGATAGACTCAAGGCTGGTGAGTAAGAGAAAGTAAAGTAAAAAGCAGTAGAAAATGTTAATAAGCAATAGGTTTTAATTATGAACAATAGTATTAAGTTTATACAGAGATGGAGGAAGCCAGAACACGAAGGTGGAAGCCAGAATACGAAGGTGGATTGGGTCTTAAAATTGGTAAAAAGCATTTCTGTGAATGTACCTGATCTAGAAGAAAAAGAGAGTTAACAGATGTTTCCAGAGTTTGGAGTGTAACATTAGGAGGCAGGAAGAAGGCTGAGTGAGGGCAATAAGCAGATTGGAGTATTGGTTGTCCAAGAGTGTGGTTGACTCATCCGTGGACAATGAAGTTACCAAGCATGATGGAAGGGTTTGGGGGATACCAGAAGGCTGTCTCATGACTTTTTCTCATTGTTTGGCTATATTATTCTCACAGGTTTTACTGACATCAAATTAAATCTTATAAAAATATTTTTCTGCATTTTTTTCATTTACATTACATTTTCTATATTTCTCTGGACTAACTAAAATTAAAAAAATCATTATCATCATCATCACCATCATAATAATTATATACTTGTTATTCTTAAGAGAAATATTTCTAGTCTAATGTTATCATGAGACTCGAGTATTCCAATCTCATTTCATTATGTTTCTTTATTATTTTTGATAAGGAGAAAGATTTATATAGACTTATTTATACCGATTTATTTCATAATGTGTTGTTGTGTCTAGGAAATGAATATTTAGTAAAGACTTATAATGGGATAGATTAAAGACTTAATTTTTTAAAAAATGGGAATAATTTTTACATGCGTTCATCATATAAAATTATATATATATTTACATTTATATGCACATGTGTATGTGACCTTTGCATTATGTCCTCCTCTATTCCAAAGCCATCAACTATATTTGACAACTATATTTTTATTTTTGGACCAACTACATAGATATACATGTTAACATATATATATACGGAGATACTTAAATGGACATAAACATGCATATGCAGATATAGATGCATCATTAATACAAAACCTACATTTTTAAACCTTTTTTGGCAACTGAAGTAAGTTAAGTAGAATAAATAAAGCAAAGATAAGTAAAATGACAAGTCGACTATGAAACAGTGTTCTCTAGTAATGTAATTCACCAAATTGATTGCTGGTCAATTAAAAAAAAACATCACTTTAAGCAGTTTGTTTCACTAAATTATCACTAAACTGTCCAGTGTGTTCATTTCAATGTGTGCATTTGAACATTGTTAAGTGGATGTTTTCTAAAATTTAGGAAAATTGTAAACCAAGGTCTAATTACCATTACGACAAAATAAAAGATATTAGTTTTATAATTGGCAAACTATCTTTTGCACTATTTTAAAATAAAGTTCCACATTACAGATTGCGAAGTATGCCATTTGAAAATTCTTGAAAAATAACAAGCATTAATAAGCCAAATGCAAAAATGCCAAATCTATCAATAAGCAAGTACGGTATATATAAGTGAAATATTTTACAGTGATGGCAGTATATTTAATTTCAAATGTCTCTGTTCATATATAAAATAATGAAAGTATATGCAGTATTTAAATATAGAGCATATCTTTGATAACTCACAAGACACATTTTTCCATATTTTTTCTTTAAAATAATAACACAAACCTAAGATAAAATCTCATTGCGAATTGAATGAGGATACACAACATTTTCCTTCTCCTCGACACTGCATCTGTTTATCCCCACACCTCTCTCAAATAAGAGGAATTTAAGAACTGTCCCCCAATTTTGGCTCAGAAACAGGCTGTCAGGATGAAAGAGGATTCAGGTTTTAGCAAAACAGGCACTGTACTTGAAGATTAGCCATTAGCTTCAGATCCATGCCAACAATAGCAGCTGGCTTCTAAAAGTCTCACATGCTCACTTCATTTCTGTTCATTGATTTATCTAAAATGAGTGAGGAAGAATAAACAATAAGGATAGGAGGACACAAGTATCTTCATGTTGTTTTCACTAAATTAGAGTCAACAGATTTAATTGTTTTTGTCACGCAAGAATCAATAAATTTAGATATGGTAGTGAACATTTTGGACCACATCTCAGAAACGTTGTTAGACAACAAACTGCATATCATGCACTACATGTATGTATGTGCATATGTATGTGTGTGTATGTGCATATATGTTTATATACATGCACAAGCATGTATCATAAAGAGTTACAGTAATTTGGAAAAATAAAGATACTCTATTAAGTGCATAATGTGTAGTGTATCCTGAATAGATACCAAGATTATATAACTTAACTACATGCATAGATACTTATAGATAATTATAACTGGTTGTCAGGTGTGATTTTAATGTCCTGTATATTTGTGTGTGTGTGTGTGTGTGTTTGTGTTTTTAAGCAGTGAAAAATTAGATGCATCCACTAAGGTTATCTCTCTAAACCTCTTATCCCTTATTCATCATAAGATTCTTCATCATTCACTCAGATGGTCAGCAGTAATGGCTTATAGTAGGTAAAGATCCATTTATTTTACACAATATGACAGCTGATATATTAAAATAAAAAAATATGTGTCTTAGAGTTCCATCAGGATGTTAAAGAGATTAAAAATGTTAAAGAGATTAAAAAATTCTTGCTTTTTTGGAGTGGCAAAATGATGAGAAATTTCTAGTTTGAGAAATAAAATTTAGGTTCACATTGTGATCAACTGTGAGGTGAAGCAAAGTTTGCATTGAGATGTATCTCCCGGGGTGCCTGGGTGGCTCAGTTGGTTAATTGTTTGACTCTTAATTTCCATTCAGGTCATGACCTCATAGTTTGTGAATTGGAGCCCACCTCCAGCCCCAGGTCGAGCTCTGCACTTCAGTGTGGAGCCTGCAGTGTGGAGCCTGCTTGAGATTCTCTCTCTTCCTCTCTCTCTGCCCCTTCCCCACTCATGCTCTCTCGCTCAAAAATAAGTAAATAAACTTAAAAAAGAAACAAAGAAAAAAGAGATGTATCTCCCAAGGGTTTAAAACTTAGGCATGAAAATGGGAATTTGGAAAAATCTTTTGATTTACTATAAAGAGCATTCTAACAATGACCACTATCTAAAGCAGATAGAAAGGTGTGAGAGCTCTAGCAGTATTTTTTTTTTAATGTGTTTTTTTTTTGTTGTCGTTGTTTTGTTTTGGATACAGAGAGAGACAGAGCATGAAAGAGGGAGGGACAGAGAGAGAGGGAGACACAGAATCCGAAGCAGGCTCCAGGCTCCTAGCTGTCAGGACAAAGCCCGACGCGGGGCTCGAACCCTTGAGCGTGAGATCATGACCTGAGACGAAGTCGGAGGCTTAACCGACTGAGCCACCCAGGCACCCCAGCTCTAGCAGTATTTAAGAACATGGCTGGGGACTGTGTTGGGGCTTCAGGAAGCACCTCAGTAGCTGAACATGTTTAGAGCACAGTCTATTAAAAATACATAGCATGTGGGGGGCCTCGGGGGCTCAGTCAGTTGAGCCTCCGACTTTGGCTCAGGTCATGATCTGTGAGTTCGAGCCCGGTGTGGGGCTCTGTGCTGACATCTCAGAGTCTGGAGCCTGCTTTGGATTCTGTGTCTCCCTCTCTATCTGCCCCTCCCTTACTCTCTGTCTCTCTCTGTCTCTGTCTCTCTCTCTCAAAATTAAATAAACGTTAAAATTTAAAAAAAATACATAGTAGGTCATTGCTAAAGATGAGAAGATTTATGAAAGTGAAGAGTTCACTAATTTTTTTTAAATTACCCAAACTCATTTTTTCCCATTTCCCTTTTACTTAGTGATGTTTGATATTATACTTACAAATGATATGGTTTAATTTGCCATAAAAATTACTCCAAATGGTAATGTGTTGTCTTAAGAGGCAGAAGATATGGAAATTCAAGAAGATATCTGCAGTGTTTTTAACAAATCTGTGAGTTGAATAAATTTTGAAATCATTAAAAATAAAGTGAGAAAAATTCCTCCTCTCACAGGATTTATCATTATGGAAACATCTGGCATTTGGAATACAGATATTAAAATAAAATTCATGATATTTTACAATATCATTCACAATGTATAATTGATCTTTTTTAGCAGATTTTTAAATTAGTCATTCTTTTTTACCAAACATGTATTTTATATGACCCATTTTATATTACATTAAAAATAAACTAAAAAGAAAATTATACTATATGCTTTTATTTATTTTTTAAAATTTATTTTAATATTTATTTTTGAGAAAGAGACAGAGTACGAGTGGGGGAGGAGCAGAGAGAGAGAAAGGGAGACACAGAATCAGAAGCAGGCTCCAGGCTGAGCTGTCAGCAGAGAGCCCCAGGTGGGGGGTCAAACTCACCCACCTCACGATCATGACCTGAGCCAAAGGCTGACACCCAACTGACTGAGCCATGCAGTGCCCCTATACTATATGTTTTTAAAGAAAATTAAAAGTAACTTCGTGGTATGAAGAAATTATTTGGGAAAAATTAAAATATGCATCATATGCTAAGGAGAAAAATACAATAAAGCCCAAATTATGTGTCATAGTCTAAGGAGAGAAACACAATATACAAAATATCCCCACCCGAAAAAAACCTTATTTCTTCCTTCTCGGAGAAGCAGCTGTGTGGCTGTCATATAACTGTGCTGTTTGAGAGACAAAATGCATAATTAGTGGTCATAAAGACACTAAGGTTATTTTCTGCACATGCCAGTCTTCTCCATGCCCAATGCAAGAGAATTCTTGACTAACAGCAAGAACAGAAGTGTTGTATTTGAGGGCCATGAAAGACTGTGTCCAATCATAATTTAGAGTGGATTTACTTCAAAGTTCTTAATTACAGGTCACTTCCGAGGTGTGACAGATGGTAGAATGGTAAAGTGGATAACAAGACAGAAAGACAGGTGGCAGAGATGCTGAGGGAATTTCTTCTAGGATCGTGTCAGTCTGGGCATTTTGGCGACATTGGGACTCCTGTGGTGAGATCATGGGTGGAGTCAGTGCTGATCTTAAATCATTTAAAGAATTGATAATTGCCTTCAGTCAAACAGTTCTGTTAATTATCACCTTGAAAGAACATGCTAACAGTAGATTGAATTGTCTTTGGAAAACAAATGAATATTCCTCATGCCTTTAAACGTTTATTTAGGAACAAGCAAGTAAAATTATAAGTCTAGTGAACCAAAAAATACACAAATAAAGCAAAATATTTGGAAAAAAACACTTTTATTAGGAAACTTTTAAACACATCTACAAATACCAACATCTATTTAAAATTTATGTAGAAAAATGTCTCATGATCTCTTTTAAATCTACCTCTGTGGGCATGACTGTCTTCGGATATAAGAGGAAGTGGATACAAGCTGGGATGTCCTGCTAACCTTGAACATGAAGACCAGTGTCTCCACTGTGAACTGGCTATGGCTCATTTTAAAGGGCAAGAACTGGGTGAAAACTTCCTGGAACAAAAGCAGTGCCAGAGACAAGAGCAAAAACACAGCAAAACACTCCTATTGGGATTATTCAGTAAATATTTATTCTATGAATATTTCCATAAATCTCACATTTTTCTTAATTGCTGTAGCAAATTAAAGTTACATATACTAACCTTGTCTGAAACTTTGAAAACAAACCACTGCCTGGCATGATTTAGGAACTTTGTGATGCTCCAAACTCCACAAGCTGGCACGAAGCACTTCAGCACAGCAGTACTGCATAAACAGTAACTTTGAGAATTTATAGTAATTTTGTTTTGTAGAAATAAGGATCTAGTCCCTTTGGCATGTCCACTTTTATTTAAAACTGTGGTTCTTCTTTCAAAGTGATGAGTGATATTATTTTTTTATGATAACAATAACAACAATAACAACAAAGTGTGTCTAAAGTTCATAATAAAAGTACTCAAGAATTATTTGGATATTATATTACTAAAGGTGATGTGAGTAGTCATAGAGGGTAAGCAAATTAGATGGACCAAATAAATAGTTTTATATGGACAGGAAAAAAATCTCCATTTTCTACTCTAGACATACATTAAATTAATTTTGAAATAAACAATAGCATTATTGTAATTTCATTCTTGAGTAGTACTCACTTAAGATAAATACAGGTAAAAGGATGGGGAAAACATTTTCCTTTATTTATTTAGGAAGAAATATTGCCTACACCTTGTGGTTTATTGCTAACATCTGCTATATAGAATATTTAAGGACTCAGTAAGGACCAATCAAACGGGAAAAAAAAAACTACCTTGGCAAACTGCAGTGCAAATGATCTTTTAAAACAAAATATAATAATCATTTCTTTAATATTCAAATTTAAAATAATGCAAATTTTATTGAATGTATTAGAATATGGCTAACTTGAAACAGCATCCTAACATTACTATCTTGGAAAAGCTCAAGAAATTAATAAAGATTTATATATAATTTTGCATGTATCTCAATTTCTATTTTATTAAGGTATAAAATTTCTAATAAGTTAAAAGTATCTAATAATATAAATGCATAACTTTTGAAAGAGAATCACTAATAACTTCTCAAAATTAAAGCTAAAATTTTAATAGATTATATTTCCTTATTAGTTTGTTAATCTACCTAGAAAAGCTCCATTACAGAAAAATGTCATACAAAGCCATAGAAATAACAACCAAATATAGTTGTTATTGTAGCCTAGGAGAGATATTCAACTGGTCTGTACTGGTTAAGTTCCATTATTTATTTAAGAGTAGTATCTATTCTGATTGGCCTGTACTTCTTGGATGGTTGTTAAATATTATGAATATCTGCTGAATTTGGATGTTACCTTGAATTTGGATCTCTACCTTGAAATAGTAGAGATGTTTTCACCTGTATTCTATGTTGAATTCAAACGTGTACGCTTCCATCTCCTGCTTATGCAAGAAGATATGTACCAGGACTGTGAATGGATTTTTACTATGATCATCTAAGGGCACAATTCCGTTTATCACATAAGGAGATTGAGCTAAGACAAGCTTTATTCAGAAAGGCATTCCCTCTTTTATGTGATAGAAGGTGCTGAGTTATTCTAGGCCTATAAGAAGGTATGAGTAAAAACATTGTATTTTGAAGTTAAAACAGGAAAGCAGAACTTTCTTCTAGTTGGATAGTTTATTCTCCTACACCCACAGAAAAGTTCCAGTGTCAATAAAACTCACCAAGGTTTTCTTCAAGAAGTAGCTTACACATTCTTCAAAACTTGGGGAAATATTTGGCTGAGATGTTATAAGTCATCACCTTTAGCAAAACAATTTAATTTGCATAATTTCCAGAATATTCATTCTCTTTACTCTTATAACAACTCAGTAGTATCTCTGGGGTGGCATAGATGCTTGGTTGATTCTCCAGTAAAAAAGTTTTAGGGCAAGGATATCCAAATTTCTTTGATTAATTGAGTTAGTTTCCGTTGACTTTTTAAATAATAAAGAACATCAGGTGTGATAGACTGAATTGTATTCCCTCAAAAAAGATGTTGAGGTCCTAATCTAAGTACCTTTCAGAATGTGATTTTATTTTGAAATAGAGTCATTGCAGATGTACCTGGCTAAGATGAGTAGTGGAATAAGGCGGGCCTTTAATCCAATAGGGCTCATGTATTATAAGAAGATGGCTGAGTGAAGAAAGAGAAACACTGGGAATTGTCCTGTGATGATAAATGCAGAGATTGAAGTTATACAGCTACAAAGCTAAGGACCAAAGGTTGCTGGCAAACCACCAGAAGCTAGAAAAGATAAAAGAGTCCCTACAGATTTCAAAGGGAGCATGGCCCTTCCAATATCATAATTTCAGGCTTCGAGCCTCCAAAACTGTGAGACAATACATTTATGTTTTTTAAGCCTCTTAGTTTGTGGTACATTGTTATAGCAGCCCCAGGAAACTAATATTTCTGGGTAAGAAAATGTTCACTTAATTAAAACCAATGTTAAAATATTATATGTTATACTATTTATATTAGAAAAATTGCTTTCTGTATTGGTTCCTGTTCTATAATGATAAAAACACACACATGGAACACAGATTATGTCTCCTCCTTGTTCTAAGATGTTTGTATATTAAATTAGTCTTTAAATGCCTGAATTCATGTTCTTACATGAAGAGATCACAAAAACAAAACACTTTCATTAAAAAGCTTCAAATCATGACTTGCTTTGTCAGGAAGCCATTTCTCTCATTCTTAGATTGACATAACAGCAGATCAATTAAATAGTTATATCTGAAATGGTCTACCTACAAAGTATTTCTGGCAATGAAAACCAATAATAGTTCCATGTAGCTCATTCCTTGTGTTTTCTATAAAATTGCCTATCACCAATGAGGCCCTTATTAAATGTTTGTTGAATATCTGATTGGATTAAAATATGAATGCAGGTAAAACAAAGAATAACAATAAGTAGTAGTGAAATTGTGTTCAATATGTTTGCTTTTATAAAATGCAGAGAGAAACTAGTCAGATGGAGGCATTATCTCCTTTTTAGGTAATAGAATAGAGCTTGGGATATAAAGAAGACCTTATTATATTCATTTTGTTTTCCCTCTAATTTTACCATTGTAGCTACATGCTTGGAGAGGGAAACCTTGATCATCTTCACATTGCTGTAGCATTTTTTTAAATGTTTATTTACTGATTTTGAGAGAGAGAGAGAGAGAGAGAGAGAGGCAGAGAGAGAAGAAGAGAGAGAATCCCAAGAAGGCTCTGTGCTCTCAGTGAAGAGCCTGACATGGGGCTTGATCACACAAACCATGTGACTATGACCTCAGCTAAAATCAGGAGGCTGATGCTTAACCAAATGAGACACACAGGTGCCCCTGTTCTGGCATTTTTATGTCAAGAATGCTCATGGTTAGGAGATAGCAAATACTAAGTCTTTGATAGCATCATCTTTAGTTTGGAAATGAAATTTACCTCTACATTTGACTCCCAAGTCTGATCATAAGATAATTGGCCCAGAAAGTTCTAAAGCAGTGCCTCATAGTGGAATGATCTTGTTAATTAGGATTATATATGAATGGAGTTCTGGAAAAGCTAGCACATTTAGGTTCTTTTGCTGATGTATTGGTTGTTGGTAATACAGGTTCTGTAGACACTGAAATATTTACAATTTAAAGTCAGGCAACTAAAATGATTTCAGGAAAGTTTTGAGGGGAACTATGATTGTTAGAACACATTGATCTCTATTTCGTTAGGAAGCTTATTCAACATTTTGAGAAATAAACTTGCATATTTTGTGAGCATTTTCAGAGACCATCTCTCTGGCATTCAAGAAAATTGATATGATGTATCCTTTCTGCTTCAGTCAAAACCATGTTTAGACTTGATAGAAAAGAACATAAAAGATTGGAGAGTATATATATATATATATATATAATATATATATATTATATATATATATAATATAATATACCAAGTTAGAATTATTTTTCATCATACATTTAAGTCCAGGAAACCCAATAAAATGAAAAGATATAGATCTTTATTTTTTTAAAGTTTCAGTTAGATTAATCTGTCACCCTTGATGGAGTGCTATCACGAAGGTTAAGTGAAGCTCTTCCATTGCCTGAAAGAAGGTGCCATTTTGTGTTATCAGTCTAAGGCACTCTCTTGCATGTTCCTCAAACTACAATTTTGATCTTTATTCTGTTTCTCATTATATTTAAACTTTAAGATATTTTTTCACTTTTTCTAACCAAGCAAATTTCCTCCTTCTTGCTTTAGAATAGAAGTATATATTTTATATTTTTATTATTTATTAATATTTCATAAATGTATTGGGTTTCATGCCCAAAAAAGAGATCATATGTACTCAGCTCACCATTTGAAACTAGTAATGTTTTGAAAGGTTTAGTTCCAGTATTTGATAAAAGCCACAAACTTTCACTGTCTGGACTGGAAACAATACGTACATATTAAAACCAACTTTAGACCATTCCCTGACCCTATCATTCCAGAGATGTCATGGCTCTAGCTCCATCTCTTGGTATTTCAAAACACACTTCAGGATGACACAGTGCAAGTGTGTTTTAAAGTACAAAGTGGTATACTTAAGTTTCATATAGCACTTATTGTCCATAGATTTAATCCTGAGCCACAAAGAGAGAAGCTACTGATTACAAGGATTTTATTCTTTTTATAGTAATTGACTTAATTATTGACATAAACTCTTTTTGGAGAATCATGATCTTTTATGTCCAATTTAAAACAAATATGTTTTGTACTTTTGAAGCAACAAGACAAAATAATTTCTGCAGCTAATGAAATAAGATAGTTGCCCTAATACACACCTAAGGCAGAGGATGTACAACCGGCTGAGTTTTTAGAAGGTGATGTGCTACCATGTCAGAATACATTTGTAGGTCAACTTTGAACAATAACTTGCCACTTCAGAGTACTGGAATCTTACATTTTTCCTTGTCAAAGCTCTTGATAAATTGGGACGCATAAAAGCACCTTGCACTTAAACACTTTTCACATCTATTATCTTTCCTTCTGTGTGAGACCAGTCAAGTTGTCAGGCACAGATATAAACAGACTTTCTTTATGTAATGATTTCTATGGTCCTAAAAATAGGAAACCTCCCTGCTTGCCAGTATGTGAGGAAGGAATGGCAATTTTCATTTAGAACCACTGTGTCAAAGTTAATGTTAACTGAACTTAAAGAAACCTAACAAGGAGCCACTGACACCTGTTTGGGGAAACTGGCACAAACATGCTGGATGTGTAATTCATAAACCAGGAACTAAGCTGCTTCAAAAGGTTCCCAGATATAAATTGATGACAGATTTCTTCCAGCACCATGATGCACTTAGGTGGTTAGGAAGTAATGTGGTCATATAATTTGTCATCTACACCTGCACACGTGGGAGTGAATGGGGACATTATTAATTGAGCAGGGAAACGACCATAACAGAAATGTCTTGGGCAAGGTAGAATGTATGGTGACCCAATTTATGACTTCATGAACACTGCCAGTAGCAAGAGGACTCTGATGAGTTTTGTGTTTCAATAGACAGAGCCATAAGGTCTTGAAGAAATATACATCAGATCAAGAGTTTCAGGTCACAGTTATGTTTCACAATGTAATATTTTACAGGTACAGTTGCAGGATCTATTCAATACAGATTAATCTGGACGAAGTTGGCTACTCTGAATATACATGACCAATTGCTCCGACTTCCTTAGTTTCTTCCTGGATCTATTTGTTGGGATCCAATAGTGTAAAAGGGGTGTTCATGTGTGTGCTCACACACATGTATGTCAGTTAGTAGATACATATATAATTATACACAAGGATTATCTTATTTTGAAGCTACTTGACTAATAAGAAAATAAAACCCCATATCCACTAATTTAACTAATTGACCTAGTTACTATATGGCAAACACACTTAACAATTTCTTAATGGATACTTTGCTGTGGTGCCAGAAAATTCGAGATGTTTTGTTAGAAAACTAATATTGTTACAAGTAAGTTATTAATATAAAAATAAAAATGAATACAAATTTGTGAAACTTGATTTTATCATATTATTTATATTTAATCAAGTGACATAATGTATGATGAATGTTCTTTCCAGATGTTACACATATGTACGAATTCTAATGCATACTTACCATAACTTATAAATGAATCTATCTTTTACCACTCACTGAAAAAGCTTAAAAAGAAAAAGCCTCACCCAAAAAGTTGGTTAAAATTCTATGACATTTTGTATAGATACCCCTGATTAAGAGCCAGGAGGCTCACTCTTAGATACAATTGAAATTTAGCATGGTTTTTAGTCTAAAGTAATTATAAATTCATAGGCTAGCTGTCTGGAAAAGAACCCACCCTAAACTATATTTACCTTCTTTTATAGTGCAAATAATTATTGTTCCTGTTCAGAACACATTTTCATGAGGTGGAGGGCCAACCTAACAGTGACTGGTTTCATTTTGTTACTGTAGGTGCGTATTATAATATATAATACATTACCCATATATTGTATATAATATTATATATGTTAAAATTTTAAACTGTGTACGAGACATATTTATATTTTATAGCTCAATATAGTGTTCTCAGTTGTCTCAACCTATAACTGTAACAAAAATGCGTGAGATAAAACCGATTACTATCAGATGCAGATTAATCAACATCCAAAGTAAAATTTATTTACTTAGCAAAATTAAATTGGTGTTGTGTGTGCAAATTTGTATTAAAGTTACTTAACCCAATTTTTAATTTTTTATCTTCATAATTTTACAGGAAGCTCAGCTTATGTATCATGCTTTCATAGACTTAGGTATTTTAAATTTTAATTATGCATTTTCCCTTTTTACAACTTGTATTATGATCTAATTAAGCTTATTTAGGAAAGCAACAATCATTTAATAAATGTCAATGGTTTTAGTTTATCCTTTGCATAGGTAAGTTAATTAAAGAAATGATTGTTTTTTTTTCTTTTTGTTTTCTTTTCTACAATGTAAGAAATGCATCCTGATACAAGGTGCAAAATTAGAAGAAGATAGATTACAGACTGAAATGGATTGTAAATCAACTTCCATACTGTGAATATTTTATAGCACACATTTGCAAACTAAAAAATCTGACATTTATATAGCAATGCATGCATAATTTTCCCCTTATATGTCATTTCCCTGAGATGAAAGTAATTTTAAAATGCAAGGTCAAAGAAATGATTACCCCTACAAATAATAATAGAAGTTAAGGACAAATATCAGGAAGCAATTTGGCATTTTTCTATTCTATGGAGCATTTAATATCTAGTGTACACTTTCAGATAAGACTAGGGATGGCGAGGTAGGAAATCCTTGCTGTAATATGGAGATAACTTCAAGGTAGATAGATTGTTCCATTGATTTAGTGGCTGCTATTGTTCTGCGGCCAAAACACAGTTGGAGCTGTTCTTACGGGACAAGAGACTCTCCTATATCTGATAAATGGTATGACCAGGACAACCTCAGTCTCAGCAGGAAAGACGCTGAACAAATTGTCAGCATGATTTACATACAAGTTGTCAACAGCATCTGGGTTGCTCTGTGAAAGAATGATGGGTAACAGATGTTCTGGGAAATGCTACCATCTGCCCTTTCTCAAAATACATCCCCTGTGAAACAATGCATTTGAATGGATGCCACAGAGATACCTTTCTTTTGAAGAATTTAACCATCCTCAATATTTCAACGTTACTTGCGGCTGTCACAGAAGCAAATGGTCTTAAGAGTGTAAATGCAATCAGGGTAAGTAAGCAGACAGGTCCTTGAAAAGGTCTTTAAGTTTAGTCACATAGTTTGGAAAAATAATGGTTGATGACTCTGGTGAGTATGCCAGAAAAATTCCATCAGGAGGTCAGGAACTCCTTCTGTGCGTATCTATTAGGTGATGTAACACTAGTTAGTAGTTTGTTTAAAAGCTAAAGTGATTTCATAATATTTTAAAACTAATTACTCTACAATTACAATAATATAAATATAAAAAAGCAAAATGTATCAATCAATAAGTTGACACCAGTAATCACCTGTTCTAGAGATATAAATACTCTCAGCAATGTAGCAATGTGTTGAAGGTTAAGTGTGCAGTGGTTAACCAGTATTAGCAATAGTAACAGTCAAAGCTCTCAAGAGTGAAAAATATTTAGCCACTTTCTCTTTGCTTTTCTCCATATGAATTATTTATTTAAGCAAAGAATTTCTTCCTTCTGTAGAGATGGTGATAAGATTTGTGCTTGCTGGACCTGGAATCTTATATACAGTCAAAAACTCAGAATTCAACCATATTTAAAAGATCTACTAAACAGTTTTATGTTGAATTATTAATAAAATGTTATTTTTCCACATACAATTACTACAAAAAGCATTTATAAAATTTTCTTCCTTTGGATGATTTGTTGTATTTTAAATTATAATGTATGAACTCCTTATGCATGTGATGAGAATACATTTATTAAAAATAAGATAATAGAGGTTAATTTGACAGGCATTTAAAAACATATGTGACTACAGTGATCTAGACATTTCTTACTTTATGATGCCTAAGTAACGTAAATTTTTGTAATGATAATCTTGAGGAATTTTAAGAACCAAATAGCTTTCAAACTATAACTGACTATGTTGTACATTTTATCACATTTAAATATGTCAAAGTTCTCCTATAAATTTGTTAGAGATGACAATTTTATGGTAACCAGAATATAAAATTAATGGAAATAATTTGATCTTAATATCATTTAGGATAAGAAGAAATATAGATAAGAAATATAGATATTTTGGGGTTTAATGTGACTTGTAAGAAGGGTAGACCAGCCTAGGAATGAAATTCATCTACTCTCAGATTATATAGTTCCTTTATATGGCAGTCAAAATTTTGATTTCAAAATGCCACACATACTCCCTCTCCCTCTCCCTCTCTCTCTCTCTCTCTCTCTCTCTCAGAAGAGCAATAGCCATCTCGTATGTGGGAGCAAAATTTTAAACCCCTGAAATCTAGCCCTAGCCAATTCTCTTTCATGTTGGAATTCCAAAAAAGAATATTTATCTTCTTAGCTTTCATCTTTTCATCTCATTTAAATCTTCTCATCACCATCACCTATGACAAAATCAGAGCAGGAATTACCAAATTGAGTTATGGCAGATAAAAAGGAAGGGCGTAGGTATGCCGACCTTTTTTTTCTAACTAACGTTTTTAAAAAATACAAAGCACAAGAGAATTACTTATGTTGACTTACGTTGTCATAATTTCATCCAGTTCAATTCAGGAAATACTGAGGAAGCAATGAGTAGTCCTGTGTGTTAAGGAGGACACAAGTATAAAGATGCATTTGTTCATAGATGGTGGGGTAATGAGACAAATCTTATACAGAAATCTATTGTGGTTGCCCTAAAAATTAATATTAGATGAACTCATATGTCAATTTTTAACATTATAGTTTGCTTTTGTCTGCTTGGTTTTATCAAAGCTAAGAACATCATGACCATTTATCTATGAAAAACAAATAAATGTAGCTAATTAGCCCATTTTCTCCTAGCCCCAAAACAAAAACAGACCTATTTATAAAGATAAAATATATCATGAAAACTATAAGTATCCATGTCAGAAAGATGTAAAGAAAGAATAGGGCCATAGGAGTCATTATACAAATAATATAGTTCATAAATGAACTATGGGACTGGATTCCAGTATAACTCATGTCTTAATGATTCTTAAAAGTTGATCAGCAACGGCTTCTGTGGTATTAATAGCTTTTCAAGTGGACTTGATTACACAGAACTAACCATAGATATAAATGATTCTTCATAGTACACAATTATAGTCTGTAGTAGAGGTCAAGGATGAATGCCCTTTTATTAGAGATACCATGCAAGGTATAGGACATTGATTGCAATAATGGCCAACATTCTCTATCCTTCTCCCTTGTAGCTATGGTTTGTTGTTGTTGTTGTTGTTGTTGTTGTTGTTTTTTGGCCATATGACTTCACAATTTCTCTCACTAAAGAAGCTGAATCTACTTCACTAGCCCTGAATTCTGAGTTCAGTTATATAACTCACTTAGGCCAACAGGACATTAGAATATGTGATCTATGTGGAAGCTTGGAAAAAGTGTTTGTGTGTTTCCTTTTTCTCTCTTATTTTCTTGGAATGACATAAGGATATACCCCCATTTATCTACTTAAAACAAGGCTATTTTAGGTAATCTGAAAGTCAGCTAATCCACAGGCATGTGAATAAACCCTACAAGATCAGTAGAGCAAAGATGTATGAGCTAGTCAATTTGAAATCAATGGAGTATCCAGATGTGTGACTTAAATAAATGTTTGCCAAGTCATGACAGGAAGGTTTTGTGATTGCTTTCTATGGAGCATGACTGTAGTTGTAAATAACTGTTACACGTATGCATAGGGTATTTTTGTTTTGTTTTGTTTTGTTTTGTTTTTGACCAGCATAATTTTCTTAAGATGTGATTTGAATGAATGTCCTTAAAAAGACATGTGTTTTTCAATTAACTGAAGAGCCAGTCACATACTATTGTTGTGACCCTGAAACAAAACACACATTTATGTTATTTGCTTGAATTTAAAAAGTTTTACTTTTATAGTCCTTTATTTTTGAGGGTATTTATAAAATGTTTATTCTTTTGAAATAGTAAAGCACTGACACAGACTTTGATTTTACAAATGTATTTATCTATGAGCTAAAAAGTCTCTGGATTAACTGCCAAAAGATATTTCAAGAATAGTTATTCAAATTCAGTTCAGTCTGTAGAGATGAACATTGTTGACCTTTATTGCATGATTTCCTAATTGTCAGGACCAGTGTCATAGAGAAAACTCAGAAGAAGCACAATATAACATTTTAAATGGTAAAAAGAAAAGAAAAAAAAGAAAAGAAATTAAAGGTAAAGAAAACAAGGAAACCTGTATCTGGCTATAATAGTATTGAACCATGTTTATGATTAATTTTGTTTTCAGTCATCAAAAATCTAGTTCTGAAATTAATTTGTTATAATTTTCATTGAAAATGATAATGGAAGAGTTAATGTAATTTTATTGACTTGTATTTAGAGGTAGTTAAAATTATTTCCTTTCCTTTCATTAATATTTTGAATGGTTTTTTTCTAAAATGTCACATTAGATAATATACCATATTAACAGATACTTTTAAACATACTGCACAGTGCAATTACCTCTGTTTGGTGAAGCCCACTACAAATAGCTCCTATTGTGAGTCTTTTCCTGAACCACTCTAAACTTTATTGGTTCTTTTTTGTTCTTTTTTTCCCCCGCATTCATTTTTCATTTGTAATATATATCTACATACTGAGTACATGTTACGGGCTTTAACAATTCAAAGTTTTAAATGTTCCCCTCCTACAGGGAGCTATTATACTGGTTAGGAGGTCTTTAACACATATTAAATCGTACAAGCCTTATCTAAGCCATTCATTTTATACTAAGACTAAACAATCTTGCATTGCTATTATTCTCAACTCATCAAGGTTAGTGACCATGCTTTAGATCTCTCTACTTTTATATACTGCAATTCTGCTGTTCAGTTAATTCTAGAGTCGCAGGTCTGTGCATGACACACAGTAGCTCCCTTGTACACAGTTCTGGAGTCCTGAGTCTACTATTGCTGGACCCTTTGGTTCCCCTGAAGTTGTGCATACGCTCTGCCTTTCTGCTTTCTGGCCTGGGGTCTTCTCCAAAGCAGAAGGAATTCATTAAGCCTGGAAAAGTGTCCTTTAGATTATGCAAGAGGTAGCATGTAAGGGACAACTCCCAAACAGTCGGGAAGAGAAGCTAGTGGATAAATATTACAGGGAAACAATCCTAGGATTCATTCTGTCTACTTCTCAAAAAGTCCAGGAGGACCCAAACCTGTGCTTCCAACAGCAAGTGCACAGTAAACACTCTCCTAAGCTGCCTTTTCCTCCTTTTCTACCCATTCTCCCTGATCTGTTGCTCCACATTTCTGGGTCCCCCTCTACCTCCTTATACCCCACTTTTTTCTCTTCTCTTAGGGGAAATCAACTAAGACGTCCCTTAAGAAAACACTCATTGATAAATAAACAGCAACATATTGTACAAACGAACTAAGTAAATGTTCTCAAATGATAATGATGCTTGTCACATTCAAAACCTGGGATTCCATAAGTCCATGATTGGTTGGTTAGGTTACTAGGTGATAAATTTAATATGAAGCATGAAGATGGGAGGACTCTTTTGTCTTTGATTATTGAAACAGCTATTATGTCAATATATTTCTTGCTATGTAAAGTAAACATTTTTAGATATTGCCAGATAATTAACAAAAACTATGTGCTTGAACTGAGTGAGGATCTCAAATGAAAAAATAAATTTCACATCAAAGACTTAGCAGTTAATGACTCCTAATCCTTGCCAGTTGAGAAACAGCTAGGGGGACCTACTTCTTTTTCTTATGAATTTCTAAAGTATTTTTTTCAAATGCTATAACAATAAAGAGAATAAATTACATATGGCTCCTTAAAATTCAAGGGACCATACTGATAGCATGCTGAGTTATGATCTGTTATTATTTATAGGAAATGTGGCTCAGGGTAAATGTGATCTTCATTTATCTCTTGCTGAGTACTGAGAGCTATTGCTCTTATTACTTAAAAATAGTGAAAATAACTTCAATTAACATTTCCAATAATTGTTTTAAAAAGAGATATAAGAAATTTCTAGTTATGTGTGATTTTTTAAAAGTTAGTTTCAGTGTATACTGTTTGCATTTCCCATTTCCCCATACTTGCTATAGGTCCAGTACAGTCTTCTATTGTGCAGAAAATGTGTTTTTAAAGATTTCCACTCTTACAGTATTTCAGAGGAATTATAATCAAATGCTTGAATCATCATCAATGCTTTTTTTGCGTGAATTATAATTTAGTACAATATTCACAAAAACTAAATTATTAAGTATTCCCCTTAATATAATTCAATATTCTCAAAAACTAAATTATTAAGTATTCCCCTTAATATAATTCAAATGTGTTAATATTCACTTTTTTTAAATTATTATATTCACTTCTCAATGTCCTTTCATCATTGGTATATTTCTACAAATTTAAAGGATTTTCACTTAGGGGCATCTGGGTGGCTCAGTCGGTTGAGCGTCCGGCTTCCACTCAGGTCATGATCTCACGGTTCGTCGGTTCCAGCCCCCTCGGGCTCTGCGCTGACAGCTAGCTCAGAGCCTGGAGCCTGCTTCACATTCTGTGTCTCCCTCTTTCTGTCCCTCCCCTGCTCTCACTGTCTCCCTCTCTCTCAAAAAATAAATGAAACATAAAAAAAGCATTTTCACTTAGAATTTTTCTAAACATACTTTTCTTTGATTATACCTAAATTGTTTACAATGCTTATAAAGATGTTTGAGTTTCATGATATATTAGGTATAAATTCATAAAAATTTTTATTTTACCAAAAAGAATGGTGGCATTTTTTTAAAAAACTTTTATTCATTTTTTTTGCGAGACAGAGCAAGACAGAGCATGAGCTGGGGAGGGCAGACAGAGAGGGAGACACAGAATCCGAAGCAGTCTCTGGACTCTGAGCTGTGACATAATTTTTCACTGAAGTATCCTACCCACTTTTTTTAAATTTTTATTTTTGAGAGAGAGAGAGAGAGAAAGAGAGAGAGAGAGAGAGAGAGAGAGAGAGAAGGAGACAGAGAGACAGAGCATAAGCAGGGGAGGGGCAGAGAGATAGGGAGACACAGAATCCGAAGCAGGTCTCTGAGCTGTCAGTACAGAGCCCAACGCGAGGCTGGAATCCACTAACCATGAGATCATTACATGCGCTGAAGTTGGATGCTTAACCGACTGAGCCACCAAGGTGCACCTGGTGACAAAAATTTAAAAATATCATCACGAACTAGCTGAGTATTTTCTTTATAGTAAAAATTGTGTGAGATATTTTTTAAGGAAAACCACAAAAATTTCCAAAACTTTATTTCATGTTTAAATAGTATATAATAGTTTTTACATAGGCATTATTTTCATCATCGGAAGATATAATTTTATATTCTGTACTCTTACATATACATATTTCTCATACTTCTAAAGTATATTTCTTTTTGCCATTTTACATGACTGTAGATCATTACCTATAGTTGAGGTATTATAACTAGCTGTATATTTTGAATATATAGGCTTATTTAAAATTTTGGTTAGTATAAAATATTTCATATATTTTTTCATTTGCAAAACAAATTTGCAAAGATGCATTTATAGAAATAGGCTCAATATGTAGAATATATATTTCATGACACATTGGTGACCAAAGTATTCTAATAGGAAGTTAAAATTATCATCAGTCTATGAATTTATCCATTTTCCTATGATGCTCCAAAATATATTTTTCTTCTTTTTTCTAAATATTGTCTTCTTTAATTTTATCATCACAAGTTTATGTTTCTAAATTGTTGAAATATTGTTTATATTTTTAAATTAATAATACACCTTTAGTTTCTTTTTTTTAATTGAAGTATAACTGATACACAATGTTACTTTAGTTTCAGGTACACAGCATAGTGACTTGAAGCTCTATACATTATACTCTGCTCACCACAAGTGTAGCTACTATCTGTCACCATACAAAGCTATGATGACAATATCATTCCCTCTGCTGTCCCTCTGCTGTACCTGTCCTTGTGACTTATTAATTCCAGAATTGGAAGTTTATATCTCTCATTCCCCCGCACCCATTTTGCCCATCCTTCCACTTTCTGCACCTTTGGCAACCATCAGTTTGTTCTCTGTATCATGGGTCTCTTTCTGCTTTTTGTTTGTTTGTTTTGTTGTTCAGATTTTACATATAAGTGAAATCATATGGTATTTGCCTTTCAATGTCTGACTTGTTTCATGTAGCATAATACTCTCTAGGTCCATCCATGTTGTCTCAAATGGAAAGATCTCAACCTTTTTTATGGCAGAGTAATATATGTATATATCACATGTTCTTTATCCATTCATCTGTCAAAGGATGCTTGTGTTGCTTCCATACCTTAGCTATTGTAAATAATGCTGCTATAAACATAGAGGTGCATATATCTTTTCCCATTAGTGTTTTAATTTTCTTTGGGTAAATACCCAATAGTGAAATTACTGAGTCATCTACTACTTACTTGTTAAGATTTAAAAACATATCTGGTTTTCTATTTACAAATGCCAAGAAAACAATTTTAGCTTTATTTTAGTAAGCTTTATTTTAACCTATTTCCCCAATTTCACAAAGTATAAAATTTTAGAAATAGATTATTTATACTAATTTTTGCAATGTACATATTTATTTTAGTATTTGTGTATTGGTATGAATGTACATATAAATACCTTAAATTTTAAGCTTTCTGTTTTAAAATGATTTTTCATTTATTTTGGCTGCTGTCAATTAATTGAAAGTATCATGCCTTTCTTAGTCAATATTTCATACAGTGTACATATATGGAATAATTTTTATGCTCTCCAACCTCTGCAAATTTAGTTTCTGCTTTTTGTTGATATGGAAATGTTTAGAAAAGTCATATGGTTGTTTTGATTTTGTATAAATTCAGTATTTCTCCAAATATATTTTCAACTCATTTTTTCATCGTAAAGATATTCTATGTCAGTACTGATATAGACTGAATGTTTGTGTCCCCCTCCCTAAATTTATATGTTGAAGCTTAATCTCTATTGTGATGGTATTTGGAGGGGAGAACAGAGTCCTCATGAATGAGATTAGTGTCTTATAAAAGGGACCCCCGAAACTCCCTATGACATGTGAGAACACACTGAAAATACTGGACTATGATGCAGAAAATCAGTCTTCACTGGACACTGAATGTATCAGTAATACTTTGATCTTGGACTTCCCAGTCTTTAAAATTGTCAGAAAAAAAAACCCTGTTGTTTATGAGCCACCCAGTCTATGATATTCTATTGTAGCAACTCAAAGACACTAAGACAAAACAGATTTAAATTTTCTTTTTACTGCTGTATAATATTTGCATATATAAATTGACCTAAGTTGAGTTAGAATTTTCTTATTGAAGTACATTTAAGAATTTTTTCCAATCTAGGGGTACTTGGGTGGCTCAGTTAAGCTTCTAACTTTTGATTTCAGCTCAGGTCATGATCTTGTGGTTCATGTATTCTAGCCCCACAACAGGCTCTACACTGAGCCTGCTTGGAATTTTCCTTCTCTTTCTAACTCAAAATAAATAAATAAAATTAATATAAAGATTTTTTCCAGTCTAATTGTAATAATTATTATAAGCAATTCACTGATTAGTATTTTTTTAACATTCTTTGATGTGGTCCTAGAGGGTTTGTGGGTGTGTGTGTGTGTGTATGTGTGTGTGTGTGAGAGAGAGAGAGAGAGAGAGAGAGAGATTACTGTGAAATTGCCTTCCAAATTAACCATAGTATTATATCTTACCAACAGTAAATGACTGTGCTGGTTTTCTAATTCTTTAGATGAATGATCTTCTAAAAATCTTAAAATATTACCATCTAATGGTTGGTAAAATGATTTATTTTTATAAACTGTTACTCACGTATTATTATGATAAAACATAATTTCTTGTGCTTATTAATTGTGCTATTCTTTTCTATTGTGAATGACTTTTGTCTTTATTTTTAATTTTTATCCAGATAAATATATCATATATTTCTTTAGAAATTTTTCACTTTTGGAAACTTTCTTTAATCTGAGATATAAGCATATTATTCTTGTTGTTCTTTATATTTGTAGTTTCTTTGGCATTAGTTCATTTTTATTTATAAAATGTTTGTTTTTGAAAAACATACATTTTCACAGAATATAATCTATGTCACTTTAAATTTCAAGATTATTATATTGCATTCACTTAAAAATTATTCTTTGTGCATATAATCTTCTGGATTGTCTGTGCCTTCTCTAATTTTTGTTATTTTTTAAAAAAATAAACTTTGTGCTTTAATGTGATTAATTTCCTAAGATGAATTCCTTGATGTAGATACTACTGAGTTATATGGTATGTATATTACCAATGCTGACACATCATAGTTGGTTGCTGTTTTCAATATTAACTGTCCAGTCCGATAAGAAATAAGTAGGACTTATTCAGACATTCATAAAAGCTTTAATTCTCTATGGTAGACAAGTCATTTGGGCCCACATGAAAGTGATGTAATTTTGTCATGCACTCTGGCTGGAGTGGACAAACCAAGACAGGCATGAAAATGAACAAAGGAGGTGCTAATCTCAGGAGAGTTCTGGAGGTCTGACAGACTAGGAATTAAGTTGTCACATAATAGTTGTGTGATCTTAAGTCACTACTACCTAAGACCATCACCTTCCTCATAGATATATGGGAATGTTGAGTAGAGTTAACAAAATCCTTTTTCCTACTCTATGGACAAGTAAATTTCTATTCCTGTTTTTCCTATAAAAGTAGGATGCCAGCTGTGTGACTAGGCATCATTGCCTATAGCACACATGACCCCATATAGGTAAATGACATCTGGACAGAAGATCAATGAATAAACTATTCTATGTAATGAGAGTATAACTTTGAGACCGTCCTGAGGGCAGTGGATCTTAGAACTTGGAATTGCCTGTTGAGATCCTGAAAGTCTTGCCTATGGAATTGTCATGAGACATATTGGCTACTATTTGAGACATGGGGCTTATTAGCCAGGGAAGTGCCACCCTTTGTGTCTCCCTTCCTTGCACCTGGGCTGTCACACATGCATACCAGAGAAGAGCTGTATGGTTTGTCTCTGACAAGTCTCAATGAAGAAAATCACCAGAGGCTGTCCTGCCCCATGCCATATTTCCTGCGCCGTGTCCTTTTGGTAAAGCCAGTGCCACATACTGCCTATTAGAATCTTGTAAGTGTAATTGATAGGTTGAGCCTAAGAAAATTCAGACTGGGAGCAGGAAATAGTAATAATAATCACCTCAGAGAGTTGTGAAGAATAATGAAATAATGTAAATAGAGCTAGGGCATAAGGTCAAATGCCTTCTCTGTATCTCAGAATGAATACCTGTGATTAAGCTCTTTTCCTTGGAGAAAGCCTGCCTCTGAGCATCCAATGTGAACAGTCACGTCATATTTTTTCTTCTTTGCTTTTCTTTTTCCCTTTCCCTTCTTCCTTGAGGAGGATCCCTAGGGGTACTGCAGCCACCTTTTGTTTTTAATGAGGACTTTGGCAAAGATAATATTTCGTGTCAGAGCAGTGTTCCTGGTCCCTGTAGCAGATATTTCAACCTGCTGGTCTGTAGCAACCGCTTCTTATACATGACATTTGCACTAGCAATTTGAGACTCTTCCTTAAAATAAAGCTCCAAATATAAATGAAAAAAAAAATCCAATCTAAATTATTCTATGCTAAAACATTTGTTTGCACACAATATAGAGAACTATTTCAAATGAAAGAGAGATCTACTGAACACTATGTGTGACTACAACAGGTATCTCAAGCAACTGTTTCTTTCTTTCCTTAAACAGTGAGATTTGAGTATCTCCGTGGAAATTCAGTGGAGTTTGAATACCACCTTTAGATGGACCCCTCCCCCCTAAAAAGGGGGTTACAGTCATTGATGTTAAGCTTCACCAGCATAGAAAGTAATCATTCCAACTTTGGCATCCAATCTTGCATTAGCCAAAGTCATACATGGGTGTATAGATAAATGAAAGTAAGAATGGATGGGTGGTGGAAAGAGAACAATCCACTATGATAGATGTAGTGAGGACGGATAGATTGATGCCTGATACACATAGAAATGAAAGCAGATAAATGATGGTAGAATCAACTGGCCTTTTAAAAAATATTGCCTGTTTATTTGTTAACACTGAGAATGCGATTGCCAAATAGATCACATGCTTCCTTTGGCTGCTTAGTGCTTTTGTTTCTTGAAGTTAGGTTACATTGGCAACCATATTCAAGTTACAAAGACTCTTTGGGAGTATGGAGTCATGGAGGAGAGACTACCTCCATTCATATCTTCATAGATAATTGTTTGGTGTAATCACACTGATGGTTAAGCACATCCACTGGGTTTCAGTTTTCCTATTTGACTCCCAGAGGGCGACCTAATTTCTTCTGTGTCTAAATTGACAAGAGGTGAGGTTCTTTGTCATCCTTTTGTAACAATAGCACTAGGTTGATGGGTGCATTATTTATCAAATTTATCAGGAACTAGATGCAAAAATGAAAGATTACCTTGAAGTGGTCAGGTTTCTATTTTAAAGGAAAGAGGCCAAAATTATTTTTCAGCACCTTTTTAAAAGAATTGTAAAAATGTCACCATGAAGTTGTTGAAGACCATTTAAGACTTTGCTTCCCTTCTTACATAAGTACTGTGCTTTTGTATACTTGTCTCTTATCTCTCCTCCTTTCACATCTGTTAAACTTAAATTACAAGAGCATTTATGTTAAATTGGAATTTTTTGTAAATTTCCTTTAATGCTTTAACATATAAAAACTTGAAAACTCAATGTTTAAAACTCCATATAGTATTAAGGTTATATTGTGTTTTTCATCATATATATATATATATATATATATATATATATATAATTTGGAGATATTTATTCCATAGCCTTAAGTATCATTATGATATAATTTCCCTAATGGAAAATTACCCAGAGTATTTAATTTTCAGTATAAACCAAATAGAAGTATTGTTTTTTCTTATATCTTTCTATTTCTTGATTTCCTTACATGCAATCCATTTTATTAATTTATATTTTACTCATGTAAAATTGCTGGGCTAGATCATATTCAATAATAGTATTTAATTTATTCAATAAAATGTCAAGGGTGCCTGTGTGGCACAGTTGTCTAAGCATCAACTCTGGATTTCAGGCTCTGTGCTGGGTAAGGAGCTTGCTTAAGATTCTCTCTCTGCCTCTCTCTCTACCCCTCCCCTGCTTGCACTCTCTAAATAAATAAATAAATGTAAGTCGTAATATGAAAAATAATATTAATAGCAGTCCTTACATTTTCAATTTTTTAAATGTTTATTTTTGAGGGAGAGACAGAGAGCAAGCAGGGGAGGGGCAGATAGAGAGAGAGGGAGACAGAGAATCCAAAGCAGGATCCAGGCTCCAAGCTGTCAGCACAGAGCCCGACCCAGGGCTCAAACCCATGAAACGTTAGGTCACTACTGGAGCAGAAGTCGGAAACCCAACCAACTGGGACACTTAGAAGCCCCTCAATCCCTACATTTTAAATATTAGATCTGGCATTATGCTAAATACTGTCTCTATATATATACTATTAGTATATCATTAGTATAAATATATACTATATAATTAAATATATATAATATTTATAAAAAGCAGTGAGATACGTGTGATTATAACCAATTTATAGAAATGGAAATCCTGACTAAGAAAGAGTAAGTACTTGTCTTAAGATACAAAGTCAGTATGTTGTAGAAATTGGCCTATGTGACATCTGTGCAGAATACTTAATATTATGGCATTAGTATGAATTCTATTCATAATATCTTAGTGACCCCAATGAATAGTCTTCTTTAAAAATGCTTTGCCATAGGGGGGCACCCACTTAACTCAGTTGGTAAAGCATCCGACTCTTGATTTCAAAGGGTTCATGATCTCACAATTTGTAGTTTGAGCCCCACATGGGGCTCTGCACTGACAGTATGGAGTCTGCTTGAAATTCTTTCTTCTTCTTGTTGCCTTCTCTCTCTTAAAATAAATAAACTTGAAAAAAAAACTAATGCACTCCCATGAGAATATATAATATAGGAACTTGAAATTATTTATTCAGAAACAATAAAATTCTTAGAGCTAATCTCTCAGTATCATATAAACCAATATTATATTGCTACTATATGCTCCTCTATCCAAAAGTAATATAATATTCTTTTAACTTTACACTAGTTTTCATCATTTTAATCTTTTTTTCTATGTTAGAGTAAAAAAGAAGGGCAAAATTATTTTTGGTGACATGAATAGAATCATGTATCAATTTTTCACATTTGTGGTATACAGAGAACAAAAGATAATGAGTTTTATTTAGAATGTAAGCAATCAAAGAGACACAGAATTGATACTTGGCTGTCTGAGTATGCATCTCAACTATGCCAAATAGACCTGCTATTTAAAACTTTCTGAGGAATTTGTAGTCAAAGAAACTGCTCCTTATATTCTTAAAGTGAACTCAAATCGTATAGAAATAAAGCTTGTTTTGTGGCAACAGTAGTGTGAGTCAACATTATGTAGCCTTTAGAAATGTGCACTGGGAGATCACAATAGCTTGTCTTATTTGTAGAAATAATTGACAAATGCATGGTGATGTCTTTGATCTCTTTCTGTTGCATTCCACTCTCTATTTTCTAAATGGAACAGTGAGAAATCTTTAATAGTGACTAGAGATATGGAAGCTGCAGGAAGGAAAAAAATGGACATGAGAAATGGAGGAATATGCACATTATGGGAAAAACTGGAAAGGAAATTAATAGAAAAGAAGCATAGAAGAATGTAAACATAGAAAAATTATGTCAGAGACCACATGTGTCAGGGCTGTCATTCTAATGGATACTCATTTTTTTAAAGAAATGTCGACCCTGATTTATTATATTTATATTAATTGTATACGTATAGTTTTTAGCACAATGACAGAAACTTGTTAACATTAAAATGTAGGTAATGCTATTACTATTATTTTTCATATTATGAATTTGGTATACTGACATTTTATAGGATAAATTGAATATTATTGTTGGTATGAGTATGATCTAGTCCAGCAATTTTACATGAGTAAAATATAAATTAAAAAGACAAATTATATATTAATAAATAAATAAATAAATAGAAGGGCTCCTGGGTGGCTCAGTCAGTTAAGCATCTGATTTTGGCTCAGGTCATGATCTTACAGCTCATGAGTTCAAGTCCAGTGTCACGCTCTGTGCTGACAGCTCAGAGCCTGGAGCCTGCTTCCGATTCTGTCTCCCTCTCTCACTGCCTCTCCTCTGCTTACACTCTGACTCTCCTTCAAAAACATTAAAAAATTTAATAAAAAAAGAAATAAAAATACAGGAAGATATGAGAATTAACAATTTTTCTACGATTTCTGGGAATATATAAAAACATATTTTCCAAATTCTTTCCAGCACAGCTACCTTCCAAATGAAGAGGGTTTGGCAATTATTAAAAGAGTTTGTTTATAAAACAGCCCAACAGAGTCAACAAAATCAAATTCTCAGACAGGACTCTTTTTGTCTTGGGAAGGAAGAAATTACTTTCCTGTAAGTCTAAGGAAGTCCCTGGAGGTCATTGTTTGTTTGTTTGTTTTTGCTTATTTCATTTGTTTGTTCAGTTCAGTTAAGAATTCCTTAACAATTCCTTCTCCAAAATATTAGGCCACAAATGTTTCAGAATGCAGATTGGTTTTAGATTTTAACATAATAATAAGTGGCATAAATATCATAAGCACGTCAAGATTCAAGGCTGCACTCTGTAATCAAATATTCTCCTATTGTTGATAACATATGAATAATCACTGAATGTGGGCTAAATAATTACTATACATAGACTCATGCCCATGCAAAGCTAGTTTTGCTGCCAATGAACTGGTACAAAACCTCAGCAACAATAATAACAGCAACAAAACCTTCTGGTTTTCAAAGCATTTAGGGTCTTGGAATTGTTATAGGGTATTGAGAAAAGTATTATTAAAAAGGAGATTAAAGCTTTATTAACTCCTTCTTTTCCTATTTCTTATTAAAAATGATATTTGATCATTCAAACTTAAAGTAAACCTTTTCTGTAATCCAAATACATAGGCAATTTAAATTCCTTTATGACTTTTATACATTTTTTAAAATTTGAAATCTAGAGAAAGGTGTCAGGTTATTTTTATCATCTGCACTGGATGTAAAGGTCAAAGATTACTATTGTTTATTGGGTTTTTTCTCTCAGTGTAGTGATTTTGAAATAGATTTTTACTTAAATTTTATGTAAAGTAATTTAATTCAACAAGACCATTTGAGAATTTTGCGGTATGCTGAATTATATCCTTTTTTAAAAAACATAGATTAAATAAATAAGTGTATTGCCAAGAATAAAGGTGATATTGAACCGAAGAGCCAATATTTTGGCAAAGCATCATTACCCATAGGTGTCTCATTAATGCTTTGGCATAATAATTGGGTAAACAACATGTGGTTTACTAATCTATTTAGTCCCCAGGGAGGACTTTAGCATAGGGAGAACAATATGGAACATCAGCTTTTCTGAGTTTCCTGAATGGTCATTGCTATTTTATGGAGATGAGGACACAGGTAGTATTACAAAGTTTCCCAACTACTGGTTGAGAAATAATTTTGCTATTGGATACTGTTTTATCCAATACCAATTTAATACCATTGCTACTAATTTCTCCAGTCCCACTCCCCTCCCCACACCCAGGGGCACACCCACACAAAGCACTGCATTATAAGGAATTTTTCACATTTAAAATTTTTTAATATTTGTTCATGAATTCTAAAACACAGCTTCCTATTTCAGATGTAATTTTTTTTTTCTGATGGCACTGCAGTATGCTAATATGCTGAGGCACTGCTAGCAAAGACTTGTTTTTGTTTGAATTCGATAAAGGCAGCCCTCCAAATGGCTGATTTCAGAGAAGACCATACTGGAGCCCAGGAAAGTTTTAACCCATCACTTGCCTCCTCGGCTGAACACTGCTGTGGGAGCAAATGCAAAAGTGATTCTTTTAAGTAAAAATCTATCTATCATCTATCTATCTATCTATCTATATGCTCAGGTGTCATATGTACAAAATATTAATGCATGAGTCAATGGAGGCAATATTATTCATGATGATTTTTCAAACCACTAACTCCACACTGTTTTAAAGTGAGTTGAAAATGTCATCACTACAGTGCTTGGTCATGTTTCTTTTAATCTACAGTTTTTGTATTTTTCCCCTATACCATCACACCTTAATGTTAAAATAAGTGGAGAACAGCCCAATGAGAGCAAATGGAGGCTATTTCGTGAGAACTTGCTATAGAAAATGTCAGCCTTCATCACTGTTTGCTAGAGATATAAAGGCAGGTAGGGGGGGTGGTAAAGCTTTAAAGAGAGAAAAAAGTTCAATTACGCTCTGAGTAAAGGGTATTGTCATAAGGAAGTTTAGGAGGGTTAACTAGAAGTGGGGTATCTTCGTGTTAGGCTTAGGGTGGAGGGTACATATTTGACTTTTCTTATTGGCCCTGAGTTTAATGCGGGACAAACACAAAAAGGCAGGGAGGGGACCTGGCAGTCATCGACCTTGTCCTGACAATTTTGGAATTCTGGACAGATTACTTCCATGTGGTTTGGTTTCCTGGGGTGGGTGCTGCAAAGGTTGTGAATCAGAGTTCTATTGCCCTATATGGTCTGGACATTGCCCAACTGTATATTGATTCTCCCATTAGGTATTTAATACACAACAGTGGCTGCCTACAGCAAGCATTCTCCAAAGAATATAAGGTTTTAGGAGTACAGACTCCCATCTCCATCCCAATCTGCTTTGAGAATCATGGTTTCAAGTTTGGGGCTCTTTTAAATTCTAGGAAAGAATAGATAGAAATGTTTTTTAAACTGTTTGGGTTTACAAAGCTTTCAGTATTCTAGACTATGGTGTCTTTCTCCAGGAATCCAGGGATGACACTAGGTCTAGGTCTATTCTCTAAATTTCAATTATTTTTTTTAAAGAGATAACTTTATGTAAGCAGAGGGACCACACTGCTGGAACCGAGGAGACCTCAAAAATCCAGTCATCTGCAAGTTTTTCTCCATTGCAATGATCATTTCATAGACCAAGAATTAGAGGAGCAGAGAATGTAAGTAGTTTGCTTAAACCGACACAATTTGTAATTTTCAAATTTCACTACTTCAAACTCTTTAACAATGCATCGTTCTATCTCCTATACCATAGCTGTGGTAGATAACTACAGCAAGAAGCATAGACACAGAAATCCTTGAGGATTATTCACACAAGCTAATGTTAGCTCAAACAAATGCTGTCAAAAGCAAAGGCATTTACATTATTTTTATTTATAATTTATCTTAGATGTTACTTGCTTAACTGAATACATTGAACCATGTGGGAAATGAAACTCTATGAAATCCAGGACTGGGCTCTACCTATTTTATTCACTGACAACATAGAATATTTTGCATCATAAATAATAAATATATGGTGGGGGGATGTATATTTGAAAATGAGTATTTCATTGACATTCAACAATTCTTACCTATTATCTTCTCACCCCTTGCCCCGCCCACACACATTAATACACATCTCCTGCATAAGTTATTTACAATCATGAAAATCTGTTGGTAAACTTGATATTGATTAGAGAAAGCACATAGGTTCTGGGTTAAAGAACGCTGATTTGGGGGAGAACATTTTAATAATCTTGGTTTTCTGGACATTATCCCTTCAGGGAATTTCATCTTTTTTGAATTTTATGTTTCTTGGTTATTTGTTGTTTCTATTCAACCTTCAAAGTAATAAATCCTTAATGTGTTCAGTTTATCATTTCTGTATAAGAGATTTTTTTTTCA
Organism: Cryptoprocta ferox; assembly: GCA_028646485.1. Classification (NCBI taxonomy): domain Eukaryota; kingdom Metazoa; phylum Chordata; class Mammalia; order Carnivora; family Eupleridae; genus Cryptoprocta; species Cryptoprocta ferox. Next base: position 126,016,593 of record CM053572.1, read on the forward strand.
TTCTCTGTTTCATACAACTTTTTGACAACATATCTGGATTAGACCCTATGTTAGGTGATGTATGTAAAATAATGACTACAACCCTTAACCTCATGGAGATCTTCCATTTCTGTATTACCATTTCCATTTAAAACATAATTTTAAAAATACTTCTCGGGGCACCTGGGTGGCTCAGTCAGTTGAGCATCCGACTTTGGCTCAGGTCATGATCTCACAGTTCATGAGTTCAAGCTCCACATCGGGCCCTGTGCTGACAGTTCAGAGCCTGTAGCCTGCTTCGGATTCTATTTCTCCCTCTCTCTCTCTGCCCCCACTCCACTCAAATTCTGTCTCTTTCTCAAAAATAAATAAACATTTAAAAATTTAAATAATACTTCTCATCTACCCACAGAATTCCATGTTTTCTCATATGCGTTGGAGTAATCTGTGTCCTAATGGAAGCACTCATACTTGTGATTCTTTTAGTTACTATTGTTATTTTTGTCTGTTTATCAGCATTGTAAACTTGAAATAACAAAAGTATGTTCAACAATTATAATCACCACCTTTAGAAAATTTGGGTTACCAGGGTTCATTCACACATATATTTTAAGATGAAGAGTACAAGGTACAAATAAAGAGTCTTCTAAAATATCTCACCAAAATGTTCCTTAATTACTGTGGTGCTTTTAACATATGTTCACAAAATCTTTGCTATTCTTCCCTCCAGGAGGGCTTAATTGCCCTTGCTCTGAGCATAGGTTGGACTTGGTAAATCCTTTTTATTAAACAGTGTAAGCAAAATGAAAAAAAAATGTAATTTTACTGTAGAAAATCCTGGCAGACATCACAGTAACCAAGAGATCAAAGTTATTATCACCAGATGATATTCAAAGTAAATATCATCTACACTCCTAATAGGATGCAATGGGAAGGACACTTCACCTCTCTGGTATTATCTCCAAAATTCATAACATAGTCTGATCATGAGAAAATATCAGACAGACCTAAACTGAAAGACATTGTGGAAAACATCTAACTAGTACCTTCTAAAGTTGAAAAGCGTGAAAAATAAAGACACACTGAGAAATGTCACAGACATGAGTTTTCTAAGGAAATGTAATAACTAAATGCAACATGATATTCTGAACTACATCCTTGAATAGAATAAAAAAAGAATATTAGTATAAAAACTAGTGAAATATGAATAACGTCTTTAGTTTAGTTAATCCTATTGCATCAATGTCGATTTCAAAGTCAAATGTGCAATGGTGAAACACAAAGTTAACTTTAGGGAAAGCAGGGTAAGATATATATGAGAACTCTGTAAATTTTTTATAACTCTTCCAGGAATCTAAATTTATTTCAAAATAAGAGTCTTAATAATAATAAAAGTCTCTATCATTTAACTTAATATGGACAAATTCCATATAAATTCTTTCTTTAAGTCAACCATTCTGCAACTGTCTTTTTATTCTTATGCTAACTCTAAGTTGCAATTTGATGTTCTCTTATTTCTGTATTAGTTGAGATGTGAACATTAGGGGATACAAGGAACACTCTACCAACTGACAAAAGCAAGACTCTCTGGAGTTTGTGATGAGCTGGTACTTTCCGTCAACATTCTGTGGATGAAAGTATATTTGTGTGTCTGAAAATAGGAAGTCTGGATCTACCTAGATTTTCATATGTTCAACCTCAATGAAATTAAGAAAATAAAAACGACAGTCATAATGGGATACTATTTTACATCCACTCCATGAAAACATCTAGCAATTCCATAACTGGTGAGTATTTGGAACAAAGGAGACAGTGATGTATAACTGGGGTGGAGATGGATTGCTATAACCCTTTTAGGGAAACATCCAGTTACTATGCTGTAGTGTTGAACTCAATGTGTCATTCCCAGAAGTACAGGAACACCAGCAAATATGAGGACTATTTACCGCAGTATTGTTTAAGATAACAACAGAATAATGTCCAGCAGGGAAAGTGAATAGATTTTAGCTACATCACTGTAGATGGAAAGTAGAAACTAATGTTGAAGAGGAAAAAATAGTTCACAGAAAATTGCATTTAGCATAATACTTGCATAAATGAGGAGACACCATGAAAATAAATTTGCCCTGAAATAACAAACCAAGTAACAAAATAAAGCTTTTTTTTTTTTTTTTTTTTTTTTTGCTTTTTGAACAGTCTTATGTGAGTCAATCAATGCAAACAGAGCATCTCTTCCGCATTTAAGGACTCAGAAATCCCAGCTGTTTCTAATGTATGAATTTACCAATCAAATGTAGTCTTAATTATTGCCACAAAAAGGGTAACTACACACAGACAGATTATGCTCTTGTATCAAAGGGATGCATGTCCTTCCAGCCACTCGCTAGAAGTAGTCAAGAGGAATGGGTAAATGAGGGTGAACTTCTGGCTGTTTGGGAAACAATAAATGGGCCTATTTCAACAGGATTTTAATGAGATCAACAACAACAATAATCTGTCATTTAGGGATAACTGGATAAGTGATAAAATTATGAAAATCCAAGAAAGGATGAAAAAATAAGAACAGTGACAGTATTCGGCAAGAAACAGAACAATGGAGATCAGGAAGGAGAAGACAGAAAGCTTCAGTAATGTTTTATATTAGAATTCATGTTATTGGCTCAAGATATTTATTTTGCTATAAATAATTCTAATATAATTTACATTTTAATTTCACACTCTTTCTTTTATGGATAAAAAGTCTTATGATAAAAATAAAGAATAGCCATAATGTGGATAATTGTAACTTTTTGAGAGATGGACTTTCCTTCATTCAAAGAAATATACAAGGAAGGCACTTATGCCGCATTAATGCATGAAATGACTCTTCAGTGGAAACCTATAAATTCCTTCTGTGTTGTAAATTTTTAATATCTTTTTCTTGACTCTGTCTCTCCCTTCTTCTCCTGAGTTATTAAACATATTAAATAGCTTAAAATTAAACTTTATGTTACCCCTAAGTAATGGCAAATCAGTTCTAAGATTGATTTTGAGAATCCACAAAAGTTGAGATTTGAAATATTTTATTCATGCCCTAAAAATTAGCTGGACTAAAGCTACATACATAAAAATGTCCAGGAATTCAAAGCTGCAGCCATTTCTGGCCTTCGGGAGAATCCAAAGAAAATTACATTCTCAAGAGTTTTCCCCTTCTAACCCTTTATTTCAGAGCCCCTAAGCACAGAACCTGGCCTCATGACTTATCAATAACTTTATTCTAAGCAATTTGCTTCCTTTCTTCTTATCCTATAAGCTATTTAGAGATAATACTTTGGTGTAGTCAATCCCTAGTGACCTTCTGTTCCTCAGGGGACACAAGTGTTAGTCCGCTGTCGTATACTTAAAGTCAGATTTTGCACAACCGGTATAATCTTAGAGTTTTTCCTGAGGTTTTGGAATTCACTGCAACCTGACTTGCATAATAACTAGCCTGCAAAATGGAGGGAGTGACAGGAATGTGCTTCATATTAAAACTCTTGTCAGAACAAAAAGCATAGGACAGGAATGGAGAAAAGGTTTCTGTATGGTTTTACCTGACAGAGTTTTGTCAGGCTTTGACATTAACCTTGTGGTCCCAACTGATACCACCTGTATGAGGAGTGGAGATACCCAGTTTAGGGACAGCAAAGATGTGCCTCTGACAAGATTTTATTCTCTGCCTTATGAAACTCATCCACAGTTTTTTGAATATGTTGATGGAAATTCCTACAGCCCCTATAGACATCATCTTTCTTGGTATGTGAGAAACCATTGAAACATTTGTCACAATAAAAACAAAAGAATTAATTTGGGGTATTTTTATAATAGGGTAAAAAATAAAATGTTACTGGAGAATTAATTTTAATCAAGGCATAATCATAAAAAATTGCATCTATCCCTGACCTTAATTAAATAAATCACCTTGCATTATCCATTTCTATAGAAATAGGTATATCTCATGAATATAGCCCTTGATGACATTTAAACATTGACTATTGCAGATATTTGTTAAAACTGTAATGGTTTAAAAATTATTAAATTATATAGATAGACAAAGAAGGACATGTTATCTTTTCCAATGAAAAGGTTTGTTTCACTAAGAAATAATCGACTTTTCACAATTAATAGAGAAACGTCATATTGAGCAAGTTATGTTTTACGTGGAGCATTACCACAAATATATTTACTTACTGTTGGTGCACCTGGCATATTTTAAAGCCTTCTGGCTACTGGGATTTCAATCAATCCTTCTTGAATGGAGTGTGTACTAAAAAATCATCAATCAATTTGTAAATAAAAGAAGAACCCATGTTAGAAGAAAAGAATTAACTAGAGATAAGAAATTCAATGCCCCATTCAGTTTTATAGTGTTTTATGTTGTTAAATTTTTCTAAATTCATAGGAATGAAGAAATTGGAATGAATTTTATTTTAGTTTTAATATTAAAACACAGAAAGTGAGTACATTTTGAGGTGACATAATTATATCCCTTCTTTTATGTTAATAATAATTGTATGAAATAATTTTACTTCTATTACAAAATAATTGTTTATTTTTGACAAACTAAACATATTATCTACTACTTCGTTTTTTTAAAGGAGCCTAATGCCAGACTTTGAACTCATGACTCTGAGACCAAGACCTGGGCAGAGATCAAGAGTCTGACACTTAACCAACTGAGCCACCCAGCTTAACCCTTGATCATTTCTAAAAAACATTCATTCAACTTTATTACCCACAGAGTATCCATAATATTAAGAATAACTGCTGTCAATGATAGACACATATATACTTGTATGAGTTCAAGTACACATTTAATAAGAAGCTAGAAGTAATTTCTAACATCTGTACCCATGAATACTTGTTTTTGACTCAAAATACCGGCAATAAAACCAATCTCAAGTGGCTTAATGCCAGGTTGTAAGTCAGTATACTGAGGTTGAGTAAAACAGCCCATTTTCTTTTCTTTTTTTTTTTAATATTTATTTATTTTTGAGAGACAGAGAGAGACAGATCATGAGCAGGGGAGGAGCAGAGAGAGAGGGACATACAGAATCGAAAGCAGGCTCCAGGCTCTGAGCCGGCAGCACAAAGCCCGACGCGGGGCTCAAACCCACAAACTGTGAGATCAGGACCTGAGCTGAAGTCCTGTGGATCATGACCTGAGCCGAAGTCGGACGCTCAACCAACTGAGCCACCCAGGTGCCCCAAAACAGCCCATTTTCAAGAAAAATTGAATAGTTCTAATACTGGAAGCCTATTGTTAGTGGTTTTATTCTCCAACATTATTACAAATATACACATGCATCCACACACACATAAACATGCACACACACACACACACACACACACACACAGTTCTGAAAGTATATCTTCACAGGAGTCTGACAACTTTCTGATATGTGACAAAAACCTCTGGGAAGACACTGAATTCTACTAATTATATATTTAATTATTGACTGGGACTTGTTAGTTGGAATGCTTCCAAAAGTCACATTGAGTTTTTTAATTCAATTTATAATATTTTGTTCATGAATACCTTTGTTATATTACAATTCATTGTCAAATTTAGAATTTGTTTTTACTTTAAATCACAATTAAATAATTAACTTCTCTATGATTTTATTAGCATCAAACTATGTATTATTTAAGTCTTTGGATTTTGGTAAATACGCAATATTGAACTAGAGCCATAGAGTGGTCCATTTGATGATACGTCACTAAAAAGCAGGTCTCAGAATTTTTCTGTAAGAAATCATTATTTTATTCTTTGAGGTTCACATTTGTCTCTGTAGCAACTACTTAGCTGCCATTGTAAACAAAAACAGTCATAGATAATCTGCAAATGATGAGGGGGGACTGGCTGGCTCAGTAGTTAGAGCATGTGACTCTTCATTTCAGAGTCCAAGAGTCTTGAGTTCAAGCTCCACATTAGGGGTAGAGTTTACTTAAAAAAATACATGCAAATGATGGCATAACTGTATTCCAGTAAACATTTATTTATAAAATCAGATAGCTTGCTAAGTTTGGCCTACAGACTATAATTTTCCAACTTCACTAAAATTCCAAAGAAATAGAGACCTTGGGGTTTCATTAAGCTTTAAAAAAGCCCTTTGAAGCAAATATTTGCTTCTAATCACTCATATCTTCCTCATGCATTTAACACTAATGCATTTTATGAATTTTGTCCTGCAATTTTAATTTCTTCCCTTGCCATACAAAGATCAACAAGATAGTGAGACATTTAATTATGAAGTATTATGAACAAGCTTTGTTTTATGTACCCACAATTTGGTCATTAACCCAAGAAAATATTTTATTAGTAGTATTTATTTTAACTATCTTGAAATGACAGATTGGTAAAGAAACTCTTAATATGATAAAATGTATATGAGAATTATCTTGATTATTTAACATCACTGATGCATGGAAGAGGCAACTACCTGTTCCATACCTTGAGAAAAGACTTGGAAAGAGAGCCATGAAGTAAAATACTGGAAACAGAGGATTTAAGTGTCTTCTGCAAACTGGATGCTGAGTTCAATAGTTTTTTTCTACTAACTTGATGAAATTTAGAAAATTCTGCTTTAAAAATTTTTACCAAGAAGAGGAACAACACAAAATCATGACTTTAAGCATGTTCAGATAAAGGGATTCATGCAGACTCTCCTACAATGAAATTCAAAGTCAGTAAGCCACACTGATGTACTGAAAGTTTCCAAACAAAATTTTAGTCTCTGTGGATATTTAAAAAGGAAAATAAAACTAAAGGTAAGTTAAAATTTTAGGAAAGAATCTAATGTAAGAGAAATTAAAACAAACAGAAAAAAATCTATGGTATAACAAAGTCAATACAAAAAGAAGAAAATTGAAAACAATATTTCTGGGGCACCTGGGTGGCTCAGTCAATGAAGTGTCCAGCTTCAGCTCAGGTCATGATCTCATGGTTCGTTGTATTGAGTCCTGCATTGGGCTTTCTGCTGTCAGCACAGAGCCCACTTCAGATCCTCTGTCTTTCTCTTTTTCTGTCCCTCTCCTGCCTGTGCTCTCTCTCTCTCTCAAAGATAAATAAGCATTAAAAATGATAAATAAAAACAGTATCTTTGATCAATGATCATCATGTTTTTGATGTAAGAGAATTTTTTGTGACAGTAAAGCAAGATTAGGGTGCTATTACAAAATGTAAAAATCTAGGGAACACAAATCTCCTCAAAACTGAAAAAGAAGTTATCAGAATAAAAATTCCATAGATTATAATAAAGGCAGTGATGTGGAGAACAAAGGGAAAAGAAATGTAGAAAAAAGTTAAATCTCCTTACCACCTTCAGCCCATTGATAAACACTTGAGGCAGGCAGGGTGACCTTTTCTAGGAACTCAACTGCCTTAATATTAGTGCTTTGCTAGAGATAAAAAGTAATAGATAAAATTACGAACAAAAGAGAAGAAATACACCAACACTAGAGAAATACAATTATTAGAAAATACTATGAAAAATTACATGCCAACAAACTGGACAATCTGGAAGAAATGGACAAATTCCTAAACCCTCACACCCTACCAAAACTCAAACAGGAAGAAGTAGAAAATTTGAACAGACCCATAATCAGCAAATAAATTGAAATGGTTATCAAAAACCTCCCAACAAATAAGAGTCCTGGGCCAGGTGGCTTCCCAGAGGAATTCTACCAAACATTTAAAGCAGAGTTTACACTTATTCTGCTCAAACTCTTCCAAAAAATTAGAAATGGAAGGAAAGCTATCATACTCATTCTATGAAGCCAGCATTACCTTAATTCCAAAACCAGAGAAAGACCCCACAACAAAGAGAATTATAGGCCAATATCCCTGATGAAAATAAATGCAAAAATTCTCAACAAGATACTAGCAAATTGAATTCAACAGTACATTAAAAGAATTATTCACCATGATCAAATGGGATTTATTCCTGAGCTGCAGGGCTGGTTCAATATTTGCAAATCAATCAACATGAAACATTACATTAATAGAAGAAAGGATAGGAACCATATTAGGTACCATATGATCCTGTCAATACATGCAAAAAAAATTTGACAAAATACACTATCCTTTCTTATAAAAATGTTCAAGACAATGGGAATAGAAGGAACATAATTCAAGATCATAAAGGTCATATACAAAAGACCCACAGCTAATATCATCCCCAATGGGGAAAAACTGAGAGCTTTCCCCCTGAAATTAGGAGCAGGGATGTCCACTTTCACCACTGTTGTTTAACATAGTGTTGGAAGTCCTACCTTCAGCAGTCAGACAACACAGATAAATAAAAGGCATCCAAATTGGCTAAAAAGAAGTCAAACTTTCACTTTTCGCAGATGACATGATATTCTATATGGAAGGCCCAAAAGACTCCACCAAAAAACTGCTAGAGCTAATACATGAATTCAGCAAAGTCATAGAATATAAAATCAATGTACAGAAATAGGGTGCATTTCTATACACCAATAATGAAGCAACAGAAAGACATATTAGGGAATCAATCCCATTTACAATTGCACCAAAAACCATAAAATACCTAAGAATAAACCTAACCAGAGAGGTAAAAGATCTGTACATTGAAAACTATAGAAAGCTTATGAAAGAAATTGAAGAAGATACAAAATAATGGAAAACATCCCATGCTCATGGATTGGAAAAATAAATATTGTTAAAATGTCGATACTACCCAAGGCAATCTACACATTCAGTGCAACCTTATCAAAATAACACAAAAATTCTTCACAAAGTTAGAACAAACAATCCTAAAATTTTTATGAAGCCACAAAAGACCCCAGATAGCCAAAACAATCCTGAAAAAGAAAACCAAAGCTGGAGGCATCACAATCGCAGACTTTAACCTGTATTAGAAAACTGTAATCATCAAGACTGTATGGTATTGGCACAAAAACAGACACATTGATCAATGGAAAAGAGTAAAGAACCCAGAAATGGACCCACAAATAAATGGCCATCTAGTATTTGAGAAAGCAGGAAAGAATACCCAATGGAAAAGAGGCAGTCTCTTTAGCAAATGGTGCTGGGAGAATAGGACAGCATATGCCGAAGAATGAAACTGGACCACCCTCTTATACCATACACAAAAGTAAACTCAGAATGGATGAAAGACCTAAATGTGAGATAGGAAACCATCAAAATCCTAGAGGAGAAAACAGGCAACAACCTCTTTGACCTTGGCTACAGCAACTTCTTATTAGACATGTCTCTGAAGACAAGGGAAATAAAAGCAAAAATGAACTATTGGGATTCATCAAGATAAAAAGCTTCTGGGGTGCCTGGGTGACTAAGATGATTAAGCATCCAACTTCGGCTCAGGTCATGATCTTGCAGTTCGTGAGTTCAAGTGCTGCATCAGGCTTTGGTGACAACTCAGAACCTGGAGCCTGATTCAGATTCTGTGCCTCCTTCTCTCTCTGCCCTTCTCCTGCTCACACTCCGTCTTTCTCTCTCTCCCAAAAATAAATAATAAACATTATTTTTTAAAAAAAAAAAAGTAAAAAAAATTCTGGACAGAAAAGGAAACAATCAACTAAACTATATTGCAAATGATGGAATGGGAGAAGATATTTTTCAAATGACAGACATATCAGATAAAGAGTTAGTATCCAAATTCTATAAAGAACTTACCAAAAAGGGCTCCTGGGTGGCTTAGTTGGTGGCCTACTTCAGCTCAGATCATGATCTTGCAGTCCATGGGTTTGAGCCCTGCATCAGGCTCTGTGCTGATAGCTCAGAGCCTGGAGCCTGCATCGAATTCTGTCTCCCTCTCTCTCTGCCCCTCCTCCACTCATGCTCATTATCTTTCTCTCTCTCTCTCTCTCTCAAAAATAAATTAATTTTTTATTAAAAAAAATAAATTACCAAACTCAACACCCAAAAAACAAATAATCCATTGAGGAAATGGGCAGAAAACATGAAGGGACACTTTTCCAAAGAAGACATCCAAATGGCAAAACAGACATAAAAAGATGCCCAATATGGCTCATTGTCAGGGAAATACAAATCAGAATCACAATGAGATACACCTCACACGGGTCAGAATGCCTAAATTAACAACTCAAGAATCAACAGATATTCAGCGAGGATGTACAGAAAGGGGAACCCTATTGCACTGTTTGTGGGAGTGCAAACTGGTGCAGCCACTCTGGAAAATAGTATGGAGTTTACTCAAAAAGTTAAAAATAAAACTATCCTATGACCCAGCAATTGCACTACTAGGAATTTATCCAACGAATACAAAAATGCTGATTTGAAGGAGTACATGAAACTCAATGTTTATAGCAGTGATATCAACAATATCCAAATTATGGAAGGAGCCAATGGACCCGAATGTCCAATGTCCATCAGCTGAAAAATTGATTAAGAAGATGTTGTGTGTGTGTGTGTGTGTGTGTGTGTGTGTGTTTAGTGAATATTACTTGGCAATGAAAAATAATGAAATCTTGCCATTTGCAATAACGTGGATGGAATTGGAAAGTATTATGTTAAGTGAAATAAGTTAGAGAAAGACAGATATCATATGATTTCACTCATATGTAGAATTTGAGAAACTTAACAGATGAACATAGGGGAAAGGAAGGAAAAATAACATAAAAACAGAGGGGGAGGCAAACCATAAGAGACTCTTAAATACAGAGTATAAACTGAGGGTTGATGGGGCTGTAAGGGTGGTGGGGGTTAAATGGGTGATAGGCATTAAGGTGGGCACTTTGGAATGAGCGCTGGGTGTTGTATGTAATTGATGAATCATTGGGTTCTACTCCTGAAGCTAAGAGTAACACTGTATGTTAAATAACTTGTGAATAATAATAATAATAATAATAATAATAAATAAACATTAGGCTAACCTCCGAGATCCTATAAATCTATTTTAACATAAAAATCCTTTTGGAAACTTCTTTTTTTTCTCTCTTCCCCAAGATATATGTTATCAATCATCCTTCAAGTATATAGCCCACTGATATACATCTGTAGAGTCTCATAACTAAGGTTTTACTAAGACCTTAGTAAATGACCTAGCTCTTCAAGGTCCTGGAAACCTAGCTTCCAAATTCCTTAGAGACTTACACTATCCCTAACCCACTCCGAACTTAAAAATATACAACCAATCACTCCTCACTATCCCAGTGCAGCTCTTTCTACCCACGGGTCATGTCCCTGTGCTTTAATTAAACCACCTTTTTTGCACCGAAAATGTCTCAAGAATTCTTTCTTGAATGTTTGCTCCTAGACTCCACATCATATCACACCAACAGTAGTACAGGAAAGGAAAAGAAATTTAAGAAAATAAAAGCAAAACTAAAAGTGATGGAGAACAGTAATAACATTTAAGAACGTTAGAAAACCTATACAAAATTTCAAACATTCAAGAAACTTCAGAAATAAAACAAAAAAGTAGCAGGAAAAGGCATTTTTGATTAAAAAAAATCAGACAAGACATAGTTTTCTAGGTGGCCTAGAAAAGTATGTGAAGTTTAAAAGTTAAAAATAAAACTATCCTATGACCCAGCAATTGCACTACTAGGAATTTATCCAACGAATACAAAAATGCTGATTTGAAGGAGTACATTCTAGGGTAAAGTTCCTAATTAAGAATAAATTGATGAAGTTAAGCCTAACAAAGGCACATTTTCTGGAGACACAGTTAAATGAATAAGGTTTATTGGGGAAACTTAAAAAACAAAAACTGGCAAGGTCTTGTGCAGAGTTTTCCTTTCTCTTATCAAAAAAAAAAAAAAAAAAGAAAGAAAGAAAAAGAAAAAAGGCCAAGGACAGGCCTGGGTGTGTCCAGAGGTAACACAGTAGATTTTTATTCCAGATAGGGATGCTATTCCTTTTTTTAGCCTTTTAGCCCTTTTTTTTATGGAAGACATATTTTTTTTTGACATTTTAGAACACTGTGGACGAGGAAACTATATATTTCTGGAGTAAATGGATCATATTGTACGAATTAAGGATCAAGAATTAAGGTTACTCCAGACTTTTTATTGTAACATTGAAATCTAGATGTCAGCTCATCAATGCTTTTAATACCATGAAAAGTATTTTGAATCTCTTACTCTATACCCCACCAAACCATCCAGCAAGGGCCAGCATAGAATAAGGACATCTTCTTTCCTCCAATGCACAAGGTCAGAAAAGTTTCACTCACCAAAAATGATGGAATTAGAAATTTGAGGCAGGACATTGAACATCCACAACGGAAGACAAGAAAATTAATCTCCTTGATTATAAAGAAAGAATATTTCATTCTTACACATATGCCAGTCCACATTGAAGCAAATTATAAACTCTGGGAGAGACATCTCCAATAAGAAAAAATAATAGAATATCCATAGTTTTCAACTGATGTGAGAAGATAAATGGATACATGTGGCATCTGTAAGATTGGAATAGTGTTTTAAATACTAAGAAAGCCAAGTGAACAAATATAAGACAAATATCATAAAGGGAAAACAAAATTATGTACAGAAAAAGAAAAGTAATTATGAATGAAAATATGGCAGAATTACATTTAGTCATAACATTACTTTTAGTCAAAAAATGTTAAAATATATATATATATAGATTTAAAATTATGATATGGGGCACCAAGTGGCTCATCTGGTTGACCGACCTTCTCTTGATTTCAGCTCAAGTCATGATCTCACAGTTTGTGAGTTCGAGCCCCACATCTGGCCCTGTGTTAACAGTGTGGAACCTGTTTAGGATACTGTCTCTCTCTCTTTCTGCCTGCCTCTCTCTCTCTCTCTCCCCCTGTCTAACACTCTAAAAAAATAAATAAAAAATAAATGTTTATTTACTTTTGAGAGAGACAGAGACAGAGAGACAGAGCACAAGCAGGGGAGGGAAAGAGAGAGAGGAAGACACAGAATCTGAAGCAGGCTCTAGGCTCTGAGCTGTTAGCACAGAGCCTGACACAGGGCTTGAACCCACAAACTGTGAGATCAAGAACTGAGCCGAAGTCGGATGCTCAACTGACTGAGCCACTCAGGCACTCCAATAAACAAGCATTTTTAAAACATTATGACAAAAATATTGAAAGCATGAGAGAATGGCAAGAGTGTATGTATGTGGTGTATTTGGAGAAAGAGAGCCAAATGCCAATTTCCATATTGGAAAGTCAGTATATAATACCTAAATTTGAAAATCCAAAAGTTCTCATTTGAGCATGGTACTTAGAGATGTGTTAATAAATACACAAAGCAGTGCATAAATGAGTTGGAAATATTGCCACTTTATAGGACTAAGTATAGGATTAGCAAAGAAAAGCTATTCCCCCTAAAATAACTTGATTAAAAATAATATAAAAGCAATTTATAAAAGAAAGAAATGGTGATGTACAAATATATAGGAAATACATGTTAAACAGCCTCTCAATATTGTTAGTTGGATTTTTATCCAAGGGAATGTGGAAGAAATCTTCAAATAGGATAGTAGAGATCATTTTTTGAGATATTTTTTCTCAAATTGTCACTAAAAATACCAAAAAAAAAAATCTTCAATCCTTTTTTGACTTTTATATTATGTCATGCTTGTATTTCTGTTGCATTAAAAAGTTCTTGATTTTCATGCATTCTTTTGTTCAAATATAGATATATATTTGTTTATGCTTATATTTCACAAAAGGAGACCAGAAAATCTGGTGTACATAAAATTAGTATAAATACAATTGTATAGATGAAGTGGTTCTTACAGTTACTGACTTCAGGCGTCTTTTACATTCTTAAAAGTTACTGAATAACTAAGAAGCTTCTTTTATGTAGCAAAGTCTATCAATGTTTACCATTTAGAAATTGAATATGGCAACTGCTAGAATATTTATACAACAATATGTTTGAGAAAACAATGATAAACCATTACATGTTAGCTTAAGTATTTTATAAAACTATTTTTAACAAAATGTAAAGCAACTATTGAAGAGTGGCTTTATCTTACATTATTTTGCAAATCTCTTTAATATCTGGATTAACAGATGATAGCTGACTTACTATAATTGTTTCTGCATTCAAGCTATTTCAGCATGTAGTTTGAGTTGTCATATCTGAGAAAATCAGCCCTGATACAGATGTATTTGTTTAAGGGAATAGGATCTTATAAAGTAAAAGCATTTTAATAGCCTTTTCAGGTAACTATGAATACTTATCTTTCATATTACACCAATACTTGGCAAGGCAGTTTCTTAAAGGTTAATTGTAATGTGAAATCTAAAACCAAATCAAATAATTTTTATTACTTTGTTACATTAAAATCCAATGACCTATCTTATACTTTCAAAGGATCTTTTATTCATGCAGATTTTGTAATAGCCTGCATTGTTCATTTGGAAAATATTTGTTACTGCATTGTGCAGATTTTCCAAGATTTGACACACTTTATTATGTATATCTAAAATCACATTTTAAATTTCTCTTATGATGTAATCAGAAAGCCTGTAAGTGTTGGGAAGCTGTCAAGTTCACAGAGACAGATACAAGTCTTCCAAATTTACAATTTTCTCCTGAGAGACTGATTTGAATGATTGGCATCAAATAGTGTAAGTTTATTTCTTTGAAGTGACAGCCTCAATTTATGCATTTTTTCAAAAAACCTGAAAATAAACAAGACTAACAAACCATAAACTTTCTTTTAGACATTCTTTCAATGAAGAATTCTGTTCCTTGAAAAAAAGTGGATAGTTGAGCTTGCAACTCACAAAGTTGGCTTTCTTGAGACAGCGTTTTTTGTACCTCATAAGGCAACAGAAGAGCTTTATGCAAATTTCCCATTTCTTCACACAAAATATTACACAGTATATATATTCAAGCGTCAACATTAAATTAAATTAATAATTGCTTAATGCTTCATCAAGAACATTTTTATCTGTGAGTGTGGAATGGTGAAGAATTCAATGACCACTATTCAAGTTTGATGCCACATTGAGAACTGCTGATATAAACTATAAAGAATTGCTGAATAGTCTTTCCAATTGTGTTTGAAATTAATCATCTACAATATTTGTCATGACAACTTTTAAATAATCAGACATTCAAGAAATATATCACAGTACTTATTTTTAGAAATGTATGCATTTTTTTCTACCAAGAGAATACATTTTGTTCTAAAAAATCCAAAATGTAAAATAGCATTTTATTAGTATGGGGAAGAAATATTTTTATAACGTCCATTAACAATCAGTACATGTATAAAGAAATGGCTCTAGTTTTTGTTTAAATTGTATATTTTAAATGTATTTTAATATATGTATATTTTGAATATGTATATTTTAATATATATTTTAAATATATATTTAAAATTTTAATTTCTACTACAAGTAATGTAAAAATTTCATATGCTCTGGTCACTATGTTATTTTGAGGTTATTCAATAGTTCTTTTTCAGTTTTGATGGATGATTATTCCTAGTGAAGAGTAATCGCAGTGCATGTTGAAGGGGGCATATATTTTAAAATTTTTGAATGACTAAGAGAACTTCAAAAAAGTCTTAGATGTTTTTGTGTGCCTTGCTATTTTTTATTATTTAGTCTTTATGTAAATTCCAATTAGTTAATATACACTGTAATATTAGTTCCAGGTGTACAGTGACTCAACACTTCTATACAACACCTGGTGCTTTACTATTTTTAACAGATATTGCATTTAAAACTAGTAGGTAAAAATTTTTAAAACAATTTTGAGTTAACATATATTACTTATATTAATGAGATTTCTCAATAACCATTGTAGTTATTTAGAATAACCACATAATTATAACCAAAAAATTATAGTTTATCTCAAAGAGAAGACATACTTAAAATTGCTTATTTAAACTCTAAAGTGAAATTCTTAAATCCTTTATTTCTCACAATTGAAGATGTATTTCAGTCTTTTTGTTATTTTCTAAATCCAGTGAAGCCTGATAGAAAATCAAATGTCACATCTTTAAAATAGTTTCTTTTAAAAGTAATACCAATAATATTTACTTGAAATGTTCACAAATTAGTACACTTTTACTGCAAATAGAAATATAATAACTATTCATTTACTTAAGATTTAGGGTTAAGTGCACACAATCCTGTTAACATTTTAAAATGTAGACTATCAGAAGATATTTGCATTTTCTTAACATTAGACTAGACTACTGTAATATCTTCCAGATTAATGTCTAATGCTTGTGATATGAGCAACCTCATGGACAGTCCTTAAACTGTAACAGCTTCAATTTTCTCCCAGATGGATAACAACTTGCATCAACAGCTGCTCCATCTTTGCCTAGGGGCCAACAAAGACCCGGATTTCAAAAGAGAGACAAACTAGCTAAGGGCAATGAATTGATGATGCAGGCATTTGAATATGGACAGTGATTCACTCACTTGTGTAAACAAGCAAATTTAGACTCATGCTTTGTCATGTAAGATTTAGTTTTTAATTCAGAACCATTGATCTCATAAAGATTTAATGTTGAAACAATATTAGCTAACTAAAAATATGTATTGGAAAGTGTTACATATAAATTATGAGTTAGCTTGGCTTTTTAGAATGTCGAGCATAGTAGAGACATCTTTAAGATGCTACATCTTCTCACTGGTATATATCGTTCCCAAATATTCTAATATTAACTTGACATAATATCAACATTTTAGAGCCTGGATCTGGACCACTATGATGGCTGGAGAATGAAATGTGGAGAATCAGAGTGAGGTAAGGGAAAACCAACTGGCAGGATTGAAAAATGATTGTTGAAATCTGAAAACAAAACAAAATCCTTTAGATTTCAGTCCAACAACACACTCCCAAATGAGCTATTTCACAATAACTCACTAAAAGTATACACATTATTCCCCTGCTCACTCTCCCCTGATGAAGCCATAGGTTTAAGGCAGTAGCTGTTATTTTCCTCTTTCTTGGGCTGTAAAAACAGATGAGAGTTTATCAGAACACAGGGATTCGGAGTCATTACAGAGCTTCAGTTTCTGCATGTGTAAAAGGGAACTGTTTCAAATGAATCCATAGTGTTAGAAGTCAGAAAATTGGTTACTGCTATGGGAGGGATGGTCACAAAGTTTAGGTGATTTCTTGCCAATAGCCACTCTGACTCTATTTTAAAATGGCTCCATTCCTGTCAATTTTTCACACAATATAGATTAAATTTAAATAAAAAAATAGAGATGTCAGTTTGATCATTATTATCCAGACACAACCTCATTTTAGAGTGTGAACTTTGGTTACCTGCACACTTATACACAGACACATAGATATAACAGGAAAGGAGAAAATATAAGTGAAGTAATGTTTAGGGACAAAAGTTGTGATTGAGAGGAAAACTGTGGATGAGGTAGGCAGCTTTGTGAATTGTCACTGTGAGTTATATGCTTGGTTACTTTGAGTAGTGCTTCAGAACACCTGAGAACCTGGACTGCACCAATGATTTCTAGTTATGATGGCTTCCTCAGAAAAATCACCCTTCAGGGTAGAAAAGATAGAAAGGAGACTGAACAAGCAGTAGAGCAAAGGAGTTTGGTCCATGGTAGAGGCCATAAAAAGAGTATAGATGAGATTTTTTTAATGGAAATCACAAAGAATATAATTGCTCTGGCCTTGGGAGCCATACAAAAGTGGCGGCCATTACCGCAGCATCTGTGGCTGGTGCTAAGGGCTTATGTAGGCAGGGCAGAGCTCCTGAATATTTCTTTTCAAAATCCTGGCATTTGAGTCCTTTCTCATGTTCTCCATAATATCCAGAAACAAAGATTAATTGCCATGGAAACTATGGTGAAACTACATATTTAGATAGATAAATATATCATTTGATAGATAAATGGACTGGTAATGAATATTTGCACTTAGATATTTAGGAATGGATCCAAACGGATTGTGAATAAAGGCTCCCGTCTTGTATTTCCTAACATTATTTTTTAAATACTTTTTTAAAGTTTAGGGTTTCTATTTATTTTGGGGGGCGGATACGTGGGATCAAGGGAGGGGCAGAGAGAGAGGGAGAGAGAGGGAATCCTAAGCAGACTGCCTCTGTCTAGCACAGGACTACACAGGGCTCCATCCCATGAATCATGAGGTCACCACCTGAGGCAAAATCAACAATCGGTGGCCTGACTGAGCCACCCAGCTGCCCCTGTTTAAACATTTTTTTTTTAAGTCTATTTTGTCCTAACACTTTATTTTTAAAGGAATTTAAAATTTCTCCTAGGTTCACTCATATTTTGTTTGTTTGTTTTTGGGAGGAAGAAGGAGCAATGTATGTGAGGAACTTCTGACAATAACAGAAGGACTTTATAATGGGTCGGATTTGTTCACAGGATATGAAGTGCACAGCGCTTGGCAGGAAACTTTTTGCAGGAAAAGAGGTTAAGAGGGGCTCTCAGAAGCCTGTGTAACAACTCACAATTAAGGCCATATAAACAGGGAGAGAGCCCAGGTTATTATAAAGGAAGAGCTACAGTCACCCTTAAGAAACACGTGTCATGTGTGAGGACATGGCCTAGTAGCACTCACACACAGGAAGTGAATTCCCAAGACAGGCACGGTCAGGTCAGAGAGATGAGGAGTCATCACAGTGAGGCCAGTGAGGCCAGGCATAAAGCCTGTGATGGCGGTGCGGTTGGATGTGCCCCTGGGATAGCAGAAGTTGCAGCTCAAAAGAGTCATTCCAAGCTCTGTAACAGAACATTAAAAAATTGTTTTCAATGGTCGGGTATATAGAAAGGATAAAATTACATGGTTAGGTCTTGAACTGCTGTTAAAAAGGGGTTTCCCCTCATGCATAAAGAGTGAATTCCTGAAATGAAGGTAAGCTTTTCATTGCCACCTTGCACCTGAGCTACGCTACAGCCTGTGGTAAGAGGAGGTGGAGGGGGAACAGGATGTGTGCCCTGCCGGGAGTGGCAGAAAATAGGAGGACGCGGGGGTAATTTAACCTACTTTTGCTGCTCTACCCCCTGCACACATGAGAGCATTAAATGGGAGGATCAACTCATTTAAACCAGTTATTTTGGGAGTAAAAAGAAATGCTGTTAATAATTAGGTTGGACAATGGGTGTAAATTGGGATGCATGGGCACACTATCATTAAGGCAGTTTTTGCATGCATCAGCTAGAATGTTCATGACATGGGAGAGCACAGTTAATCCTTTTATTCCAGACTCGAATTCTTTGTCATTTGGACCTTTTAGCACTGCCAGAGCTGTGGGAGAGAACTGTTTCCCTGGTATTTATCACTTACTGAATTTTCTTCCTAGTTACATCTTCATAGGTCTTTAACAAGATTGTGAATATCTTATGAGAAGGGACTATGCTTAGCATTCAATATATGACACAGAAGCCTATACATTAAAGGTAAAACTAAAAGAAAAATTAGAAAGAAAGGAAAAAAGATTACTCAGTTGTTAAAATTACAGTTAAATCTCAAATCCTCCTTCTTTTTACTCTTTCCATCCATTTGTGGTAATTAAAAGAAAATGCGGCATAAGACTAAAACATCAAAATTACAGAAAAAAGTCACATAGTTTTCTAATTATTGTGTTTTTTTTTAATCTCCGAGTGGTCTGTTTACAAAATTCCTTTGTCAATATTTGGGCATTGATTACAAAAATTAAATGGTTTTAATTTCATCTGTATTTTCATCAACTTAAAAGAAAAAAATGAAAATTATAAACTATTAAGAGTTAAAATAAAATATGCAAGAATGAATTTCTCATAAATATTTCAATCACACATTGCAAGCATTTATTTTTTCCCAAACATAGCAAAGAAATATATGCCAAAATGCAGGAGTGAAACTTACCAGATGTCCAACAGCCTCAAGCCACACAGATATTGGTCAAAACTTGAAAATTCACAGATGTAAAGACAGTCTGTTATTCTGCTTCAAGCACTAAGCCAGTGAAGTGTATGACATCAAATAAATATATTTATGCTTTACTTTTATAATTTTGATTAAATGAAGACTTTCAATTTATAGTGTATAACTATCATTTCGCGAATTCTATTTATGCCATTTTATCCATAGTCATATGGATGGAATAAAATATTTCATAGGCCAAATAAAATTTAAATGTAGATATTCTCAGCTAAATAAAGTTTATTAATGCATTTTGAAAATCAACTTTGTTTTAAATAATGTATTTTATAAACATACAACAGAACACATTCAAGAGCTTTTAAAGTACAACTTTCTATTTCTTATTTAATTAACTTGAATCCAGTGCCTATGATGCAGCAAGATTTGTTCTAGACACAGTGCCAGGAAAATGGGATCTTGGTTTCTTTTTTCATGGAGATTACATTCTATTAGGAAAGGTGTCTCATGGATCCCTTTTTTCTTTTACTTTTTTCTTTTCTTAACATTTATTTATTTTTGAAACAGAGAGACAATCATGAGTAGGGTGGGGTGGGGGTGCAGAGAGAGGGGGAAACACAGAATCTTAAGCAGGCTCCAGGCTCTGAGCTATCAGCACAGAGCCCAATGTGGGTGCAAACCCGTGAACTGTGAGATCGTGACCTGAGCCAAAGTCAGAAGCTTAACTGACTGAGCCACTCTGGTTCCCCTCCTTTTTTTCTTAATTAGACTACTAATATATTCTGCTTGGTGTACAAATGCTTTAAAGAAAATACATAAACTGCTGAAATGAAGAATAATGAGAGAGGTAAAGGCTACTTTAGATAATGTTGGTGAGGGAAGTCCTTTTACTGAAGAGCTACCATTTATACCAAAACCTACGGAAAGAGGTGCCAGTCCAGTGAGAACAGGGAAGGGAGCATTACAGGTGGAGAAAACACCATGTACCAAGGCCCTGAGGAAGGAAGTACTTCCTGTGCACAAAGGACTTACAAGATCTGTGTTTGGAGCGGAATAATAAAGAGAGATTAAACAGATAGTCAAGGGCCATGGCAAAGACTTCAGGGTTTATTCTAGGAACAATAGGAAGCCATTAAATGCTCTAAGAAGCAGAAAGTGTAGTTAAATATGCATTTTTAGGTGCCCCTGGGTGGTTCAGTCTGTTAAGCACTGGACTCTTGATTTTGGCTCAGGTCATGATCTCATGGTTGGTGAGTTCAAACCCCACATCAGGCTGTGTGAGGACAGTGCAGAGGTTGCTTGGAATTCTCTCTCTACCTCTTTGCCCCTCACTCACTTGCCACACTCTCTCTCTCAAAATAAATACATAAATTAAAAAAAATAAATAAATATGCATTTTTGGGAGAATTAGTATTTTGCAACAGGGAGAATAAATGACTGAAGAACAGTAAACCAGTTAATCCGACTATTGTAACAGGAGACTGTTACATTAAAAGAAGTGAGAGATAACTTCAGCTAAGACTAATGTGTTGACAGTAGAAATGAATAAATAAAGAGGAGAAAGTTATGTTGCTGAATTTAGGGGATGGAATTGATAAGGGCTGTTGAATGATAGGATGTGAGGAAGGTCATGGTGGGAATGGAAAATTAGAAATGATTTCTAGGTTTCAAGTTTGAATATCTAAGTGAACTCTGCTGTTCACTGAGATAGGGAGGGTTAAGTTGGAGGAGTGATAGTAGATTTGGGTGAAAGCAAAGTTGAAGTGAAAAATAAGAGATACTTTTTGGACAAGATAATTTTGAGAACTCCGTGAGGCATCTATATGGAAATGTCAGTGCAAAGTTGGATGTGTGAGCCTGGGCTTAGAAGAACATGCTGTTCTAGATTTACGCTTGTAGGAATCATTGGGCTAAGACAATATTCAAATCCATAGGAACTGATGGCATCACTTAGGAAAGAAATCTATTAAGAGAAGAGAACCAAAAATTTACAAGAGCTGGTGCATTTATGTATCTCTCTTACTTTTTTGTAATTATTTAATTAATTATGCTTTAAAAATAATTAATATGCTTTCAACTAATCCTTTCAGTTGTGCTATAAATCCCATCTCCTCTCACCCACTCTGTAACATCACTCCAGCAATTATTCCTCACCTCTTGGATCATCAGCTGGTAATTCATCCATACTCAGAAGAAAAAGAAAAAAGCTCCTCTGACCCACATCCCTTTCCAATTGAAGTTTTGTCTATACTTTTTTTCCTTATGTTATCTTGAATGGATTCCCAAGTTGTTTGTTTATTTGTTTGTTTTTGTCCCCAAGGACCTTTGTGCCAAGGTAACTAGTAACTTCCACCTGCTAAATTAAATGGTGTTTCTGTTCTCATCTAAGCCATCAACAATATTCAGCACAGTTCATTCCCTTATATCCCCCGCTTCACGAGCTGCTCATTCTCAAATTCCTGTTTCCTCTTTGTATTCCCAAGCTCCCAACCTTGGATGTCCAAGACACCTCTTCTCTTTCATACCACACTTAGGACGTGCGTGATCTAATTATGCTTTATAGTTTTAAATACTATCTGTATCCTAGTGACTCCCATGGTTATATGCTCATCCTCTAAAATCAAGATAAGTACAATTACTTACAAAACATTTTCATGCGGCTATCTCCTACGCCTTTCAAATACACATGTATGACTGAACTGAGGACCTTACCCTTCTAATCTTCTTCTTCTCCTTCTATCCAATCAAACCTAATAATTCCATTCTTACAATTGATAAGGCCAAAAACAAAAACAAAAATAAAACCTCAGGTTCATGTTTGATTTATCTGTTAGCTTCCTATTACTGCTGAAAAAAGAAAAAATTACCACAATCACAGTGACTTAAACCAGCACAGTTTTATAGGTAAGAGGCCAAAAATGGGTCTTATGTGGCTACAGTTAATGTGTCAACAGGTTACTGACCTTCTATTTTCCTTTTGCAGGCTCTCAGGGAGAATCCATTCTTTTTGCCTTATGAGTTCCTAGAGGCTGCCCATATTCTTTGGCATGTAGGTCCCTTCCATCTTCAAAGCCAGCAGTCACATCATTCTGACTTCTCTTTCCATTACCACACATCTCTCTCTGATTCTCCTGCTTCCTTCTTTTACTTATAAATACCCTTTTGATTACATTGATCCCAGCCAAAAAAATCCAGGATACATTGCCATCTCAAGATTCTTAAATTAATCACATTTTCAAAGTCTCTTTTGACATGTAAACTAACATTTTCACAAATTTCTGGGATTAGGATTTCGGCATCCTTGGAATTATTCCACATTTTTTTTCCTGCCACAATATAGTCAGCCATTTCATAGGAAGGAAGGAAGATAGACACAAGGTATTCCAAAATAAAGCCACCTCTAACCACTGGCTACATGCACCAATGGAGTCCCTGATGCATGGGAAAGGTGCTAAAGCAAATATTAATATTCATTTCAGAGAACTTTTCTACAGTGATCAAATGGTATACATTTTTCAAATAAAATAAACCCAGACATTTCAATTACTCCATATAGCAAGAATAAAATAAGTAATGGTATAATTACAACTAAAAGGCTCTTTGGGGGAAGACATATAGTTTAAATCCTCCATTGTAATGAATGAAAAGCAAAGATTCAGAAAACTAAGTGGCCTGTCCATGATTGCACGACTGATCAATGACACAGTTGAGACAAGAACCAGGGCTCATTTCTATCTTTAATGTCTGAGATGTCCTTAAATCTAGCTAAACTCATAGCTTCCAAAGAATAGATGAAAAATATTCCCACATCCTCTACTCCTAACAGTTTCTTTTCATTTATCTCTATATAATTATAAACTTTCCTATAAGATCATCTTACTTACATCTATATTTTCTTAAAAAAGAGATAAGAACTTTTAAGGTAGTCACATTGTGTTTATTGCTTGTATAATGTGATAAGGGAAATAACTGTATTTCAAACAATAATTTCTCACACTTTGAAGGAATTAAATGGTTACTTGATGTCAGATGTTTTCTATTTAAGAACTTTATTTCAAATAGTTACTTGGAAAGAGACAATTAATGGCTTTATTTGTGAATTGCTATTGTGCAACTATTATCATTTAAATGGATTCTGGCCTCCTGTTCTTAAATGAGGCAGAGCCCAGAGATAAACAATTTGAGGCATATAAAATTGACTTGTGACATATTAGATGACAAGATACTTTTAAGTTCTGTTTCATTTATGTTTATGATCTCTGAATGTGCTTGAAGTTCTGCTTTTATTGCTGGTAAACCTACCAATTTAAATTGACAAAGACAAAGTAATTGTATAATTTAGGTTGTTGTGGTTATTGGATTAGTTCCTCCTCTATGTGAAAGCATGACTCAAAAGAACTCTGCAATGGCAAAAACAGAGCAGAGGAAGACAACCAGTTATTCTGTCACTTCATAATGGCAGCTTTTTATCCTCCGACCCAAGGTCAATTGCATTGTCTTTGGTGAAAGATAGAGAACTATCGCTAAGAAAGATTTTACTGGGCAGCAATTCTGAATCTATTTCCTCTGATGAAATGTCAATAGCTTTCTAGGACAAAATGTAGTTTTTTCTGGAAACAAAGGTGAAATTGGTTTGAAAATGTACTCCACAAATCAATCCTCTTCAATATAAAACATTTGAGAGAGAAAAATTAACAAGTAATCCAATATGCTGTTATGTTTCCATCTTTTTATTTTAATTCATCAAACATATTACATTTTCTCCAAAAAACCAATTTAGGGAAGCATTGATGTTCTTCTAATGGTTTTAGAGTCATAAAACTTGTAATAAAAAGTCAGCTGCTGTGAACCTGGAAATCCTTGAAAACTAACAAGAGATAAAATTCTCTGAAGGACAGACCTATAGAACAATACGTATTCCATGGCATTACAAAAAGGAAACCAGAATATTAATAAAACTCATTGGAATATGTATTCAAAATAATAGACCTCTAGAGGTGATATTTTGGAATTATGGTAAAAAGTGTATTTGTCATTTATGAGAATATTAAATTCCACCTTTCACAATTTTTATCAACATCATTAAATTTTATAAAAGCTTTTGTTCATTTTTTAAAAATGTAGTTCTTTTTCCTCAAAACAATAAAGATAGAATTCAACTGAAACAGAAGATATAAATCTTAATGTTTCTTATAAAGATGTTAAACTACTTATAAATTTTTTCATAAATAGTGTTAGTAGCTAGTCAATTTCCTGAAAGCTGTTTGCAGTACAGATAGTCGCATACTATCAGGAGTCCTCATGGAGAAGTGTAATTTCCTAAATGCATAGCTTTACTTATATGCATATGTGAAAAGGACTTCTAATGGAAATATAGTAGAGATCAGAAGAAAGGGAGACAGGTGAAGGCAGGAAAAAAAATCCTGCAAATAAGCCTACAATATTTTTGTTCAGGAGCACAGGTTGCAGGCACCAGAAATAACTTGGATGATCTAGCTCCCTTGACTAGCACAGCGGTGAGATGATTCTGGAGACGGGCAAGTGGACACACAGGACATCCAAGTCACACAGTACCACTGAGATGATCCTCTTGAAATAGCAAGAGATTTTTAGAGAATCATTTCAAGTTTCTACAGCTAGTTATGGTGATTATGGACTTCCTGGGCTCCAGTGACCTCCTCTGAAGTATCAACCCCTAACACACTGCCCTGAGCAAGCTGTTCTATGAAAATACTCAGACATGGTAGAGTTTCTGGTATACCATTGACTGTTAAGAGATAAAGGCCTGGATTCATGGAAGCAGCCCCTTGCACTGGGGCAGGAAGAGCCTGAGTGTCTATTCAACTTGTAGTGCCACTGGAATCTCCAGTAATGTCAACACAGATGCAGAGCACCTGGAGGATGTCTTGCTCAGAAGTCTTGCTCAGAACTCTGCTCAATTGGATCAATACATAGAACATATCCAACCTTTTCTGGAAGGAATGAATAATCACCAAGGCTACCACCGGAGAGAATGATAGTGTCTTCATATACTTACCAAATGTGGGAAAGGCTAATAAGGACTGACCCACCATTTTTGCTTCCACGTAACTCAGCTACTTCAGGCTTCCAGAACAGACTCCAGTGAATGTCCAACCCAATAACCCCTCATCCATAGTTGCTTCAAAAATGTCTTTAATTTTCTTCTTCCACCCTCCTTACCAGACTCAACTGTGTTTCACCATGGAACATATTGGTATGGCTTCACATTATCTTTGAGAAGTTCTGTTTCCAGACATCTGCTCAGAGAATGAGAACCACATTGACCTCTTGGCAAAGCCAAGACCATCACGTTTCTTGTGTGGTTGATTCCAATAACTCCAATTGCTGGAAAATATCCGTGTTCACCCTATAACAAATAACCAAGTACTGCAGTTCTATACCAGGTATCTGAAAAACTACCCCCATCTCACCATATAGTTTTTACATATTTCTCTTGTGTTGGTCTGTGGAGTAACAGTCAAAGTGATATCTCTGCCAGAGAAGCTGAAGTGGGATGATATAACCTCAGAAAGACCTCTGGCACCATCAAAGATAATGTCTAAGACTGACAAGTTACAGATTAGCCATTTTAATTCTAAACCTCTTGTTGGATATGAGTTCTGCAACAGCCTCTAATGACTGCTTTCTGTTACCCTGAGTAGAAATTTTCACCTCTGTCTTTATCCAAATTATGCAGGTTGAGGAAGAGACATAGTCCTTAATGAATAAAAAGAAAGAAAAGAAGAGCTCGGAAATTATAATTATTCCAATGGCAAATTGTGTTAGGTTTTTATCTTTCAGAGAGACTGCTTGTCTTCCCTCTGGCAGTACCCATATGTCTCAAGTCATCTGATCCAAGGGAACACGAAATAGTGATGTAAAAATTTATGCCTATCTTATGTGATGAAAACCTCATTTATGAAGATAGGAAAATACGATAGCTACTCTTGGGTATTACAGTGGCTCCTTTCATTATTATCTCTAGTGATCCACTAACTTTTTTTTTTTTTCCTTTCGGTCTCCATTACATTAGGCTTGACTGGGCTTGTGGTTTTTTTTGTTTATTTGTTTTTGTTTGTTTCAGGAACAGAAAAATAATTCTCTTGACACAGAAGTTGAAATTGCCATATGGCCTCTTTGGGGTTCTTACCCCCATGGAATCAACAAGCAAAGAAATGGATTATTGTGCTTGCTCGGGAGATTGGTCCTGATTATCAAGTAGAAATTGGTTTGTTACCATGCAATGAAAGAAAGAAGCACTATGTCCAAAAAATATGAGATCCTCTAGAGTATCACTTACATACTATACTAAAATTAAGCTTATTAAAAAAATGAATATGACCTATAAGGAACCTTTGAACTTGATGGTATCATTGACCATATTGTGCTAATGCTTGGTTAATATTGTATGCCAGATTTTCCTCCTCACAGTCAAAAAGAAATTTAAAGTTCAAAAATGTCAATACTGTATATACTCTCTGAGAACTACTATTCTAATTTGTCACATGTTTCAAGGCATTTGGGATTTTGATAGTTTATTTGAGATTATAGCTGTTAAAGACATTTTATGGAACAAGTTGAATTTATCATTGATAATATTTTAACGGTAGTGTAACATGAACTCTTTTGATGCCTGGGTATCAAAATCAAGACAGTACAACTTATATTATATCCTATCACATACAGTAAGAATCCTGAAAGAACTGATAAAACACTCTACTTCAATGTCATTAAAAGCTATCCATTTGTGATTTATAAAATAATGAGATAAGAATCAGCTGAAAAAGATCAGAGGATATTGGTAATAGTTTCATATACATCTAAAAATAAATCAAAAGAAGCAGAGATGAGCTACCCTGTTAATACTCAAGGACATAATCACAGAAATAGCTTTTACTTTCATCATGGTAAAATATCTATACATAGGCTGATGAGTAATGATGACAAGTGTTCCATCCATCCCTAGGACCCTGCTAACTCAGTTCATTAAATGTATTCAGCTAATGAAGCTGAGGTCACAAGATCAATTCCCCTGTGGTCTTTAGATTTTCCTAACTGCCATCACACAAAATCATTTAGAGAATCCAGACTGGAAATATATAGGCATTCAGTCTAGTTAGGCATCTTAATTAGGTCAGTCCCCTGCCATCAGAAAGAAGCATCTCTTTGAAAACATTTCGCACAAAAGCTTTTTAAAAACAATTTGTTTCATTATATACCATTTGAACAACTACTTTCTCCTAATTTATATTTTAATATGCTAATCTGAATACCAAATTATTCCATTAAATAGGAATGATAGGGTCACAGGAACTTGTAAGTGAAGCAACACATTTATCCCATTTTCTTTTTTGCCTTTTGGTTAATTTCCCATTTGTCCTTCAAGTGGTGAGAATGAAGTAGTCAAAATGATATTTAGGAACTGAATTTTGCAGATATCTTTCTCCATTGTTGATATTTTTAGATGTGTTGATACAGAAGGTTTAATCATTGACAGGTGCTTAAAGACTATAGATAATAGATAAAGAGAAAAAGAGAGGGAGAGAGAGAAAGATCATCTATGTAGTGAAAGTATACTTTAAAAATCACGGAGTTATGCTGATGAATAACCAATTCATATAATGGATACATGGGTTATAACTCATTACTTATACCAAAAACCCAATCCAAGCTCACCTTGGAGAAAAAAAGTTCTATTTTAAAATTAGCATGTTGACAATTATAAATATATAAAATTAATTTCATGAAAATGATACAACATAAATATGGTCTGGGAAGTGTATAAGCATTCAATAATTAATAACACCCTTCCCTCTGGAAACTAATGACCCATTGAAGCAAAAGTTAAAATGATATTTGTGTCATGCAGATTTATAGTTTATAATATAATCTATAATAATACAATTGAGGTATCTATAATTTATATTATTATTTCCTCGATAAGGACATAGGAAAAATAAATAGGAAAAATATCTATAGATTTACAATTTTCATCCACTAATTTGTGAATTATTAATGTATAATTATTTACAGATTATTTCATCTTTTTCTTGAATACACACAGCACACACACACAAATTTGTATATTTATGGCCCCCTAAATTCTAGGAATGAAAATTTAAACACAAAATATTTAAAATTTTGATACATATAAAGTTTTAATTTATAAGTAAATAATTAGAATTATACTTTATATATATAAAATATATATAAATATATATAATGGTGATAACTATAATTTATAATTAAAACATTCTTGGGCAATATAACATTTTTCTTATTACATAGTAGTGCAAAAGGAGAGACAGTATAGTGTAGGGATTAATATCGTGGGGTAATAGATAATGAAAGGTAGAATAAGTGGGATTTAAGATCTCGATTACTGAAGTAAGACTGCCTGGGTTTGAATCCTGATTCTATCACTTAATAGTCATGACTTAAACTTTATTTTTCCAGTACTTCACCTCCCAAATATTATTTACACTACTACCTACCTATAAGGTTTGTTGTAATGTTTTTGTTTTTTAAATTTTTTTACATTTATTTATTTTTGAGAGATAGCGTGGCGTGAGACAGAGCGTGAGCAGAGAGGGGCAGAGAGAGAAGGAGACATAGAATCAGAAGCAGGCTCCAGGCTGTGAGCAAGAGTTCAGCACAGAACCGATGGGGGGCTCCAACCCACAAACGGTGAGATCATGACCTGAGCCGAAGTCGGACACTTAACCTACTGAGCCACCCAGGCGCCCCTTGTTGTAATGTTTAAATGAGTTAATATATAGGAAATGTATAGGGCAGGTCTAGCATATAGTAGCATTATATATATGTTCATGTGTGTATTTGCTAGCTATTATCATCATTATCTTATTATTATTATTATTAAATGGCTACAACTATTTTATAAAGAATTTAAACTAGATAGCTTGTTAAAGTTACTGACCCTAGGGGCGTGTGGGTGGCTCAGTCAGTTAAGCTCAACTTTGCATTTCAGCTCAGGTCATGATCTTAAGATTCCTGAGTTTGAACTCTGCCTCAGGCTCTGCACTGGCAGTCTTTGTTTTTCAAACACCTTCTCTCACCTTTCTGCTAATGGTCTTTCTCCCTTTGTGTCCTTAGACCACTCATCCTCTTAGCTCATATAAGCATCATGTTGCCTCACTGTCTTTGAAATTTCCATTTTCATATGAATTCGCTATATACTGTTAAATCTGGTTTGCTTCTGTTCATCTGTCTCATGTCATTCTGATTCTACGTTGAGCTAGAAAGACCTTGAAGGGCAGAGGAAAGTCTTCCTCTAGTACAAGCTAGTTTAAGAATCAATTGTGTATAAATACATATATACATTCACATCCATACATATACCAAAAACTCCACACATATATGTGTATAGTTAACAATTTAAAACTACATATATGTGTATTTCATTGTGACTTAGCCCTCTGACAGCAGTAGATCTTATCATCTTTTAACTAAACCTTCTCAATCCTCTTTCCATTTGTTGACCATGGGGTCTTAAAGTATTGAGAGAACAACTTGATTACCAAAACTCTTCAAAATCTACAAACCTAATTAATCATAATGTAATTTACAATATCCTGGGTTGAAAGAATTCTTTTTTTCACAAAAGAAGGAGAATGTATTAGTTTACTAACAGAAGTGCCAAAGGAACTAAAGTCTTGTAACACTGATATATCACTATAGACCCCAAAGAGAATAAGGTCTAAAGTGCTATTAGATGTTTTCGAACATGCACTTCTGCAAAACATAATCATCTTCATCCTTTGTTTACTCTGTTGATTTGCAATAACTCCCTACAGAGAACTTGCTACCTTGGAACAATTCTATAAAACTGTGTTCAAAACAGGCTTTATAATTTATCTCCCTAAAATACATTTCTATTATAATATAGAAAATCTATGGGTGTAACTTGGCAACTGAGAATTCTTTTCTGGATGATACGTCTAAAGCTACTTGACTTTCTTCTCAGTGTGGTACAGCCATCTTAACTTTCCCCGATGCAAATTTTACAAAGAATCAGGAAATTACTTTCATTATCTCTTACATAAACCAATTAATGTTAAACTGACCCATTTGTTTGTGTATTGTTTTTGCTGCTCTAATGAATTTGGCTTTGTTTTTGATGCCATTTGTTTAGTTTTATAGGTAATTATGGATATATATATATTTTTTAAAATACTATTAGAACTTGAACATATTAGTATATTTTATGGTCAGTTTTATTCCTTAATTTCAGTCCTAAAATCATCTACAGACTTTCCCTGAATAGATTTTAGCTCTACCACATGCGGTTACATTTCTAAGTGCTATGTACTTCATTTGCAAATGGATTTTCTCTTTATATCTTCAATGCATGGGGTGCAAACCCATTATCAGGGCAAATGGAAGTGATATCTGCAAAGTGCAGCCTTTTAGACAACTTCAAGTTTACTTGTTCAAATGCTAAGTTCTTGGTCCACTTTACTTTTACATTTATAAAGAGGCAAAAAAGGCCACAATTGCATATATATATCTCCACAGGATGTTCTTGTACTCTATACATTTTGCATAATTTACTAATTTTGCATTCAAAAATTTTTGAATATATATTTCCTTCTTTAACCAACATAATATCATCGTATCATCAGAAGTCCCCTACTGATTAATCATGTTCACTTACCAAGCTTTGGATTAGAAAATGGAAGATAAGTTTAAGTATCATTTTTAAGAAACTATGGGTCAAGTACCAACTTAAAAGTTAAAACATTCATACTACCAGAGATGTTAACAGAAAAAAAATTGATCCAGGCAGGTAGAAGGAAATAACATGGTAAGTAGAAAACAAGCAACAAGATAGGTAGAAACAAATCCTAAATTATCAGTAACTCCAATAAATACAGTTTTAAAGTAATTGGGTAAAAGTAGAGAAACTATATTTTTTTATTTAAAAATAATTCATCATTATGTTATTTCTACAGGCATATTTAAAAATAAAAGACACAGAAAGCTTTAACAATAAAATTA
This sequence comes from Cryptoprocta ferox, assembly GCA_028646485.1. Taxonomy (NCBI): domain Eukaryota; kingdom Metazoa; phylum Chordata; class Mammalia; order Carnivora; family Eupleridae; genus Cryptoprocta; species Cryptoprocta ferox. The sequence goes on from CM053572.1 coordinate 126,048,453, forward strand.
TAGAAAGGTATGAGTCAAATAAGGAAAAGAATAACTTGCAAAAGAGAGCTTGTAGTGTAATAATTGTCCAAGTTTAACATCTATACAAAACATGTACAAATCAAAAGTATGTTGCTTGCCACACTTCCATTAAAATGAGAAACAGACCCACAAATTTCCCCTCACAAGAATTTCCAGCTACTCTCTTTCTCCAAAGGCAACTATTACTTGGGCTTCCAAAACTATGGATTAGTTTTAACTATTTCTAACTGCTTATAAATGGAATCACATAGAATGCACCATTTTGTCTCTGATTTTATTGCTTCCATTTTTGTTTTCAAAATTTACCCAAGTTTTTTCATGTAATTGTGTTAATTTATTCTCATATCTCATGTTCCACTGAATTAGTTATCCATTGCCGTAAAATTAATTGCCACAAAACATCAAGGCTTAAATTATCAAACAGTTATGGTTTACACTTCCTGTGGGTCAGAAATCCAGGTAGAATTTAGTTGAGTAACTCTGGCTCAAGGTCTGCCACAAGGCTGCAGGCAAGTTATGAGTGCCAGAGTGACAGTCAATTCAAAACTTTAAAGGAGGAAAATATGATTCTGAGTTAACTCACTTGGCCCACTCTGGATTTTGGGCACAGGCATCAGTTCCTTGCCTCCTAAGTCCCTTCATGGGGCAGGTCACACCATGGCATCTGGCTCCCTTCAATGTGAATGGGGAAGTGAGAGAATACCTAAAACAGAAGCCACAGTCTCATCGTTACCAAAGCTCAAAAGTGAACTCTATCACTTTTCCTGCATCCCACTGGTTAGAAGTGAGTCATTAGTTGCAGTCCACAGTCAAAGAAAAGTAGTTACACATAATGTAAATACATTTAGTCAGGAATTATCAGGGCCCTCTTTGTGGCTGCCTACTATATCTGTTACTAACTCAAACTTGTCTGTGAATCCAATGTGCAGAGTAAGCCAATGTCTGAGACATCGGTTTTGAAGCAAAGAAAGCTTATGAGAAGGGTAGCCCAAAGAAAAAGCAGGGAATCATTCCTAACGTTGCCCTGTTGAGCTTAGGAGCACCTTATATACAAGACAGAAGGGTAAGGAGTTTCTTGTAACCTTGGAGTGGGGGCAGTGGACCTTGAAGAAATCTGAAGGTAACCATTATCCTAAACAAGGAGGCACTATTTGGGACCTGGTATGATCAGAATCATCAAGGCAAATGTTACTATCTGGTCCCCATTAGGTTTCTGCAATCAGTGGATAAAGAGGCAGTAGGGGTAAAAAGGCAAAGTTAATGACTGATTGAGCGTGAAGTTAAGAGGTGCATAACATAATTAAGTAGGTAACAAAACAGAACATGCAGAGAATTTAATAACACAGCTAATAAAATGATAGTTTTGCCTGTCTTTTCAAAACAGGTCTAGGAACCAACCTTCCAGTCTCAAATCCCCACTTTTCTTTTTCTCAGTCTCGGGAATACAGCTCTGACAGCTCTAGCTGCTTCCTGCTGATGAGGGGCAAAGAGAAAGGGGAGTAGAAGTGGGAAACCTGCCATGAAAAATATTCTTGAGTGCCTGAGTGCAGGATGTGGACCTTCTTTTTGAATGTCACTATTTCTCTGGGAGACTTTCCTGAAGTGGCAGGTCTAGCAGAGTGGCAACCCATCTTATTCCTTTTTGTTTCTCTGTTCTCTGGACTTGATCCTGGTTATTATAAATCTTAAAAGCAATTCATATCAATGCCAAAGGAGCCATCTCTAAATCTCCCTTCTTTTTGTAATTTTCATCAAATAGCTGGAGTGTCTTGGCTAAAAAAAGTTACATTTATCATTTTTAAATTTTTATGTGCTTCAGGATCAATAGCAGCATATCAATGATGTGCTTGATAGATACATTCAAGAAAAGATGAGAGGTCTTCTTGAGGCATCTGATTAATTTGTTGAACCTTAGTTAGATTCTTCTGTTTAGGTATCCCTGTTTTTTAATCCTACCAGGATAATTCTCTATGTTTCTGACATCTGGGGAGTCCTTCCTCATTCATATTCTAATTGGGGCTACAGGTTGACATTGCCTCTTGTGCCTCTGTCCTGGCAGGATTGTTTGGACCTAGTAGATGAAGCTGATGGGCTTCTTCTCTGGCTTTATCTAAAGTCATTCAGTACTCTTCAGCCACAGTAAAGCATTTCTGTGGAAATAAAAGAAAAACACAAGTTCATGGTTGGGTAAATTATAAACCATTGTCTAGGTCTAGGTCCCGAGTGTTGCCAATGAGGTTTTTAGATGTTGGACTGGAAGCATCTTCAGAGAACTAGGGCTGGGCAGTGGCTACCTGACAGATTTTTCTGGCCTGTAGTTTGAATGTCTCTGGTGACTGATTTCTCCGAAGCAAATTGTCCACCTTTAGTTGATGAGGCTTCAGGAAACGATAGTCTTTGTTTCCAATGGTTTCAATTTAAAAGAATGGG
>CM053572.1:126051403-126126654 GCA_028646485.1 Cryptoprocta ferox
TAAAAGAATGGGAGAAAATGGGAAACCTTAGTTTGAGGCATCGTAGCCAGATATTGGAAGAAACTGAAAGAATTTAGGATCCAGCTCAGTTTTATAGGCAAACAACAATCATTTAAATATAAATAATTAGATTTTAACATCCACAAAGGTATGTTATTAAAACAGTTTTTCTCTCTAACCTCACCCTCATTTTTATCAAAGATGGCCAAATTAAGACTAATGTGTTTGCAAAATTAATTAAGTTTTAACAAACTTGGCCTAATTATTTACATAAGTACAGTGAAAATAATGATTGGCCCTATAGTTTCTTTTAAATCTGCATTGCTGGAACTTTTCATAAGGAATTTCAGATGGAACTTTTAATAGTATTTCAAGGCCAGAAGCCAACCAAATACTCGCCATTAGATATTCCCTCAGTACCTGGAGATTTGGGTTATTTCTTCTCTTCTTGAGGTCCCCAAAATATCCTGAGGTCCTGTATTTTCCAGGAAGTGAAACTCTTTACTTATCTGGTAAGGCTCCTGAGAACTCTGTAAGCAAGATATCAGCATTTCCATGAGGCTTGCTTGGCTCTATAAAAAGTCAAACCTTAGTTCCTTAGAGCTGTCTGGTTATATCTGAGTCTATGTATGTGTCTCCCAAATAAGACATTCCATTCTTTTACTATTTTACCAGTAAAATAACCAATGTTGCCAGTGATGTCCTGTTACAAGGAAAACAGATTTTTATCCAACTTATGTAAATAACTATAATTGCCACAAAAGAAAGAATACTCATTGAGAATTTTTGAATTCTGGAGGGTTTGAGTAGAGAAAAAGAGAAATGTTTCAAGTTGTCCACAAAGAAATATTTAATCAAATCTTTGTAAGTCATAGATATTTTAAGAGAAAAATTTTTCTGAAATCTGGAAGAGCAAACATGAGAGGACCAGCAATGTTTCAAACAAGAGTCATAAGAACTATAATAACTCCAAAAGACATGCCTATTCTAATTAAACCAACAAATTCAAACTTTAATTTATCAGAGATTATCCCAGATCATATGATCTGAGAAGCATTTGAATTAGTTTTTATTGTTGAGGTTAGAAAGCCTAATTCTTATAAGAGATGGTCTTTAGCTAAATCGAGCCCTTTTATAATTATAGTAACACCAAAGGGAGGTAAAAAGCATCATATATAGATAAACACAAATAAAAACTTTACCAGTAAGATTCGTATTTGTCTTTGACAAGTAACCTTATGGAAGCTGTGGACCTCACTCTGAGCAAGGGTGATTTTATTTAGTTATTTTTATTTTAGGCCTCTCTCCCCTTGCTTTTTTAGTTCAGTCTTAGGAAAGGAGAATAACAGTTCCCAGAGAGATTAAAGGATTTTGAATTCTTTCTGGGATAGTATTTCCAGTTTTACCAAAAAAAAAAAAAAAAAAAAAAAAAATAGCAGTTCCAAATGTGTCATGGGCAAGCAACATTAATAAGATATTATTTTTCAAAGACCAATTTTGCATAGTGCAACTCAAAGAGCTATACTCTGGGATGAACTGGTGTTTCCCATAATACAAGTAAGACACATTGACATGATGGGGACTAACAATGTAAGTGCTATGGGAGAAAAACAAAAGCAAATAGTTAATTAACAAACCACATTAAGGGTGGTTATACCATCATTCCAACGCTCAAAATGTGAGGGTCCCTCTTTAAACGTCTTATTAGGAAAGATTCCTAAAGAGACCAAAAGCAAATGAGAGCAAGTACAGTCACTGTGCACATCAGGAACTCACATTTCAGCAACAGAAGTTCTTTGCTTTGGTTAAAGCTTGGCATATAGAAGTGGCTGGGGCTGGTTGGGAAGGTAGCAAGGGGCATTTCCCTAGATTCAATGGTGTTCCAAGCAGCAATGGGAAATTCCCCTTTAAGTCACCACCCAACCCACCCCCACCCTCACCAAGGCACAAGCTTCCAGGCTGCCCTAAAGCCAAATTTGTGTAAACAAACTCAAACTCATTCAAGCACCCAATGCATAACAAGCTTTTACAACCTGAAGTGTAGCCTAATGAGAAGGCAGGGGATCATTCCTGCTGAGCCTAGGGGAAGCTTATATACATGAAAGGAGGGTAGGGATTTCTTGACACTTTATTAAAGGGGTTCGGGCTTGCAACAATTCAGAGGTAAGCATTCTCCTAGGCAATGAGGCACAATTTGGGACATGGTATGATCAGATAGTCAAGATAAATATTACCATCTCGTCCCCATTAGATTTCTACAGCCCATGAATAAATAGACAGTAGGGATAAAAAGGTAAAGTTAATTGAACATGAGGTTAAGAGGTGCATAAAACATAATTAAATAGAGAGCAAAGTAGAACATGGAGCTAAGTTAATAATGCAACTAATGCAATGACAGTTCTACTTATGCTTTCAAAACAGGTCCAGAAACCAAGAGTTCGGCCTCATATCCACTGTGGATTTATCACTTATATATTTATGCATATATTTACTTATCCGTTCTAAAGTAGATGCATGACGGGATTGTTTGAATTCTTAGCTATTACAAAAGGGGCTTCTAAGAAAGATCTCCTACATTTTTTTGAGGAAATATGTTCATGTTTTTCTCAAGTTTATACCTAAAAGTGAAATTGCTGGATCTATAGGGTTTGTTTGTGTATGTCCGGCTTCGTTAGATACTCCGGTTATCCAAAGTAGTTGCAAAAATTCAAATTCCACCAGGAGAAGATAAAACAAAATTTAATAATTTTGTTGTACTCTAACATCTCTCCTATTTCCTTTATTTTAGTATCTTATATGTCATAAAAAATCTTTAATCAAGATCCCAAAGATATTCTTATGTTATCTTTTATAATTTTGTTATTTAAATTTCATGCTTTGATTTGATTATATTGAGAAAGTATTTTAGTATCTATTGTGAGCTAGAAGCCAAGATATGTGTGTATGTGTGTGTGTGTGTGTGTGTGTATATATATTTTTTTCCCCATTTTTATATCCAGTTGGTCCAGTGACATTTAGGAAATGACCATCCTTTCTGTTATGTAGGACATGTACACAGGTGGCACTATTCCTGGACTGCTTTCTGTTCCATTTGTCTATTTTTCCATCCTTGTTTCAATATCACACTGGTTTAGCTGTTATAGCTCTATGATAATTATATCTAGAAACATATGTCCTCCATACTTTTTTTTAAGATTGCTTCAGTTATTTTTGTCCTTTGTATTTCCAAAAATATTAAAAGTTACTTGTCAATTTGTCTCAAATGCCATTTTTTAAATTAATTCTCCTGATAATTTTCTAAGTGTCTCTGATGTTGCCTTTCCTTTATTGTCATTTTCTCTGCTGTAGTTTTAATTTCAGTGAATTTTAGTCTATTTCCCAAGTGCGCTGATCGCAGGTGATTCTTTATATTTTCTTACTCTGATGGCAATTTTTGCTGATAATCATGGTTGTTATGGACTTGATCATTTTCAACCTGATAATATATATACATATATAGTCAACTATTTATGAGATTTACAGAGGAGAAGAGTTAGTCATGAGTAGTGTATTTCCTATCGTTATCAAGAAAAAGAAAAGCATCCATGACATCTAGGTGCTGACCTGGTAGTTTTAGCTAGAGGCTGGCATTGCTACGAGTTGGTTTGGCACTCACAGTGAGGCTTTGGTATTTTCCTGTTGAACATAACATAAGCAATTTCACAGAACAGCAAAACTAGGCAAGGCAACTCTGACCATGATGGACAGAGGCAAAAACAGCACTGCTACCTAGTCATGTCTGAATACAGAGGAACCATGACCACTGTTCAAGCCATAAAACACCAAACTTCCCGTTAACTGATGTTGCTTCCTTACCAGTTATAGCTGTGTCTGTCTTGTCTTTCCACTTTCTAAGTAAGACTTATTAGAATACTCAATCATAGAATTATCCCCATATCCTGACAACATACAATTCAGAGTAAAGTCCCACTCCATTAAACCCTCCCCACAATTACCTACACTAGCCCACATCCTATAAAACTATACTAATAATATATCATTTCTGATACTCATTTAATTAAACACCCCACAATTTCATATGGCATGGTATCTCCCTTGAGGCAACAAGAAATAACTCAACCTGTTCAACTAAAGTGTTCCTGGTTGTCTTTGGCTGGAGGGCAGTGAGATTAACCAATATGAAAGTCATTTATAGGAAACATTTCCATGATGGATTTATTCACAAATACAAGAAAAAAAACTTACTGGAGGAAGTGAGGAAGTGATTTGTTTTGAATTTGAGAATTTATTTATAATTTTTAATTACATATTAATCAAAGTAGGATATTTATATTTACACACTTTAAAGTAATGTTTACATCAATTTTTTGTTTTAAAGATTTACATGAATCAATGTTTAATGAAAATTGTTTTCTGAACAGTAGTGATGAAAATATTAACATGCTAAATAAATAAAGGAATAAACATTTCCTCAGGTTTTGTTTGTTTAATAAATCTACTTGTCCATACCATGTTCAAATTTCTAATCACATGCAAATATTCACCTTTGAATATCTGCTACCCCATGTCTCTAGAATAGATTATTTTATAAGGAACTAGGAAAATGCAAACATTAAATCGCAAATAAAATGCAGTGTCTTTAAAAGCTGCCTTTATGAGCATTATCTAATGTATGCATGCTCTCACATTAATACATTTTTTTAACACAAACAGTTTTCATGGGATTTATGTGCATTATACTATTTATGAAGTTTAATATGATTCAACATAATAAAGGCATTTGCATTTCAACAGGATCCTTCAGTAGATTTTTGTGCCAAGAAGCTTACATTGCTTTATAATTCATTTGCTTCGTAGCAGTCTCTGGACAGGATATTTCATGCCCTGGCCTTATTACTTGGCGGCATTTAACTCTCTCAGACACTAAACACTTAAAGAACAAAAAGCCAACTGTCTTTATGATAGAAAGTATCTCTATATTTCTCACTCTCTGCTTAGTTATATAAATTTCTTTTTACATCCTTTTATCATACAACAAACACAAAACTCCGTTCTCATCCTCCCCACCCTGTGAACTTATTGTTCTAAATGTCCTAGAATTCTGTTGTATAGACAAAAATCTTGATTTTTTTAACATAAATTCATTCTAATTGCTTATTTACTTTTCAATCAGCTACAAACTAGGTAAATTGACATTACACGCTTCAAGGTCACTAATGACACCATTATTTTCATTTTATTTGACTTCTCTAGAGACTTTGATATTATAGATAATCCTCCTCTATATAATAACCCACGTTCTTTGGTTTCTATGACTCAGCTTTTCTCTTTCTCTTATTTCTCCTCTGTCAGATAATCCCCCTTTACTGTCTCATTAATGATAAAGTTTCAAAATCTGTGATTATCCCTCTTCTCTTTCCTCTTCACACCTTCCTCTAATTGACATTCACCATTTCCCGGCTTTAAAACAACCTGCCCCAGGGGTGCCTGGGTGGCTCAGTTAGCTAAGCAGCTGACTTCGGCTCAGGTCATGATCTGACGGCTCATGAGTTCAAGCCCCGCATCGGGCTTTGGGCTGACAGCTCGGAGCCTGAAGCCTGCTTCGGATTCTGTGTCTCCCTTTCTCTCTGCCCTCCCCTGCTAATGCTCGATCTCTCTATCTCTCAAAAATAAATAAACGTAAAAAAATAAAGAAAACAATCTGTTCTTTGATGACTGCTAACTATACAGCTCTGTTGCACAACTTCATCTTGGAACTTCTGGTTCAGATATTCAACTTTCTCATTAGCAATTCCACCTAACTATGGTGCAAGCTTTCGTTACCGAACATACCTACCAAAAACTCTTGAATTTTTCCTAAAATATTCTCTTTCCTAGTGTTCTCCATCCTGCATGTTTAGAAGGCACCACTTGCATGATTTATCTGTTTTTATTCATCGTGTCTATTAAACCATCAAATCCTCTTGATCTTGCATACAAAACATCACAAGTATGTTTTTCTCTCTCCATTTCCTTGGCCAAAATTTCTGAATAGTATCAATGTATGGTGCACCTAGGGAACTGCAGTACTTCCTATCTCTTTCCTGTTACTCTCCTTACTACCTGCAGCTGGTACTGCTGCTTCTAGTCTCAGAATCCATTTTTTTATTACTTCTTTCTTTAAAAAAAATGGGACTTCAAATTGGGCAAATTTAGAGGGATTAATGCTCATGTCATTTAGGGAGAAGTTCTACTAGGCTTAGTAAAAAGTAGTACATCACACTCCTGTAGGGCAGGATTTGTTGAAAGGACCAGTCAATGAGAGCAACTGAGCAAATGAGAGCCAACAAGGTACCATGAAGGGAATATGTTCAAGTTATGGAGGAATAGGATGAGTTTTCTGCAGAATGTTCTTCTATTCCTATTTTTATAGCACTTATTCTTGTACCACCTAGAAAGCAGAGTGGTCTTTACAAAATGAAAGAGAAGTCATAGCATTTGGATCCTTAGAAGTCTTTAGTTCCTTCCTAGTAGACCAAGAATAAAATAGAAGCCCTTTACTTTAGCTTAAAAGGCCATGAGGTCCAGCACAAGTCAGTACAGAACTGCTAACTGAAGCCAGTAATAAATGGGTTTTCCTAAAGGAATCATAATTTGTATACAACAAAAATTCTTAATATTCTTACAACAAAAATTCCTATAATTCTTAACATTAAAAATGTGGACATGGGAGGAAGAACATTCAGTACATCATACCTTTCATCCCTGACAAAATCCCTTCGCAATGACAGAAAAAAATAACAAACAAATGATCTCATTACAGCCTGGCCTACTGAGAAGGATACCATAATAGACCAGAAACATTAAAATATTTCTGGAATTTATAAAAGGATGACTTCTGATTGTTGAAGAAACAAAACTGAGGAAATTGGAACTCAGGTAAATGAGTGAAAATCTAACAAGTGTATTTATTCTTTTTTAGAAACACAGAAAAAAAATTTTCCAAAGACCAGAAATAGAAAGAACTTTGGTTCAGGGTAACTAGTAGGAAAATTGGGAAAATGATTAGCAGCAGGAATATACACCAATGACCTATCCCTAGCTGGCAGTGGATGGATGCAACTCTTTTCTCTAGAATAAAATCCAATAATTAGAAAGAACAGCTTTATTTACTAAAAGCTATGGGGACAGTTTGCTATAGGGAGACCCCAACTCTAGGCATTTTTCTATTGAATAAAAAAACTGGAACAATGCCACATATAGTGTTATATGACACTGTAATGGACAGCGTTCTTCTAAACTCGGAAGTAACCTCTCTAAAACAGAGCATAAACAGCTTGGCTCTAAATCCCCAAACACTCACGATGACCAGTACACTTATAGTCATCACCTGGGTCACTCTGGAGGAGAGTAATTTTACATGAGTACACAGATTAATTCAAGCAACAGATTTTGCGCAACATTGAACATATTCTATGAATTTAGGTAATCAGTCTAGATTCACCAAACATTTGTGATAAATTTCTATGGTAGATAGGCATCAAACTGGAACAAAATTCACAAAACAAACATACAAATAAATAGGAGTACCAATCTTTAAGAAGTACTGTTTAAAATGGAAGGGAAGCTATATATGGAGAGAACAATCTAATTTGCTTACACAAGCATATTTTGACAAATGTCACATGTATGTAAAAATAATTGAATAAGGAAATAGGACACAAGAATTTTTAATAATTAAAAAAATTGCCAAATTATAAGTATAAATCAACAAAAAGATTCATGATAAGGCTGAAGATCAGGTTGGTTACATGCAAAGGTAAGTTAAGGGATTCCTCCACAAATAAAATTTAAAAATTTACTCTGCTTTTCTTCCATTTCAACCTTGCTTCCTTCTTTTGAATCTGATATTCAGGCACAATTTTGTTCTCTGTATTGGTAAACAAATCTTTAATTTTGTCTTGGATTTATTCTTTTTATTTTTACTTATTATTTCTGGACGATTTGCTTACCTAAATCTAACTCATTGGGACCCAATACTAAAACCTACACATTTCATGGTACTTTATATCTGTTAGAAATCCTTTTTAGTGAAAGAATCAGTTAGTTGACCTGTCATCTGGAAATTGGTGGGCTCAAGGTTTGCAGGTTAACAACATCATCAAAAGCTTAAAATCTATCTACTTGCTCTCTTGTCTTTTGTCTTGGCACTTAATCCACATGTTCAACACAAGCAATGGTGCTACAGTCCCAGCACTATTGTTGCATTCATGATGGAAAAGAGAGAAACACAGTGGTGAATGTGAACTCTTCTATCACGTAAGGGAGAACATCCCCATGAGCTTCTAGAAGAGTGTCTCTGTTATTTCATAGGCATATGTGTGCCACCATCACAGGAGCTAGTACCTTCTTTTTTGAAATCAAGGTATATTCAGTCGGTACTTGAAAACATTTCAATTTTCTAAGAGGTGAGAGAATGGTTATGGTTTGATTAAGCATGGTCAAAAGATCATAACACACGTACCCTGGTAGAAACAGGTAAAACAACAATAAGCATATATGGAATCTTTGTGAAAATCTTGACTGTGAAATAGAGGAATGTAGTTTGGTGGAAGTTGAAGAGATGGTGTAAAAAGACTATGTGTATATAAGCCACCTTTCATATCTACACACACACACATACATACATACATACACACACACACACACACACACACACACAGTTACTGCTATTTGGTTTTTGTTAATGGGATGAACTTGAGCATGGATAAGAAGCTGGATTTAGTCTCTTCCCTCCAGTTCCATACCTGTGGACACAGTATGGACACTTTTTGTCCTTATCCACAAAATGACAACACACAGAATCTCTTTTAGTCCAGGAAAAAACAAAACAAAACAAAACAAAAACCAAAAAAATAAAAACAAGCAAACAAAATCTCCCACAAAATTATTAGTAAACACTCCAAATATCACAGAAGGTTTTGTAAGCTATATGGATGGGGGATTTTACATAATATATACACAATAAATAATTTAAAACTCCCTTAGGCATTTTTTTCATATTCCATTGTCTCCCTGTTATGATAAAATTATATCTTGATTTGCCTGAACAATCCTAATTTGCTCTAGAGTTTGAGAATACTTATTGAGAGCATCCTGTACTACTTTTTAGGAGTCATAGTTTACCTATGAAATGATATGTTTGCTTTATTACACTTGGGTCATATAACTAGTCATCAGTCAGTCATGAGGTGATTCTTTCCTTGAACTTATCTTAATGGGATTTCCTTTCTCCCCCACCCCAACTCAATATTTTAAAATTTTCATATCTTTATTTACACACAATCTCTCTTTTTAACTAAGCCTTGAGTTTGGCCAGCACTCATTTCCTAGGCATCATGTTCAACCACAAGAACTTATTAAAATCCATTCCCCACATAAACACCATGGGAATTCTCATACCTCTTGCTAAAACATCTCAAAATCTCTCCAAACTTAAAAAGGAGGAAAAGACAAAGAGAGAGAGCAAAATTGATATATTTATTTGGATTTCATCAATACACATCATTGCATCAGGCATTTAAGTCACTTCTGTTTCAAAATATTTTTTAAATGGATGTACTGTTCATTTTTTTGCATGTTTTAGCTAGGTTTCCTGCATTACCATCATTTTCAGCCTCCTGTTTAATAGAAATTTATCTTTAATAAAGATCTGAAAGCTTTATTAAGTCTAAACACAATGATTTTCTACAAATAGCATATTTTTTTAAATTTTCAAGTCATACTTCCTATTTAAAATAGATCTCAGGTCACATTTTTATGTTTAGAATTGACACACTTATTAAATATGATGGTATTATTTATTTTTATTTTGGCTCAGTGATAACAAATCCTATTATGGACAGATTCTCTTTTTAAAATGTGAGATGGCTTTTTCGCCACTCACAAGATAGTAAAAATTAGTAATATTAATATAATGATGTAATAATTTAATATAATGATGTAAATCATACTTTTCCACAAACCACTAAGCAGTAAATACTTCTCTAGATGATTACTTTAAGGATTTTGGAAAATATTATGTAAACTGTAGATAAACATCAATAGAAAATATATTGTCAATCATACGTTTGTCTCAAAATACCTAGATATATATATATCTCATGCATATACATGAGAAAACATGAAGTGAATCCTTTCAATTTATTTTAAGATCTTAATCTACTTTCTTTAACTCAGTCACAAACATGGATAAAGCCTAATTGATTTGGTTTCTTTATGTTTTTATATAACACTTTTGATTTTTATCCCAATCACTTAAGATTGCTATAATATACAATAAAAATTGCTTGGTTGACAGCTAAAGAATAGGTTTGAAGCACAAACACATGCATAAATATAACTGAAAATGGAAGGAATCAGTATTCAAAAATAGGATCTGTCAAACAATTCCTTATAATAATTCCAATCAAGTGAATTCCCTTAAATATTCCACTTAAAGTATGCTTTACTATTATAAAACACCCGTATAAAATAAGAAATAGAATTCCAAGTACAGTTCATGACACTTTTTATTCATGATAATCCTATCATTTCTTCATGCTATTTCAAATGTCATTACCATAATCCCTTAAATATTTTTTTGCTTTTAGCTTCTTATAATATCTTGGTATACCAATTGAAGAACATTTCAAACAAAAGGACACTTTCTACTTTATGATTAGATGAGAAATTGAGTTTCAAATAGATTCTCCCAATGTATTCATATATATTTTTTTCTGGCTTTAAATTATATAATGTATTAAACTTTTCTTCTCTTTTAGAAGTGAATTTTGAATGACACTATTTTTATCATATCTCAACACGAATTCTCATCTAAACTAGCTGACATTATTATTCTTTTATTTCAAACTTTGATTTCCCATGCTTTTATTTGCTAAATGGCCTTTATATGCTTTGATCCTTTTTTGCCTATTATACACAGAACTTAGTCTTTAAACTTATCATCTCTCACCTGAATCCTCCACTTCATTAGTATTCCATTTTCTCTAATCTCTTTATCTCTAAATAAGCTCTGTTTTTTTTACTCTTATGTTTTCAAAATGACATAAAAACAGACATTTTTTTATGCTAATGCCCAGAGAAAGATTTTAGTATATACAAATTGTTTGGGTGCAGTTCCTACTATCATTAAAAAATCTACCCTTGAATAACTGTTAATTTTAACAGATCCAACACGGGCATAAATTATTCTTTTCTTTCTTTATTGAAAGATTTTCTTACTGGTTTAGCTAGATTAATATATAAAAGTAGCTGAAACGTTTTGCTGGCTGTATAATGTATATAAAATATGCGTCCATAGAGAATGAGAGATGGAAAAATGTAAATATATTAAATATATTTATATATAATATTCACTAAACTAGACACCACTGCTGTGTCTCATATATAAAATGGTATCATTTGAAATAAGCTTATGCATTTAACTATTAAAACAGTTTAATATAATTCAACTTTATTTTTATAATTGAATATCAATATTGTCAGTCTCCATATTTTAATATATTTGTAAACTAGATATCATAGTTTATGCAGATTATTTTTTTTAATTTGTTGCAAATTTTACTTACTTATAAATTATGGAGGCTGGTAGATAATCATATTAGAGTAATCAACAACACCACAGATGAAATTATTTAATATATGAGACATAGCATAACAGAAAATAAATAGGAAAATGTCAAATTTTATTATGCAAACCAAGGAATTATTTCTTTAAAAACACCAACAATAGGATGGGTCTTTGATAAATAAAATGAAGGCTCAGTTAAGGAACACACAAACAAACTGATTAGGAATTAAAATAATAATTGCATATTTTATGTAAGTTTATGTACACAAAATGCAGACATGCATTTGAAATAAAATATAAATGAAATAATTTTGAATGGAATATAATTTGATAAAATTAACTCAGAAGTGACAGAATATTTTAATAGTCTCAAATGTCATTATAAGAACCAAGAGATTCGAAGCTACATCTTTCTTCAAATTCACTGAGTTCATCTGTTATCATATACATTTTTAAGACATTCCACAAACCTTTATAAACAATTAGTACAGCTATGAAAATAAAACAGAAAAGGAAGAAAAAGATATGACTGGAATCTTTAATCTGCCTTATGAATAGAGGTGGAAAAATCTATGTAAGGACTAGACAATCATACCGAGCTAAGTACTTGGTTTATTAAGGGATTCATTATTTCAACTCCATATATTATTCTCAGTAGATGACAAAAAGTTGATTAAATTTGAAAATCTATTCCTGAATAAAGACTCAGAAAACTAAAAATAGAAGATATATTTCATAGATTTGCATTTCTAGGACTAGAATAAATCTACTGAAAAATTATAGAGTTAAAGCTTTCTATTAATGTCAAAAAGATGAAAAAGTCTTCACTCTGCAGTGTGTCTATTCTTTAACACTTTGCAGTCAGAGTCTACACTGTAAGTGAAATAAAACCATAAATGCTGAAAAGGGCAACAGTTACTAGATTTTTTTCTAAATATATTGTTACATGACTTGAACATGCCAGACTATAGGCTGCAAAATATTACACCTAATATTAAAGATTGGTACATTACATTAATACATGTTCAATACAAAAACCAACTTTTCTATATAACATTATCAAAATAGAAGATTCTGGGTGAAGGGCACTTGGGTGGCTCAGTCCGTTAAGTGTCTAACTCTTGATTTAGGCTCAGATCATGATATCACAGTTCAATTCGTGGGAGGGAGCCCCACCTCGGGCTCTGCACTGACAGAATGGAGCCTGCTCTGTGTTTTCTCTCTCCCTCTCTCTCTACCCCTCCCCAACTCGCCCGTGTGCTCTCTGGCACACTCTCTCTATCAAAATAAATAAACTTAAAAAAAGAAGATTCCAGGTGAAAGGGAGAAAAACCTGTCTTTCACAAGAAAGTTGCTGTATGGAAAACATATATAGACATATATACTTCACACATCAAAATCCTACAATCACTATAACACACATTTTTAATAAGATTTTTTACATCAAAACTGATTCTCATTGTTTTTTCAAAAGAATAGGACAAGAATAATGAAACATTTATGAAGTAAGAAATGACAGAACTGAATGGAGCACATTCACCGCAAGCCAGCTCCCCTCCTCTAAGCTACTGGTATGTAGTCTTCTATATCAATAGACTTTATTATACATTCCATAAGTAAAGAATAATATAACAATAAAGTACCTTATTTCTAAGAAAGATAGACTCTCTAGTTTATTGAATTTTCTAGTTTACTGAATAGTTTTTGAATTTTACTTCAAGACTTTTTTAGTGATTATTTTTTAAAGCATTAAAGATAACCTTGAAGTATCTCTTGCTGTCTTGTGACCTCAGGCTGTCCCCCCTAATGTGGGGATAGGTGGAAACACAGAAGGGCAGTCTTTCTCTTACTCTATTAGTTTTAATTAGAGAGAAAAGAAGGGTTATATTAGGGAGTATTATCACTTTCAATCCATATGCTCTTAACATTTCTGCACCCAAATATTGTTACCCAAACTCAAGTTCGGCTACCTGTCAATCAAAAGGTGAATATTGAAGAAATGAGTTTTGATTGGAAAGGAATATGAGCTTTATTCAGGAGGCCAACAACTGGAGGAGAGGCAGACTCTTGACAAAAAGCGAATCCTGAAGTTTCTGCCTGGCCCCAGGATATTTAAAGAGGTTTAAGGCAGTTAATCAGTAAAGGGAGTGCAGTGGTCTGTAACATTTCTTGATTATGTGCAGATTTGGTGTCAGCCACAGACGTTATCACAGTGCTCAGAGGTTGTGGGGGGGGGGTCTGGTTCCTTAGTGCCCCAGGGGGTTGTGCAAGAGGTTTCTGTTTTGTGATGTGCAGAAGTCCTCTGTTCTTTCTAGGAAAGAAGGCATGATGTATAGATGTAGAAGGAAAAGTGAATCAATCCTGCAGGCTCAGGGCGTTTGTTAAAGCTTAAGGACTAATAGGATGGTGGGAGAGGCTGAGGTGGCTTCAATATTAGTATTGTAGGGAGGTGCCTAAGAAAGTTTCCTTGTGAAAGTGCTGCTCATAATCTGAATATTCAAGCATTAAATATTCTTTTTTCCCTTTTTTGTGACACTTTATTAATTCAAGCTCTAAATATTCTATTACAACCTCTAGATTTTGCATGTTTTAGAAACTAAATGGGGCTGGATTTACTTTCTGTTTAGTATTGCTTTTATAACAATTTATGATTTTTTATCATAACTGAACACTAGATTCCTTGGGTGACTTACAAAAAGGAGGATAGATACAGAACTACACTGCTGGATTTTGTTTTAATTCATCTGGGTGGATTTAGGTATTTATATTATATTAAAAACTCACTAGATAATTCAAGTGTACAGACAGGTTTGGAAACAGCCTAGAATCAAAATCAACTATCAGGTATTTGAAATGAATATTTACCATACAAAAAGATTTTCTATTCAATATCCACACTCAGAGGAGACCAATTTGTGAACTAGAATTTTAGTGAGTTTATTAAAGAGAGGAAATCTGAGTTCAGGTCTCTGAAAAACTCCCAAGTCTTATAAAACTGTTGAAATCAAAAGGCAACTTCAAGCGTGAGAGCTGTGCAGTAAAAATGAAATTAATCACATTGTTAAAGCATTATTATGATGGCTGTTCTAAGATCTTTGTTAGTTGTTCCAACATAATCTCGGACTTGGCATCACCTGATTTTTGGTCATGATTTTTTTGGTTCTAGGTATGAGGGATAATGTTTGTCCTTAGGTTTTGGATAGTCTATTAGGAGACTGTTGATACTATTTGAATCTATTATTTCATCCAGCATTGATCCTGTTCAGGTTTAGCATGCAGTTTCTGGCATGCATTTGTAGGCTATAATTCCATTGACATCTTTTCTAGCTCAGGCTTTGCAATGAGTTTCTGGTCCTTGTTCTTTGGCCTTGACGAGGGCTCCCTCTCTACCCTTGCTGGTGCTGCCGGTTGGGGCAGAAGGCACCACCTGAGACTCCCCGCTAGGTGGTGGGGATGCCCGGTGGAGAATGTTTTCTTTCCCCTGTTCACCGCACACAGGATGCTTTAAGTTTCTGGTTTATCTTAGCTGAGCTGTGTGAGGAAGGAAAGAAATACCTCTTTGGGCTGTTTTCTGCCACAGGGTGACAACCAGGAAATCCTGAGCCTAGCTAATTTTCTGCTTCAGAGTGGATGAAGGAAATATCTGACCTGTTGGAGCTGGGATTTGGTCAGATCAGTTTTGCTGTTGTAAGACGGGTGGACAAGTTTGTCTGCTGCTCACTGATGTCACTGCCACTGGGTGTGGGTCAATGAATGAATCTCCTACTAGGTCTCTGCTGAGCTTACCCTTTCTTAGTCATTTGGCCAGAGAGCAGGTTTCTCTCTCTCTCTCTCTCTCCTTCTCTCCCTCCTCTCTCACTCTCTCACTCTCTCTCTCTCTCTCTTTCTCCTCTGTGTGTGTGTGTGTGTGTGAGACTTTCTTATGCCCGTTGGCAGTTCTGGGTAAAAAATAAAACTCTGGAGAACTCACTGAAGTATATACATCTTTAAGAATTAAGTGCTCTAGCCAATCTATCTTATTTTTACCTTTCAGAGCACTTTTATGGTTGTTTGTCAAATTATTTCTAAAGTATTTTGATGTATTTAGAGGCTAGGAGAAGAGCAGAGTGAATTTATATCATCTTATCT
Source organism: Cryptoprocta ferox (assembly GCA_028646485.1). Lineage (NCBI taxonomy): Eukaryota > Metazoa > Chordata > Mammalia > Carnivora > Eupleridae > Cryptoprocta > Cryptoprocta ferox. The sequence goes on from CM053572.1 coordinate 126,067,143, forward strand.
GGGACCAGAAGTATTTAAATTGAAAATGATTTTTATCAGTGGAATTACTATTAAAATTAGTTCCTTTAAAAACTATAATAACTGGGGGGGGGGAGAATCTGTATTAACAATAATATCTACACTCTCATTCAATTGTCTCTACACTTTGTTATCAATAAAATAGTAGAAATCCATAGCCCCTACCCAATTTTGTCCTGAATATATCCTTTCCTATTTTCCCAATGCTGGATCAACTACCAAGTGAATATTTTAAAGTTCTCTGGCTGTCTTTTCCCATGGCTTCTGTTAATTTCAATTTCATTCCCAATTCTTTTTCTTTTGATATGTTGCCCTATTCTCACTAGATTCATGTCTATTTAATAAACTGGTTTCTAGTCTGTAGTTTACATTTCATCCCTAATAAATTTAATACCTGGTATTTATAATGCTAATTATTTAAAACTACAAATATTCTATGATAGTTTCAAAATTAAAACTAAAAAAAACAAACTCTCAAATGTTATGATGTAATCAAATCAACTCACTTAAAATAATACTCAAAAAATAAAATAAAATTCAAAATATTGGAAAAATAATTCCTAAAATAACTAACTCAGGAGACTTTTTTACTATTAAATATAATCTATAATAGTAAGTAATTATGGAAGTCATAGAAATATAAAAGTAAATTCAAGTCCATATTCATCTAATTGACATGTTCTAGTAAAAGTATTTACCGTAAGGGCAAAGGTATTAGAATTCATTAGCTAAACTTATTCAAATAAGTTTTCTGTTTGTTAGGATTTAAGAAACTTTGTGAAATATACAGTAATTAATGATAAATTATTTAGTAGTGTGCACAGTAAGCAAATAAAAATGTAGCCTTCAATAGTTTTCTAGTCAGCTTTTTTTGGACAAGCATTTATGATTCAAACATTTACCATTTTAACATTTTTTTTACAATCCACATAGCAAGAGAAAGTTATAGAACATATTTCAAGTTATTTTATGATTATGCAGAAAATGCTACATAACAGTAAAATTTAATGAGTATGCACTACCAAACAATTAAAATTTTCTTTCAGAGACATATGGTACATAAGTTAAAAATGTAACATGTAAGGTGGCTATTTTTTATTACTACACAGAATGAGGTAGAAATAGTATTCTCCCAAGAATTCCAAAATATGGCTAAATCTAAAGAAATGCATCATGAACTGCTGAATAAGAGGAGCTCTAATCTGCAATATGTTTCATTTCTCCATGTATCTCTTATAAATTACTGCTCTAACTGCTTAAAGATTTCTAGGATCCATTAGCAGTGGACAATCATGAAATATCAGATAATATAGATTAATTCTTTAGATATATACTGTAGCTTAATCCTAATTCTTAAAAAGTACTTTCTAGGGGACTCTGTGTGGCTAGGTCTGTTGAGCATCTGACTTGATTTAGGCTGTGATCATGATCCCAGGATTGTGGGATTGAGCCCCACATTGGGCTACATGCTGAGCATGGATCCTGCTTGGGATTCTCTCTCCCTCTCTCCCCAACCCCCTTCTCTCCCTCTCTGCCACTCTTTCCTGATCGTGCTCTCTATCTAAATTTTTTTAAAAGTGTTTTTCTATACAATAATTATATAGCTTAAATAAAATGTGTTTAGAGGTATTATATTTCTCATAATATATTTTAAATAATTAGTTTATGCTATAGGAAAATTTGATAACTCTATTTATGATAATTTTTTACAGTTTATTTATTTATTTTGAGAGAGACAGAGTGAGCATGAGTGGGGGAAGGGCAGAGAGAGAGAATCCCAAGCAGGCTCCTCAGGGTTGGTGTGTAGAGCCTGATGCAGGGTTCGAACTCAAGAAACCATGAGATCATAACCTGAGCTGAAATCAAGAGTTGGATGCTTAACTGATTAAGCTACCCAGGAGCCCCTATATTTATATTAAAATTAAAGACTATATAGAAATGAAGGCTTTCAAGGGAATTAAACAAAGTAACAAACTGTTAACTGTATCTCTTTGTAATGAAATAAAAATAAATGTTATGTTATGGTGTCAAAGTTTGATTATTTAAATAGACATCTGATGCATTCCTGTCACTGTACAGAAGACAAAAAAAATGCTTATAAAAAATTGAAGAGTATATTAATTGTGCTATATTTGGTATTTTCAGTTACTCTGAAACTGAGCTGTTATTTGGCATTTTGTTTTTCAGTCTGCAAAAACGATACCAGTACTAAGAATAGATAACAGATGACAAGTTTATCTAGAAATATTATAATAATAATAGTTTCTGAAACAAATACACTGTATAAAAATAAAAATCAACATTTACCTGATTTAAAAAATTACACAGGAGATATTTATTTTTATTTTACTACAAAAATTTTATTATCATTATTGTTTTACTTTGTTTTAAAGGTTTCAATATGAAATAATAGACTAAGTATGATAAATGGCTATCAAACTACCCTTCTGACTGAGGATAAATCTAAAACCATGATAAATATCTGAAACAACTGTTTTCAGAATTTTGACAACAGCAATAATTCTTGGGATAATATATACACAAAAGGTCTGGGGGCTACACAAAGGTGAGAGACCACCAACCAGCCAGAATAAAGACACCTCTCTGAACACTCTAAGAATTCAGTCCAGACCCAAGAGTGGTTCTGTCTTAGCTGTAAGGTTACTGCATCCATACACTACAGGATACTCTAGACAAGTCTCAGGCAATCTGAGCATCAATAGATGAATCTGATCTGCTAGTAAATTAACTGACTGCAAGAGTAAAAGTCAACACTAAATCCATACACTCAACAATGTAGCATCCGCAATTTCCAGTGTACAATAAATGCTAAATATATGAAGAGACAGGAACATGGGTCCCATAACCAAAGGGGAAGATTCATAGATAATGATGAGGTTATAATTCACCCCCCCAAAAATTAAACATTTAACAAAAAGAATCAATGTAATGAATGAGAGGATTGAGAATCTCAGCAGAAAAATGGAAATCAAGAAAAAAGGAATAACATGAAAATTCTATCACAGAGAGAGAGAGCTTCAGTGAAATGCAGGATTTGTCAAAGAAAACACATACATACATACATACATACAAATAACCACCTAGTGATGGTTTCTGATAATGACATTCACAGCAAGAAAATGAAGAAAATTTTAAAGAAAGATTTGAGAGATGGAAATTCCTCTGGTTACAAAGCTAGAATTCCAGAGATTGCTTTGGGCAACCTTGAGGGTGGCATGTCAGGGGGAATGAGTGTTAGTGCCAGAAGAAGGATATACAAAGCCATTTGATGCACAAGTTCTGATAAAATGAGATGTTCTGTGTGACTGAGAATTCTTCAGTGATTGAGGGAAACAAAGACGTAGGGCATAATGGGATTTTTCCTGGGTAGTATTCCAGAAAACTCTGATGATTGGCCTCATTTTAGAGATGGCCTTTGGGCAATGGAATGGCAAGGGAAGGAGATGTAGGAGGAGGAGAGTGCAAGAGATGGTCTTCTCAGGGGCACATCAAGTTCTGGCACTCGAGATTCTGTTAACACTTGCAGCGCATACTTTTTAAGATGGATTATGAAGAGTCTAATGTGGCCATTTATTTTCATCAGTGTTTGTTTACCAAAATTGGAATGGGAGCGCCTGGGTGGCTCAGTCGGTTAAGCATCTGACTTCAGCTCAGGTCACGATCTAACAGTTCATGGGTTCGAGCGCTGTATCAGGCTCTGTGGTAACAGCTCAGAACCGGGAGTCTGTTTTGGATTCTGTGTCTCCGTCTGTCTCTGCCTCTCCCCTGCTTGTGCTCTGTCTCACTCTCTGTCTCTCAAAAATAAATAAATATTAAAAAAAATTTTTAAATAGAAATGCATTCTATATACTTCTTGGATTTTTACTTTTTTTTCCCTTTAACTGGCTCCCTAATGGAAAATTTTCCAATTCAAACTGCGTATATTAGCCTCAATTTTACTCTATAATAATGTACCTTTAATTCAAAAGTTTAGGTAATAATAAATATTCCCTCTTTTTAGATTTTATTTTGTTTTGAATTGATTTCTTGACACTAAAGACAGCTCTGTATATTATCTACTGTTGGTCGTGGTTTTCCTTTACAGATGGATTCTTGGGTGTGGGATGGTAAGAATTCAGTCAGTATTACATTCATGTTTATGTTAACATGTAACAACAAGTTGCTTTCTTTATATAAATAAACATTTATATATACATATATATACATATATTTATGTAGATGTATATTTATATTTATTTTGAAAGAGAGCATGAGTTGAGGAGGGGCAGAGGGAGAGGGAGAGAGAGAATCCCAAGCAGGCTCTGCACTATTGGCTCAGAGCCCAACATAGGGCTCAAACTCATGAGCCATGAGATCATGACCTGAACTGAAACCAAGATTCTGTTACTTAACAGACTGAGCCACCCAGGTGCCCAGAAATTGCTTTCTAAGAAGTTGTAACAATTACAATATGCAAAAGAAGTGTTGAAAGTACATTCTTTCCTCCAATCCAGGTCGATTATGGATATTATCATATATCTATTTTATTGTTCACCAGTTTAGTAGGTAAGAAGTGATGATAAATTAGTTTAATTTGATTTATCTGAATCCTAGAAAGATTCATCCTCTTCCCATTTGTGCATTTGCCACCTAGATTTGTTTTTCTGAGGATTATCCTTTCAAGTACTTTGCACTTACCATAGTTCATTTTAAATTTGGTTACCAATTTAAATGAACATTTATTGATTCTAGATAAATAATATGTCACATGATTTTTCTTGTTAATAATAGCGGTAGCATTGTCCATTGGCCATGTTCTCAGATAAAGTAGCCATTTGTAGATGCGGTTTCTTAGTCACATTGTCAATTGAAGTGCTCGAATTATGACTACTGACTGTCATAGGTCAAGTCAGATATAGAACCTTTCTATCATCTCAGAAATCTTTACAGGACATCATTGGGCTATATAGAATGTGCAGTTGTGTGTGTGTGTTTTTTTAATGAAGCCAAATATGATCTTGTTCTTATAATATTTGTTTTTTCTGGCTTGTTTTTAAAAACAAAGAAACAAACATTCTCCTATCTGTATAATATACATCTAATCTTATAAATGCTTTGCCATATGTTGCATTTTGTTAGGTTTTACAACACAAATTTTAATCTCCTGGCATGTATGAGGTATGAATTGAAGATATAATCACATTTTAACTTATTCCTCATCTATATTAAAAATAAAATGCTTATTGTCCTACAACAAGGCCCTATATACTAATCAGTATAGTTTTTTGGGGTATTCTATTATTTTCCAATGATCTATTTGTCTATTTCTGAATTAGTACCAAAATCTTACTATTACCATTGTCTTGCCATATATTTTTTTTCAATATTTGTTTGGAATAGCCCTTGCTATCATTTTCTATATATTTTAAAATTACTCTCAGATAATATTCTTTCATATGGACATTAAAATCATTTTGTTCAATCCCCAAAATAAACTTTCTTGGAATTCCATTTAGAATTATATTGCCTTAATATATTTCATTTTGGAGAATTGATTTTTTTATCATAGTATATCTTTTAAAATTTGATTCTAATCTTTTTTTTTCATTTTATTTGGTTCTAATTTTGTTTTATACCTTAATTATATTTTTCACTGATTTTATTTAACCTTAATTGTTAAAAATGTATTCTTTCCTTCTTTTTCATTTCTATTTTTCTTTTCTTCTCGCACTGATGCAATTGCAACTTTATGAAACTGTTACTGTTTTATAAAGAGTGACACTTTCTTGTTCTTTGTTGATGATGCTAAATCTTTTGTAGATCTTTTATATTTTACATAGCAATATATCTTTTCAAGCTGTATGTCCTTGATTTAAATCTCTTAAATAATCACCCCCATTGTCTGGTTCTAAAGTTATTTTTTAAAACCACATGATAAATTATCTCCACTCATTCTGGAATGAGGCTAAACTACTTGGGCAGCTTGATCCTACTGTCTCTATTTTTTCATAATCTTTATATTTTTAACTCTGCAGTGGGAGAGCAGGATGGTGCCTAGTTCTCAATTCAATTACAATTTCCAAATCTCATATGGACTTTATCATGGACTAAGTGGATTAAAAACAGAAAATCACTGTGTTATAGTTCTGGAGGCTGGGAAATTCTAAGATCGAGGTTCCTCACCATTTGATTTGGGGTGGTGTATCTCTTCCTGGCTTTCAAAGGACCACCTTATCACTTCTCACATGAGAGCAAGAGAGAAATTTCCCTTTCTCTCTCTATGTTCCTATCTCTTCCTCTTCTTACAAGCCACAGTCTTATCTAAGTAGGTCCCTACTCTTATGAACTCATTTAAGCTTAATTACCTCCTAAGGATTCTATCTCTAGTTATCATCACCTTGAGTGTTAGAGCTTCACCATACAGACTTTGGGGGAACACAATTAAGGCCAGAGCAGGAGCTCAGGACCACAAACTGGCAGAGGACAGACTATATGCCTTGTGGATCAGGAAGCTCTTTACTGGGTACTATGCAGTCATGGAAACCCAGAATTATCTCAGAAGAGGGCTAGATAGATGGAGGGCAGGTAGAAATCAGAGACTATTACTTTAAAGGACTATTAAATCATCAGATCCAGTTTTGAATTTGAAAGAAATAAGATCAGTTTCTCTTTTACTACCCACTGGGCAGAGGCTGATGGTAATAAATTATAAAAGAAGAAAAACATATTTCCTTTGTGGACTCTTAGTAAAATGTGAATATATTTATGAAGTTGATATATAGTCCTCTACATGTCAAAGAAAATGTTAGGGGAAAAGTGTACAAATAAAGAACACTTAGATAAATTGAAAAAGAAAATTTGAAGTCATGACAAGGGATATAAAAGAAATTAAAAAGGTAACATGACTGTAAGTTAGAGTGACAATTTTGGATGGTCCAAGAGATTTCTGATTTATGCCTCTTGTCCTAATTTAATTATTAATAATGAAAATTTTAATATTAAATTTTATAGATTGGTTGGATTACTGTAAATAGCTTGTCAGCAGAAAGCAAAGAAATGTTCAAAGACTAGAAGAGTCATTTATAAAGAACTCAGGAGTCAGTTTGAAGAAGTTCTAACAAACTAACAATGCAACAATTTGAGTATTAATAAGAGTAGTAATGCAATTGATTGAAATTTATAAATATTTTAGATCAATAAGCATATCTTTATGGGATTGTTTTAACTCATAAATCAAAACATCTAGAATTAGAATATCATGATTTTTCAATTCCTGATAAGATAAAGGAACTAAAGCATTAAAATCAATACCTTTTAACATCACAAATAAAAGATAACTAAACATTGTGTGCCTCTTATCCAAAGAATACCTTTGAAGCATTCTTGATGAAAGAGAGACATAAAGGTTGAGAGGTTGAAAGAGAGAGAGGGGAGAAGACAGAGGAGAGGAGGGGAGAGGAGAGGAAAGAATCAGTCCTCTAATATAATTACCAATTCAAAAATACTATGATAATGAAGGCACTTACTTAACAATTCTACAGGGATACAATCAGAAAAATATCCAGCATGTGTGTAACTCTATGCAAAGTCTATTCAGATAAATAAATTTTCATGGCTATAGAGAGTGGACTTTGATAATATTGTTATAATTTTTTATTTTAGGTTTTATCAATTGTGTTTTAGATAAAAATTTATGTGTTCTCATTTTTTACACATCTATACTAACGTGTTTATGAATGAAATTATATGATTCTGGAATTTGCATCAAAATAATCCATCAGGGTGTTAGAAATCGTATGTGGAGTTTAAATAAAGCAAAATTCTTTATGAATGGATACTTGCAGAAAATTTTAAGTTGTTACTTGTGTACTGACCACATTATTCTTATAGCTTTTTAAATATCTTTGAAATTCACTATAACAAACACTAAAAAAAAAAAAAAAAAAATATATATATATATATATATATATATATATATATATATATATATCCTGTTCTGTTTTCTTTCCAACCAGTTCTAGTATTTGGGATTTGCAGGTAATTATTTTGATTAAATAGAGGTAATGGTTGGCTAAGTGGTAATTCATTGCTTAAAGGCAGCAATTGATGTCAGAACTAATATCATGGTGTTTTGTCATTAATTCTAAGATGAGACTCTCATTGACTTTTCTTGATATATGAATTGTGACAGAAGATTTTTATTATGCACACTGGGTTTCACAGAAAGAAAGTAGGCAAATCTTTGATTAGATCCCTGATTTTTATTTGAAGTTTTGGTTAATGTGGTATTAATTAAACATATACCAATAAGTGAAAGGCATTTAAATTCATGTTTGTCACTGCAAGCAGAAAGAGAAATGTTAAGGAAAATGTAGGTGAGAATAAATTAGTTTTGCAGTTTAATTTAAGATGAGTAATCTAAGTCTTATACAGTTTCATTTTGGATGTTGTTACCCTATGTGCTCCACTTTGATGTTCCAGAAAGAGATGAATCATCAATAAATCTTTGAGTCATACTATTGTGAGAATTGTGGCAATTTCTTAAATTTCTTGTGACTTCACATGTTATACCTTCTAGAAAAATATCACTGAAAAAGTACCAATTTCTTGAGAGGTAGATGGAATTAATTTGGTGATGTTCTACCAATATTAAATTTGGTTAATTAAAACAGGGCAATTATGTGCACATTCAAATGGTGATATCATTATACAAGAATTTTTTCAAAAGAACTTTACACTATAAGCACAAACAATATATATATATATATGTATATATATATATACACACACACACATATGTAAGCACAAGCAATATACATATATATATATATAAGTACAGTATATAAAAATGAGTTAAAGAATAATTAAGTTAATAATAAGGGGAAGCAAGGCAAGTAATGAAAAGAAAGACACAAGGAACACAAAGGGCTAGAATGCCTTAATATGGATTTAGCAAATGTTTATGTTTGGAAATTTAATTGAGTTCTCTCTGGGTACCAGCTCATTTAAAATAATTTGGACACAACTCATATTTAAATCACCCTCTACTTTACAGTAAAAGAAAAATTCAAGTATAAGAGGTAACATTGTACTTTTTCTTCTAATGAATATTTAAGCATGAATGCTTCATTATAGAGAAGATATTTACAAAAAGACTGTGATCAGATTCTCAGATTTTTAAATTAGAAAATATTATATAATGTCCATATATATCATGTTAAAGCTTCAACATAAATATACACTGAAATTATTTATGCTAGCATAAATATTTAAGACAACATTCTTAACTACTTCCAGTGGTTTTTACACTGAAGTCTTCCTCTTGTGGAGATGTAGTGTATTTAAAACTTGTTCATTTTTTCCACTTTAATTTATTTACTGATGAAGAAAAAATTAAAATTGCTCTGGTAGTAATTGTTAAGGAGGTATTAATTTTCAAAATTTCTATGAATGAATGGTCCTATAATGATTAGTGTTGTTCAAAACTTTCTAAATTAGTCCTTCAGTTAATTCATTCCCTCCAAAGCAAATGCATTTGTATTTTTCTCTTAGAATATTTCAATGTTGCATTAACATTATTTTGTTATATTGAGTGTAAATTAACATGTGTATATTACAGTTTATTTTTTTTTGTGTGTGAAATGTTTGTTCATAGCTATAGCCTATGTTCTGTTGGTCTCTCTCTCTCTCTCTCTCTCTCTCTTTTGTTTTTGCTCTAAAATGTTCTTATATGTTTAGAATATACTGTGGAAATATTTCCCCATGGGTGATTTGCTTTTTTATTCAACTACAGTTGTTATTTTCTTAACATACAGGTTTTTTTTTTTTAATGGTCTATGATTAAATGTGTCGCTGTTTTCATTTTAAGCACCTAGGAGTTTGAATAATAGCACATATTCCTCAATTACTTATGAGAGATTCACCCACATTTTCTTCTATCACTTGTCTGGCTTTTTTTCAAATTAAAATCTTTGACTTACTTGAACTACATATCCTAATACATGATATGAGGAACAGACCCAATTTTAACATTTTCAACATGATTTTATAGCAATTCCAGAACCACTTATTTATTTTTTTAAAGAAATTTTTAATTTTTTGTTAATATTTATTCATTTTTGAGAGACAGAAAGAGCATGAGTGGGGGAGGTTCAAAGATAGAGGAAGACACAGAATCTGAAGCAGGCTCCAGGCTCTGAGCTGTCAGCACAGAGTCTGATGCGGGACTTGAACCCACGAACCGTGAGATCATGCCCTGAGCTAAAGTCAGACGCTTAACCAACTGAGCCACCCAGGTGCCCCAGAACCACTTATTTAAAACACCATTCTTTCCATGCTAATTTGAGATTGAAGCTTTATCATATATAAATTTCCATAGGCAAATTCTTTTGCATTTTCAAGACTTCTTAGATAGATATCTCTGTGTAAATTACTATAAAACTATACAATTAAACAGTTTTTCTAGTAAGGCAGTATTTGGAATAGTAACCATAACAAATGAGAAAAATCTTCTATTTGCTTTTCCATTGACCTCTCCAATGTATCTTCCAACATAATAGTAATTGCTTTATCAGAGTTTTTCAAAAAGTCTTACTTAGAAGTCCAGTGATGAAAGTTATTTTTCTTTAATTTTATATATTGAATTTTTGATCTGTCACCTACAACCATCCCAAGGTAATCTGATGGCCTTCTAGGCAATGTGGTACAATGTATAAATTAATTATTTTGGGTTATGTCCTTACACTACCATATTTTTACTCCTAATAAATGGGCGAGATCATTGTGATCAGCAACACTCTTTAAAAGCATTTTTTAAATGTTTTTATTTATTGCTGAGAGAGAGAAAGAGCAGGAGCAGGAGAGGAGCAGACAGTGAGGGAGACACAGAATCCGAAGCAGGCTCTAGGCTCTGAGCTGTCAGCACAGAGCCCAACTTGGAGCTCAAACTCACCAACCCAGAGATCATGACCTGAGCTGCAGTCAGATGCTTAACCGACAGAGCCACCCAGGCACCCCAGAAACGCTCTTTTTGATAGTCTGGAGGAAAGCCTGAGCGTTAAGACAGGCCAGTGGCTTCCTTGAGTTTGTCGCTCAGCCTACATACTAACCCCAGTTATTAAGATGAAACTGGCTTGGGACACCTGGGTGGCTCAGTCGGTTAAGTGTCCAACTTCGGCTCAGGTCATGATCTCACAGTCCATGGGTTCGAGCCCCGTGTTGGGCGTTGTGCTGACAGCTCAGAGCCTGGAGCCTCCTTCACATTCTGTGTCTCCCTCTCTCTCTGCTCCTCCCCCATTCATGCTCTGTCTCTCTCTGTCTCTCAAAAATAAATAAAAGTTAAAAAAAAATAAAATGAAATTGGCTCAAGACAAGGAGAATCATATTCAAAGTTAAGCACATGAGGAAAGACAAACATTCCCTCTCTACTACATATATTAGCCCAAGTTCTTCCTGTGGAGGCCCTTATTTGTTTTCTAAGGGTGATAGGAAAGTTAAAAACTTCAGCGTTAGAGAGCCTAGGCCATTCCTTCTCCTACCAATGACACAGGAAAATATCAACATATTAACACCATAAGAGAATACATCAATCTCCATTTTCATAATGTTTAACACATTCTATATTTCACCCATCAGCTTGTACTCCTTTTGAACTCCTCCTTTACATAAAATAAAGACATAGGAGTGCCAGGTGGCTCAGTGGGTTAGATGTCTGACTTCATCAGGTCATGATTTTGCAATTGGTGAGTTCAAGTCCCACATTGGGCTCTGTGCTGACAGCTTAGAGCCTGGACCCTGTTTCGGATTCTGTGTGTTCCTCTCTCTCTTCCCCTCCCTGCCTGTGCTGGCTTTCTCTCTCTCTCTCTCTCTCTCTCTCTCTCTCTCTCTTTCTCTTTCTCAAAAATAAATAAAAAATTTTAAAGCAACAACAGAAAAATAAGGACATAAATAAGGTCCATTTATAAGGTTAGGAAAAAGTGAACAGGAATTAATATGCATAAATTCACTCCCTCCTTTCCTGCAGAATTTTCCTGATGTTTACTTTTAAAGTGTTTCCCTTTCTTACTTCTGGAATTCAGTCAGCACCACTATAATATTGACAGACCTATGGCAACATTGGCAAAAGACTTAAATAGCTCAAGGATGATGGGGGTCATAGAATGGCATTAATCAGGGTGTGAGAAATGATTCTAGGAGGCTTCTATCAACACAAAATAGAGATAAGCTGTATGTGCATGTGGCTTACATAATCAAAGGTGCCCACAGGAAGCCAGAAAAATCTGTTAATATAAAAGCAAACCCTTGAATCTGAGGAAAAAACTATTGGCATCTGAAACTTGCTGTGGTTTCCATATTTGTGTATTTTCCTTGTCTGTGGAAGGCATTGTTGCTAGTGCATGGTGCAGGATAACGAGGTTTCTCACCAAGGAGCCAACATCCCAATGCATAATGTTAGGTTCTGAATGAAAATCTGAGTTGTCAAGGATTATCTCTGACCCAATAATAATTGTATGTTGCAATGTGCATGGTCAAGCACCCCAAACTAGATTTATCCATCTGTAATATATATATTCATGAAAATTTCTAGTTGATTAGAATAGAAGAGTACTGATAATATTCTAACATTTGTTATAAAGAATCAATACCAGCATAACTGCCAATCCCTGAGGAATGTTCTCTATTGACTCTCACTTTTTCTTCTGGGTTTAATTTATTTCTACTTGAAACAGATCCTGTAGTGCTTATTTCAAGGAGTTTTACTCCCACTTCCAAAAGAAAATTGTCCTCATTTTTGTTTCCTGTAAGTTAAACAACATGCATATATATCTATATACCTGAAATATTTGTCTCCATTTAACTCTATAAAAATGGCAGAAATAGTTTATTTGGTAACTAAATCTCATGTTGAAAATTTCCTTTGCCCTAACATTTTCAAAATATTATTCCATTGTTTTCTGGCTTCAGTTATTGATAATAAAGGGTCTCTTATTAGTCTCAGTAGTATTCCATTGTATTAATCTTCATGCCATCTTTGCTTTATTTTGAGATTCTACAGGTCAATGTTGTGTTTAAGGTTAAATTAGTTTTAATTTTATTCATTTATTCTATTCTTAACTCAGTGTTGTCATTTTATCACTTCTGAAAATTCTTAGGCTTATTTCATTAAGTTATTACATCTACCATTATTCGTTTTGAACTCAGGTTCAATATGTGTTAAAGCTTCTCACATGATCCTCCAAGTCTCATCACCTATCTTGTACATTGAATCTCTTTTCCTCTCTATGCTGCATTGTGGGTAATTTCCCCAAAACTATTCCAGTTCATTAAATTTCTCAGTTTAATTTAAAACATTTACAATCTAATTTTGCTTAAAAAATTAAAATAGCTATATTCAACATTTATAGGAAGTTTTAAAAAATTCTTTTAGAAACTTTCTTGACTATTTTAATGGTGTCCTAGGAATTCTTACTTTACACATAAATTACCTATAGAGTCTATGTAATAGTAGCTTTTTATCTAAAGAGAGAGAGGGAGACACAGAATCCGAAGCAGGTCCCAGGCTCTGAGCTGTCAGCACAGAGCCCAACGTGGGGCTCGAATCCACGAATGTGAGATCATGACCTGAGCTGAAGTCGGAGGCTTAACCGACTTAGCCACCCAGGCACCCCAGAAATGCAATTTAAAAGGAGTGTCATTGTGAATATCTATTATTGCAGATAACAGAATTTTTACTCAATTTTATTAGCATATATATAAGAAATTTAAGTCATAATCAATGTTTAAAAGATGATAATAATAGAACTTTGTTTTCCTTTTTAAAAGTGCTCATTTCATTTTATTAATTCAGAGTGGATTGCAATTATTTATGGGTGCATATATGGAGAAATATCCTTACCATTCATTTTTTGGTTTGCTATTATTATAAATTCCCCAGCAGCTAAATTGTCATTTATAACTTACATACCAGTAACTAAGCAACACAGTGCTGCCTCAAATTCTTTTTGGAATGAGGCAGGTATAATAAACAAGGAGAAAAAATTGTGGGAACAATTTAAAGTTTCTGCCATAAAGGATTTTGACTTATCTGTGCAACCTACATAAGTAATTCCAGGGTACTTTAAATACTTAAGAGGTAAAGGGTGATAAACAAAGTTAAAATAAGTACTGCTTGAATTTGCAGTCACGCTCTGGTTATATCAGCAAAAATGGTACATAGAGAACCTGTCCAAGAATAGCCTGTCTAGTTAGGTTTTCATTTCTGTGAGTAAAGAATATTCATTCCTGAACTGTTTAAAGGTTCTCAGCTGTGGTGTTTGATGTAAGATTTACGTGTTTGGTGAGTCCCACAGTGAGAGTCCAGACATGTTTCCTTGCTTCTGAGCCTTTGGAGACCCTGCCTTAACTCTAAAGCTGAGCTTGCAAGGAGGTTAACTGAGACCGCTCACAATGCCAGGTTAAATATTAGTATTGGACAGATTTGCGGAGTGCTTATGTTACTTAAGATTTAGTAGTGAGGCTTTCTTTGTGTCTGCCTCTACCAATGTGCATAAACTGCCCCTTTCCTGACTGCCTGACAAAATGAAGACCATCAACGTTCCAGACCACTGAGTATGGAGGTTCGTTGTGTCCAATGTAGTTTCCCAGGAAAATAAAGAGGACTCTGGAAGTCAGCTTGTTGAGGACATAATAAAGATGAAACGTTTTTCTCCAGGGTACATTCACCCATTTGACTGAATCCATAACTACACTCCATGAATTCCCGACCATCTCTTCATAGCTGTGATATATCCTGTGCAAAAGGAGACTTCTATTTTTTATGGTATGCTTACTACATATTGTTTTTCATTTTTGGCGTCTGGCTCTGTTCAGTGTTGTCAAGGGAAAAAAAAGGTAACTTCCTACCCTGTCTGTGCCACTCTTTTGTAAGAGACCCATTGCAAACAATCCATCACTGATTTTCAGTCTGAATGGACTTTAAAATATGCTTTATTTTCTTTAACACTTAGTGGACTTATTGAATCATTTCTATTGTTTCTTATAACTGTTTACATAAAATATAACTTTTTAGAATCGATTTTACTGTGGTAGGAGCTCTTTACATGGGATCTAACCTCTTAGCAAAATTTTAGGTGTTAATTAGAAGTACAATATTGCACAGCAGATCTCTAAAACTTATTTATCATGTTTAACTGAAACTTTATGCCTATGAATTAGTAACTCCACATTTCTCCCTCTAAGCCCCCGGCAACAACCATTACATTCTTCGATGCTATCAATTTCACTACTTCAGATATCTTATCTAAGTGGGATTATGAAATATTTATCTTTTTTTCTTAAGTTTATTTATTTATTTTGAGAGACAGAGAAGAGAGAATCCCTAGCAGGCTCCATACTTTCTTTCAGCATGGAGCCTGATGCAGGGCTGAAATGCATGAACCGGGAAATCATGACTTGGGCTGAAGAGTTAGGTGCTTAACCGACTGAGCCACCCAGGCTCAGGATTGAATCTTGTCAGTTTTTTTTATTTCATATTTATTTATATCTACTATTTATAATGTGTACATAGTATGTCTAGTAATAAATTTAAAATTTTGCCATACATATTTAACTTAGCAAACTTGAAATTTAAAGTTCTCTCCTCAGTACTAAAAATTTTAGAACAGTTTAATTATGATCGTCTTCATCCAAGTAACTTAATATTTGTGGTCAGGATTTGAGTTATTTTATCCTCATAGAATATTAAGTGTTCTTGTTAATATTGTTATTATTATTTTGTTATAGAACTAGACTTTATTCAGATGATTTACAAAAGTTTCTAAAGAATTTGTATATAGCTTTTTCTTTTTTATTAAGTTTCTTCTTCTTCCTGATATTTCTCCTCTAGATATTCCATTATTAAATTTTCTAGCAATAAACTGTTTATCATGACATATTGCTATTTAAATCCTGAAATATAATACTATTTACGTGTTACAATAGAAACAGAATGCATATTCAGATGGAATAATAAAGAACAGACTATGTGCCAAAGTGTGATCAAGTAATGAAAATCAACTAGGTATAATGAAGCATTCTGAGGCTAGAAACAGCAGGGAGAAATTCCTACCTCGAGGCCTGAAGCACTGAGGCGGGAAACTACAAGCAGGAAGAGCTCTGTAGGAAAGGACAATTGCAAATGATTTGAGGACTTAGAAAGAAGACACTCCATCACCTATGACCCTGTAGAGAAAAAACCTAAGGAGTAATTATCTTAACTTCTATACCTCCATCCTCTGATCTCCAGCTGATGACCCCCATCTCCAAGAGAGCTGGTTGATGTTTACCACAAATTTCCAGGAATCTCGAGCACAAGAAGTGTGAGTGAACCCAGAGAGTTAAAAGGAGAACATCCAACATGATATTTTAGGGTATATATTCTAGATTAATACTTTCTCTCAACATTATGATGACATTATTCCCCTGTTTGGGTCATCTATTTTTGCTGCAATTTTATTTTATTTTATTTTATTTTATTTTATTTTATTTTATTTTATTTTTTAATTAATTAATTTTTTTTTTTTTTGAGAGAGAGAGAGAGACAGCGTGAGCAAGGGAGGGTCAGAGAGAAAGGGAGACACCGAATCTGAAGACAGGCTTCAGGCTCTGAGCGAGCTGTCAGCACAGAGCCTGACACAGGACTCGAACCCACGAACCATGAGATCATGACCTGAGCTGAAGTCGGATGCTTAACCAACAGAGCCACCCAGGCGCCCCTGCAATTTTAATTTTCAATCCTTTTGCACAATCTCTCTCTTCTGTGACTGTGTTAAATATTTATTTTTGTCTTTGGTGATTTATAATTTCACACGGTATGTTTGGGCTTGAGTTCCATTTTATTAATCCTGTTTCAGATATAGCATAAACCCAAATATTATCTTTATAAGTATTATTCTATTTCCATTCCTTCAACTCTCTGCATCTGAGATGCTGATAATTAATATACATTAAATTTCAATTTATCCTTCATATATCTTATTTTTTTCATATTTTGAATCTGTATGCCTTTGACATAGAGATTGTTTTAGTCCATTTTAATATGCTGTTTAACCAATATGTATGTACCCAAAGTTACATACTTTACATATAGAAAATCCATTTTAAGAGAGCTAATTCCTAATAACCTTTTGAAGGAATATTTTTATTGTTTCTTTTATTTATTCAAAAATTTCATGCATAAATCCTTTATTGCCTTTATAGCACAACTTTAATTCACTCAGACTTTGGTATTTTAAATGTATTATTTCCATCTGTAGCCAAATTTCACTAGTAGTGGATTGCCTTATCTTATTCCAGGTGAACTTTGAAAATCCACACTTTGATTTGAATATTTTTATGTCCTACAAGACTATAGTAGGGAAACATTCCTTCAGTAAGAATTTGCTTTCCCCTCTGGATGTAGTCAATCGAACACTAGCTAGCGGACACTGCCTCCAGTTTTCAATATCTCATCTCAGAAAAGAAGTCTCTACTTCATTCCTCCAACTCATAGCTGACCGAATGATCAGGTTCCCAATTACAGAGTGAGATGGGGATCCATCCTCTGGGCAGAGCTTACTGACATGTAGGCTCTATCCCTACTGTTCTAGCCTCAGTTCAAATTAATTTTAGGATTGAGAGGTAGATGGAGCAGTCTTTTCATATGTCTTCTTATCTTTTCTTTTAAAGCTACTAATCTCAAGTTCTGTCTTTCCCTTTCTTCTGTAACGCACAGGTAGCTCAGACCAAATATTTAGCAATATTGACAGGTGTAGTTCTACTCCTAAACCAATTTTAGTGCAATAGTATAATGCAAATAAAAAGGTTTCTGTCATTAATTTTGATTTTCTTTCTCTTAAACATATAATTCAGTTAGTGTTTCTTGCAACTGTTGCCACTAATTGAGAGCTTGCTTTTTATCCCACTGTATAGCTGAAATTCTTCAAGGCTTGTTCCTAAGAAAATTTCTTTTCTAATTTTCTACTCTTTCCTAAATGATCTTATTCATGTCCAAAGCTAATTAATACTATAAACAGATAAACAAAAAGTGTAGTACCCATCTAGATGCCTACATCAATTGTTAGATATCTATGGTAACTACCTTAAAATTTCTCAAAAATTAAATAGAAAACAAACAAACATTCTCCCAACTTATTCCATTACATTTTAACCTGTGTGAAGAAGTATGGCAGCATGCATCAGTTTACTTAAGGCATACATCCAGATTGATGTGGTACATTATTTTCATTCCCTTCTTCCTTCCCTCCATCTCTCCTTTCCTGCATTCTTTTTTGACTTTCTACGTTGACCACCTCCTTCTTTCCCTAAGCATTTTTTAGAACAAATTATGCATTGGATACAATTTTATGCACTGGAGTATTAACAGACCACATGACTTGGTTTCTTTACTCATGGAGTTCAAACTCAAGATGTCGGAAGTCTTTGGGGGCGCCTGGGTGACTCAGTTAGTTGAGCATCTGACTCTTGATTTTGGCTCAGGTCATGATCTCAGGATGGTGAGATTGTGCCCTACATCTGCCTCTGTGTTGAACATGGAGTCTTCTTGGGATTTTCTAACTCTGCCCTCTTCCCTGCTTGTGCTCTCTCTTTCTTAAAGAAAGAAAGAAAGAAAGAAAAAGAAAGAAAGAAAGAAAGAAAGAAAAAGAAAAAGAAAAAAATATGGGAAATCTTTTTATTTCTGTTTTACTCTTGAATGTAATTTTTGCTGGATAAAGAATTCCAAAGGATTTTGTTGTTGTTCTTTTGTTTTTTTCTTCTAACACTTTTTTTTTTAGTTTATATATTTATTTTGAGAGAGAGTGTGTGTATGTGCAAGCAGGAGAGGGACAGAGAGAAAGGGAGAGAAAGAACCCTAAGCAGGCTCTACACTGTCAGCATAGAGCCCCATGCAGGACTTGAACTCATGAACCATGAGGTCATGGCCTGAGCCAAGATACAGTGTTGGACACTAAACCAACTGAGCCATGCAGGTGCCCCTTGTCTAACACTTTAAATATTTCAATCTGTTATCTCTTTATTTACATGGTCTCTGTCAAGAAGTCCACTGTACTCCTTATTCTTGATGCTCTATAGGTTAGAACACCCCACCCACAGACCTATATTTCCATCAGTGTTTGGATTGGTTGAATGATTGATTGATGCTACCCTAAAGTTTTGAGTCCTAGGTATTTGACTTAATTTACTCTCATGAGTTTATAGTAGATGTTGGATTTCCACTGCCAAATTTGTAAAGAAAACAATTGAAATCTTTCTTTGAGAGGTCTTTAGCTATAAACAAATGCAGTTACTGAATTGAGTTTTATTATTTATATGTAAATAAAGTGGTTTTTAGGGGCAACTGGTGACTCAGTTGGTGAAATGTCGGATTTCAGCTCAGGCCATGATCTCATGGTTCCTGAGTTCGAGACCTACAGTGGGGCCCTGATATTTTGCTTCCTTAAAAGACCATAATAAATGATGATTAAAGGCAATTTTTAATTTATCGTCTAAAATTATTTTTATTTAGTTGGGCCCCGGGGTGGCTCAGTCAGTTAAGCATCCGAATCCGGCTCAGGTCATGATCTTGTGGTTCGTGAGTGAGTCCCACATCGGGCTCTGTGCTGACAGCTCAGAGCCTGGAGCCCGCTTCAGATTCTGTGTGTGTCTCTCTCTGCCCCTCACCCACTCATGTTCTGTCTCTCTCTGTCTCTCAAAAATAAATAAATGAAAATCATTTTTAAAAAAAGAAGCAAAGTGTTATAAGTAAAGAACTGTAATTGGTATCATGATTTGACTGGATTAATTTCAAATCACACAAAACATTTTCTGAAACATATTTTCAGAAAAAAATTGAAGGAAATGTTCCAGAATAAGAGCGCTTGTCCAGGGGATATTAACACTGGCTGTATTGTTTCAGCTTAAACTAAAAAGGAGCCACAAACTCTGAGTGACCCTGGGATGGCCAGGCCTTTACTAGATATTACCTCTCGTCACCAATGGACAATGGGAGTTTGTTTTTTATAAATTGCCTACAGTTCTGTGAACTTTTCTTTTTCTTGAACAACTATCTAAGAATATATATTGAGTAGCAAGGTATGTGTATGTTTGACTTATTAAAAAGTGCCGACTTATTTTCCAAAGTGCCTGTTATTTTACATTTCCAGGAAGTCTTTGTGACTAATATTTTGCCAACATTTGGTATTGTCATTCTCTGTTTCATGTTAGCATTCTTTTTTTTCCTTAAGTTTATTTAGTTATTTTGAGAGAGAACACAGGCAAGTGGGGGAGGGACAAAGAGAGGGAGAGAGGAGAATCCCAAGCAGGCAATGTGCTGTCAGCGTGGAGGGCAGTGAAGGGCTTGAACTCAGGAACCGTGAGATCATGACCTCAGCTGAAATTAAGAGTTGAACACCTAACCGACTGAGCTACTGAGGTGCCCCTTATTGTAGCCATTCTAATAAATATGGATGGTTTTGCACTGTGCATTTAAAATGCATGTTCTTTGGGCATGTGGGTGGCTCAGTTGGTTAAGGCTCTGACTTCGGCTCAGGTCATGATCTCACAGTTTATGGATTCGAATCCCGTGTCAGGCTCTGTGCTGACAGTTGAGAGCCTGGAGCCTGCTTTGGATTCTGTCTCCCTCTGTCTCTGCCCCTTCCCGGCTCACGCTCTGTCTGTCCCTCTCTCAAAAATAAATAAACATTAAAAAAATTTTAAATGCATGTTCTTAATGACAAATGATACTGAATATACTTTTCTATAACTACTGACTTTTCACCTATTTTCGTTCTTAATTGTTTGTTGATATATTTTGCCCTTTTTTATTTAGGTGGGTTGTCTTGTTAAATTGCAAATATTCTTTGTATTTTTTGAGATGAAGTTTTTGTAAAACGTACATATTGTATTTACTCTCTCCCAGTATTTACTTGTCTTTCATTTTATAAATGGTGGTTTTTGAAAAACAGAATTTTTTGTTAACTACATTGAAGTCAATTTAAACAATTGTGTTAATAGTTTGCCTAAAATTTGCCATAAGAATTCTTTCCCTACCCTAAGACAATGAAGATTTTCTCCCATGTTTTCTTTCTGAAATGGTATAACTTTCGCATTTGCAGTGAGACTACGGTCTGTCTTAGCATCTGACACCAGAATGTGAGATCCACAGATAAGATAGAGATTTAGTACAGGAAAGCAAGGAAAAGTTGGCCCCCACAAGCATGGGCTGAAGTTCATGAGTGTAGACTGACTGTGTCAGTGTGTATTGCCTCTGACCTCCTGTGGCGTGTACATTCTGCAGAATGCAGAGCACTTCGCTACGGAGATAAACACACACCTGAGACAAGATTTGGGCAAATTGAAGGAAGATCCTAAGGGAGAGCAGGCAGTTGCATGCCTACCCACCACTTCAAGCCAATGAGGCGAGTGAGGAGGCAAATGGCAACACCTGTGTGTGCTACAAAAATTGTTGCTGTTTAACTTCCATGACCCAAATCTCACACACACACAAAATGCTGTACTGTAGCCCACTCTAACCAGAAACATTCTTGGAAAAGAATTCTGGGAGACATAGTCCAGCCTAGCAAGCCGACATATTGCTAACACTGTTCTATCCCTTACATCTTGGCATTGCCATCCATATGCATCTCCTCATAAGTGTAGAGGACTAGACACTAAAGACAACAACCGTGTCATTCTTTTTTTCTAGCATAATACACAAATCCCATGAATAACCAAAAATTATACACTATCCGTTCTTCCCAAGAGAGGATACAAATCCCTTTTAGTCTTTGGGTGATGTTCATTGTTACTGGGTAATTCACTTTGGCTTCTTGGTTTGGTACATAAATATCATTTTAGAAAGTTAAATAGTAAACAACCACATTATGGTATGATAAAACGATGCAGAAGGACACATACACACATTCAAATCAAAATAAAGAAGTTATAACTGTTCTAACTGTTACAGTCCTAGTTTCTGGAACTGGTTACATAGTTCAAATTTATGACCAATGGCTATTCATTTTGTGGCTCTCATATACCTTGTGAGTGCCTCAGTTCATTGTTTCATTGCGTAGCAGGGTTACTGGAACATTCATTCCTAACGATTCTGAGCCATTATTATTAGTCTTGCCTTGGTTGTTGGGTTGTTGTACTTTTTCAATGACTTTAATCACAAGCTATGAGAGAACTAAGAGATGCTCTGGGGGACGTCCTTATAATTAAGAGGCTAACTCTATTTTTGATGGAGTTTCACCATAAATAGCTTTTAGATCCCTGCATGTTCCACCTCTGGGCAACCAAGGAATTTAAAAACCCAACACATGTCCTTTGATTTTGCATATGTAAGGGAATTTCAACTAGTTGCAGCCTCTTGATTGTTTGTGGGAACTCTCCCCTGTTGAGCACCCTTTGCTTTTCTTTTTATCAGACCCCTGTATGACCCCTTCACCTTGTGTTAGTCTTCAGTTTGTTATGAATACTAAATACACTTTATTCATGTTCATGGGTGGGTGTGTTGTGTCATCTGCCCTGACACTGAAATAAATTCCTGGGAAGGTAACCATGTTTGTCTCTGTGTATTTAAACAAAACACTTCTTCTCCTCATGTACATTTTGGAGTAGCAACCCAATTCCCCCTTGATACTCAGGATCAATCACTAAGAATCAGAATAATCTTTTTCTTTTCTTTTCTTTTTACCCATTGATTCAATCACATGAAAAATCCAATGTGACCAGGAAGTAGTTTTAATTTCTCGTCTATTGGCATCATTATTGTGTTTCCTAGTAAAAGTATTCCTCCTTTTGGAACTAAGACCTCTAGAGCAGCAGAGTCTAAAGTCATGGGGATGGGAAGCAAATACTTTGCTAATGAACCTCCAGGATATGAAGGAGAGAAGCCATTTTCATTTTCATCCCTTGATTCCCAGACCCATGAATTCAGGCTATGAGAAAAATAACACCATACTTTGGATGCTAATTTAGAGCATATATCTAATCTTGGCAGAAATTGCTCTAGCCCAGCAAGGTGTTGCCACCTGGCTGGCACTGTAAGTGAATCTTCAGAAGACATTGCCCCATTCCATTAAGCTAACTGCTTCACGATGATGGGGAACATGGCAATCCCTGTGAATTCCAAGAGTGAGGGCCCATTGCCACACTTCATTTACCGTCAAATGAGTTCTTTGCTTAAAAGTGTTGCTGTATGCAATGCTATAATAGTGGATAAGGTATCTGTCGTTTTGTCAGAAACATTGCAGGCAGAAAAGACCAAACAAAATATTCAGAGTGTGTACTCCAGTAAGAAAAGAGTGCTGTTTGTTCTACAATACTAGGGATGCAACATTATCAATTTGCCTTCAGGAACCTGGTGTATGGCCTTGGGGAATTGTGCCATAGTAGGAGCTAAGGGCTGGCCTTTACTGTGTCAGATTAGATACTCAACAGTGACTGTAACCAGATAATTTATAGTGAATATTTGTGTTGAGATAGCAACGTATATTCCCCATTGCTTTATTTTGCTGTTGCTGTACGTTTACTTCATTTGAGGTTGAGTGAGTGATTGATTCGTTCATTTACAACATATTGTATGACTTGTTGTACATATTTCCCAGTGTGTAAGTGCTGAAGTTACGTTTCCTATTTTTCCTTTATTTTGGTCATTTCAGGAGAAGAAAGTGTTTCAGTATTTAAAATTTTAAAACCAAAGGTTTATCTGGAAGTTATCTTTGAAATTTAGACATACCTCAGAATGAGGAGTTCTGGTGATGTTTGTCCAATCCACTCATTAAAAAGTTCAACTCACCCTATCACCAAATGACATGGCCTATATCGGTGACTATTACCCGGTTCACTTAATTTTCATCAAGGGTTGTAAAATATTACCTTTCGAATCAATTTCCCTGAGTTTATTGTCCATGATTCTTCTTTTAAATATAAAGCAACCAGTCAGGGCACCTGAGTGGCTCAGTCAGGTAAGCATTGAACTTCGGCTCAGGTCATGGTCTCACCGTCTGTGAGTCGAGCCCCACGTCAGGCTCTGTGCTGACGGCTCGGAGCCTAGAGCCTGCTTCAGATTCCCTGTCTCCCTCTCTCTCTGCCCCTCCCTCACTCATGCTCTCTCTCTCTCTCTCTCTCTCTCAAAAATAAATAAAAACATTTAAAAAATAAAAAATAAATATAAACCAACTAGCTCTCATCAAATATTTTGTCTTTAGATACAGTCAGTAGAGGAAAGACATGACACATACTTAATACCCTCTCTTTAAATATACTTACCACTTGCAGAAATGGCTCCCAGTAGCCATCAACTATCTTTCCTATCATTATGAGGTTATGAATTATTTTTTAATGTTTTCCAACCCACTGAAATAACTTATTATTATTTATTTCATTAAAATTCTGCTATAATTGTCTAGTGCAGTTCCTTTTACAAAACGAAAATCAATGAAAGCAAGATTTCTCAAAAAAATCCAAAGGGTTTTTTTTTTGTCATTGTATTAAGAAAACATACTACATTCATTAAAAAAAGTAACGTAAGATAGGATTTTTTTCTGAAAAAATTTTAAGACTACATTTTCAATAATTTATCTAATGCAAATAAAAAGATATTTCAGATAATTGTTGATAATCATATTGCTTATTTCAATGTTTAGTATTATGCTCTACACTGTTATTATTTTTCCCAGTTATTTAAATTCCTATATATTCAAAGTTCCAATCATATATGTCAAATGTCCCACGTTCCAATGAATGTTAGTATTTTCATGAGCTTGAACATTTGATATTTTCCCTGATGATCCAAAAGTAGGGTAACTTTCTTACACTTGCCTAGGTATCTGGCCAAGAAGGTATTTCTTTGGTAAGCAACAAACTAAGCATGGAGAAGAAAAATGCTTTGATTATAGTCTATATCTTCATAAACCAGTGTACATACTTTAATATTTCACCACTCTTTTCACACGCTACCTCTATACCTAAACCAAGGATTTCTTAAGTAAATGTAAGTAAATGATTCAGTACACTTTAGAGTGAGGTACAATTTTTTAAAATGTAATTATTTATTGGCAACAATAATAAGCCCAGTATTTATAGCAACCTGTTTGTGCACATAATAATCTATTTTATTAACTCAGCTCACTTTGCATAAGCAATTCTAGAACAGTTCTTCAAAGAAAAATCTTAACAGAAAATCTTCAAGTTTTGAGAAAACACTAATTGCCCTTAAGTATGTTTAGCCCAAGGTCTTTCACAGATAAGTCATTATAAACAAGATCTTTAACTGTAGTTTATAAAAGTATGATTTTTTTTTCTTTTTTAAAAAATAGATAGCATATACCCTCAGGTAGATCACCAATTAAGTGTTTGACCTTACAAAAAGAAAGAAAATATTCAGAAATGTCTTCCCAATTTTCATACCATAATTTATAGACAGAACTCAGAAAAAGCATTCTTGAGTCAGATAAAGTTGACCCAGCTCCAGAACTGCTATTTACTAAAGTCACGATCCTGGTCAAATCACAAGTCTGAACCATTTTTCTCATCTTAAGATAAAAATAATATAAAGCCTCTTTAAATTCTTACTGTGAGAATTAATTTTTTTTGGTATGTGTGCATACATGCATGCATTTATATGTATTACCATCATATCTGGTATACACATTATTAATAAACATTATAATAATGTATGCTATAATTATTATCATTACTAGCAGTAATAGACTCTCAATGTCTTGTATTTATCCTTAAGGTGAATATGTAAGAAAAAAACATGGAGTCTAGATTCTATTACTTTAAAATCTCTTTCATAAGGTACTTTATTTCAGTCACAGTATTTCTCTCTTGGTTATGAGCCACTCCCCTTAAAATAAATGATAGAGTTTAAAGGTAGCTTAATTCTCTCAGGCCATAAAGATAATATTTCTGCACTTATGCACTTATGCAGTTATTTTTAATTATGTCCTGTTAAATATTTTCAAGCAAGTTGTATACATATTTATATATTTTCAAAGAAATGCCAAAGACTGGAAGAATGTGAGTAATATTTCTTTCACTCAATATTAGTATATTTGGAAACCAAAGTAAACCTTTAACAGAGCCAATTAAGTGATGATTACAAAAAAGCATACACTGCTTAGAGATTTCTAAAGTACTTAAGGGTAATGAGGAAATTTGGTGACGGTAGAGAAATTCACTCATTTATCAATTTATTCCACTAGCCACTCTAATCATTTGGATGTACTCATTTAAAGTATAATGAAAAGAATTTATAATGTCAAATCCAGTGGCAATGTGATTTCACTCCACACCAAACAGGCTCATCATAATCAATCTGCTATTCTGGTGCTAGACAAAGTAGTATTTCAGATTGTTCCTGATTGCATATCATAACTATTCTTTTGAGTTATTAACCTACTAATATATGAAGACATAAAAGGAGGTTTATTAACCACATCATTGTGGGTGTTTAATAAATATTGCAGTATATTTTATTGTGATTAAATATAATTGGTCTAAGGCTCAAGTATATTGATATTTTAAACCTGCAAGTTATAGAAAATAAAATATCAAATGTGTTATGAGCTGTCAGTTTGATAATATGCAGTAATATACTATTGTTTCTCCCATACAAGTGATTCCTATGAAACCTATACCACTTTAACCTGCTCTAAGCCAACAGTCTAACAGGTCTCCTTGTTTCTACCCTTGTCATCCTACACCCATACCAAAACTCCTAGTTATCCTTTCCACATATAAAAGAAATCATGTTGTTCAATTCTCGAAACTATCCAGTGGCTTTTGATCCTATGTCAAAATCAAAGCCAAGTCCTTGAAATAATTTTCAAGGCCCTCCCCAGTCAGGATCTCCTCCTGCAACCTCTTCCATTCGATTCCCTACTATTGTTCTGGAGCATTCCCTCCAGTCATACTAATCTCCCTGCTGTTCCTGACCCCAGATATGTGACAGTTCAATGACTTACATCCTTGAGGTTCCTGCATATATGTCACTGTATCTGAAAGGTCTTCCCTAGCCATTTTACATAAGATGACATTCCACACTACATAGTGTGCTTCCTACCTCTTTTATTTTTAACCACAGCATTTCATCTGATTTTACCATAGCACTTACCTCATTCATGTTACCCATCTCCACCCCTGGAGAGGGTGTCCAGGTATTCATGAACAGAAGTTTATATAGGCACTCAATTACTATTTGATGAATGGATGAATGAGACTTAGGTCTTATTTTTACATTTATTTAAATCTTCAACTTCTACTTATGTTTAGATGCTATACAAAGTTATCCATTGACTACTTTTAATTTCTTGCTTAAAAATGTCAAAGGTGCTAAACTCAATGCATAAAATAGTATTAAAAGGTTAAAAAAAGTGCTTAAAGTTACTGTGTCTATTGATATGAATTGTAAATTCAATGGGAAATTTAAATTAATCTTTTATGGTGTGGTTTATTTTAAAATGCAGCTCAAAAATCAACTAATGCTTCTTTAATGTTTATAATCAAAACATGCAGGTGACATTTTATATAAGTATAAATTATGTCAATAAAGCATACAAGAAGAGATAGACTAAGCAGTTTATTTATATTAAACGTTGATAAAATGTTATTAAATTTTCTAAAAGTAAGAACATTTCAGCCATTGAACTTTCATGAAAATATAAGCTTATGGTGTTGCATCAGAAATACAGCACTTTTCTTATACTGTGTTACTATCAAAGTAGACCAGGCAAAATTTGGCATAATATTGTCATTGAGGGTACTACCTAGAATACAACTTTGCACAATGATTAATTATTCTATTCATTTGACAAATATTTATTTTGAACATTCTTCTAACATTGGAGATATAACTTGAAGAAAACACGTCAGTTATCCAGATCGTACCATGATTATATTTTAGTAGGGCTAAAATTGTGTGTGTGTGTGTGTGTGTGTGTGTGTGTGTGTGTGTGTGTGTTTAACAGGGTATGGTTCATATTTAGTTTGAGAAGGTGAAGAATGATAGGAGTTCAAATCACAGGTCTTGTTTTGAGTGAAGTGGTACACTCTGGGTGGTTCTTGAGCCAAAAGATAAAAATCAATGGAAAGAATCATAAGATATGCTCACGTAGTATAATCTGCAGGAAATTGTAGACCATTTAAAAAGGCATAGAAATAATTCAAGAAACTAATTATCGTGCCCTGGACTACAGAGGTATTGGTGGAGATGCCAAGAAGCTAAACATTTGTGAGTATGTTTTGCATTTGTTAAAGACGGATGTATGACATGAGAGAAAGACAAATGTCAACCATAACATCACTTTTTTTAAGTCTACAGAATGGAAGATAGAGTTCTAAAACACTGAAATTGGGTAGAGTTAATAATGAACAGATTGAGGAGTAATGTCATGCTTTCTTTGAGGAGTCAATTCAGCAAGGGTACAGTCTCCAGTTATTCAATTAAACAATAATCTGGATGTTGCCATGAAGTTATTTTGAAGACATGAGTAAAGTCTATTATCAATCGGTTTTAAGGAAGTGACTATATCCTAGATAGTCTGAGTGAGCTTGATTCAATTAGTTGAAATCCCTTAAAGCATGTAGCTAGTCTTCCCCGATAAAGAAATTTTACCTCTGGACAGTAGCTTTAGCTTGTGTGCTGGAATTCCAGACTGCCTCTAAAACTTTCCATATAATTTGGAAATTGTCCTAGTCAGCCCTCCAAATTGTACAAGCCAATTTCTTGTGATATGTCTCTTTTTTCAAAGTTTATTTATTTATTTTGAGAGAGAGGGAGACGTGCAAGTGGGGAGAGGCAGAGAGAGAGGGAGACAGAGAATGCCAAGCAGACTCCACACCATCAGCACGAAGCCTGATGGGCCTCTCAAACTCACAAAACTGTGAGATTATGATTTGAACCAAAACCGAGAGTCAGATGCCTACCGATTGAGACACTCAGGCGCCCTGTGAGGTGTCTCTCAATATGTATCTTCTGATCTGCTTCTCTAGATGAACCCTGACTGATAAAACTAGGTAGAATTTTTTCATTTTGTTTTGTTTTTTTCTATTCCCCTCTTGAGATACTCACGGATCTCACAAATGAAGATGTCAGTCAAATATTTGAAAACGACACTAAGTGTCATAGGGGGGCAAATGTGTGGGCTGGAGAATTACATGTTAGAGTTATTAGACTATAGATTACTGATAATATAAAAAAATGGTCTCTTGGAAGTTATCCACTGGAGCCTGTGAAATCTGGGACCTGTTTACAATAACTTATTTGGAAGAAAAGCCTTTACAGATGGACTTAAATTAAGGATCATAAGATAAAGAGATTTCTTTTGGCCAAAAATCCCCAGCAGGTGCCCTTGTAAAAGATATGCAGAAAACTGACATACAAACAAAGAGGGAATGTGATGATACAGTCAGAGGTGGTAGTCATGCAGCCACAAGTCAAAGCATGGTGACAACTGTCAAGAGCCAGAGAAGATGGAGTGCAGCATGCCAGCACCTTGGTTCCAGATCCCTGGCCTTCAGAACTGTGAGACAACATTTTTTCAAGCCACACATTTTGTGATAATTTGTTGAAAAATAATACAATTGTATCTAAAGCTATAAGACTGAAAAAGACAAATGAGGAGCTAAGTATAGATAGAAATAAGAATAAGAACTCCTGGGGTCCTCCAAAATCAAAAACTTGGGAAAAGAAGGAGATTCTAACAAAGGTATTTGAGAGAGAACACAAAAGTATTATGAGAACTGAAGACAGTGTTAGTTCAGCATCTAGGAAAAATAAGTGTTGTAAGGAAACTGTGGAAAAATCCAACAAATTCAGAGAGGTCAAGAGAGATGAATATTGAGAACGGACATTTATATTTGCTCAGTTATTGTCATTGATAATCTTTATAATTAAAGTTTCAGTCTTGTGTGGTAGCTAAGGGTTGACTTCAGTGCTCAATGGAGAATGGCCAGAGTGAAAGTAAAGTCATTGAGTACCAACCTCTCGATTGTGACAGAAGAATTGTGACAGAAGAAAATGGTAGCTAGACAAAATACTGCAGTCTAGGATGTGTGTATGTATCTAGGTGTGTGTGTGTGTGTGTGTGTGTGTGTGTGTGTGTGTGTGTGTGTGTGTTTCATGGAAGATAATACATTATATTGGCTCACTGGGGAACTGCCACCCTTACAAAGAAAGTTATAAAATAGCAAGAAGTAACAAAAACCAAAACAATAAAAACCTGTCTTGAGTGTGTTATTAGAATTGATTTATTGAGTTCCTGGGAAAAGAAGCCCCTACATTGGCAAGTGGACACTCTGGAACTTCTCTGACTCATAAAGTAGTTACTCAGTTCCTCTTTCTGAGACTATTAAGTGAATTTGTTATTTAAATTTTGTAATTAGACAAGTTAAGAGTTATTGGTCTCTATTTTCTACTTCACATGCCCAATTTGTCCAGTTTCAGAAAAGATATGGCATATGAGAGTTGGTATGAATTGTTGGCAAAGAAATGAGATTGTGACAACAGTGACTAGTATTTTCTGCTTTGTTACCATAATGGGTTTTGTTGTTGTTGTTTTGTTATTGTTATTGTAGAACTGGCAGGGCGTGCATTTCTCTCTATATTTATTTTATTTGCTAATTTGACTTCAGCATGTTTAATAAAGAGAGTTGACTCTATTCTTTGCAAAAAGGTTAATGTTTACTACAAAGAGGGTAATAGGGTACATTTTAGGACCCCAAAAAAGAGACTGATAACAAAATTTTTCTGGTGTCTCTTTAGTTTCGATTTAAAATAATATTAAACACCTTTTTATATTTTAAACTTGTTTCTATGCTCTTTTAATGTGACTTCAGATTTTTCATTTTTCTTCTCCCTCCTCCTTCCCTCCCCTACTTCTTTCACCCCTCCTTCCTTCCCTCCCCTCCTTCCTTCCCTTCCTCCCTTCCTCCCTTTCTTTTCTCATTTCTCCCTCTCTTCTATATTCTTTGATCTTAGTAGTTGTGGAGCAGTCAGAGCATGCACAATTATTTTCCTTACAGTCAGGTTATTTTTAAAAAGTAAAGAGTTTTTAAAAGAGGAACATATATTGACCTCTTGTTTTATGTCTTTTCTGGAAATGATAATGATTGACAATGCCAATATCTAATTACATATCTCTTACCCTATTAAACACTAAGAGGAAGATTTTTACTTTGCTGCCAAATATGAAAAGGTAAAAAGTATATCTGTTTCAGAGAAAGAGAAGCACCATAAAAATTTCCTAAAAATAGCATGGACCTCTTTTCCTTTCCTTGTTCCCACAGCATCTGTTCTCCCAGGTGGAGTTCTGCCCAGTCTTTCAGTTCTAACCTGCAAGACTACTTGTGACAGTTTATCAATCCTGTCTCTTTGTAGACAAAGAAAGCCTTGACATATGGCCAATATCCAGAGAGCTCTCTGGCCTGAAATCTAGACCATTCAAGTATTTCCTGGAATGGATTAAATGTATTGTAATGATTCTTGTCTACGGCCAAAAGCTAGATAACAGTACTGTGGGCAGGAATAGCTTTTTAATTGGTAGATGATTCAACTGCTCCTTGTGAGAAGAGGTTAGATTCTGCGGTAGGAAATAAGAATATGGCACATGAACCATGGATGGGCTTAAAGGGAAGGCAATTTGTATTTGAATACTAAAAATCAGGCACATCAGTCAATGAGGAAGGAAGAAACAATATGGAGCTTTCCTAGTGCTTAGAGGTACACTGGTTTTTGCCACATGATGCAAAGAAAGCAGAAAATAGGAAAACAATATAGTAAGAAACTCCTGTGCCCTCCCTTTTATCCTTTGATACTATAGATATATGGATTTTTCTCATATTTATTTTCTTTTTAAAATTCCCAGTGATGTGCACATGCTAAGCCTGCACTTTGACAAGATTACAGCCGAAGAGAGGAGTCATGGACATAAAGGAGAGACTGTGATCTCTTCCTCAAAACATTGTATTTGGTTAACATTTGGACTTTATTCAGTAATTCCAAAGGCCAATAATTAGTCAAAATCTTCATATTTTTTTACCTATTGAATATCTACAGCAAGTTTAGGAAGGTCATTTCTAAAGTGCTGAAAATGGGTAGACTGAACAGTTTGCATGTGGTTACATAGGCAGGCAGCCGTACACCTGGGACTGAATTCCAACTGAGGTGGGTACTGCAGTGTTCTGAATAGCTATACGGTAGGTCTGCAGGGTCAATATTTGTAGGAGAAATCCACGTCTGACTTACATACACCTCAATTTTAGTTTTGACTTCACGGATATCTTGTTCCTTAGAAAGGTTTTTTTCTCCTATGATTCTTAGATGCTAGGTATTTCAAGAGATGCATCAAGATGCCTGCAAAAGGCCACATAAACCTTTCCTTTCAGTCTGAAGGCTTTGTCTGCCCAGAATAAAAGGAAATACTCCAGGGGCAGTGTCAGCACTGACTCAACCATCATTGTATGATCTACAATACTTCAAAAACACTTCAGCGACCAGGATTTATCTTTAGGCTTTCTTGATTATTTCTCATGAAATTCAGAAGACACATACTAGACAAATTATCAGTGCCTGATTTTCTTACATTTGTGTGGCTCTCTTAAGTATTCTATAGTAGAAAGTATTTAGTGGTTTGCAGTCACTTTACTTACATCATAAATAAAGGTCCCACCTTGGCATTGGAGAGTGAAACTCACTGATATTCAGATTCTTCTTCCATTAAAATAAAGTGGCTGGACTCTACAAACTTTAACTTAGTTTGAGCCACAAACATCTTACATGATTTTTAACTGCTTCATAGATGTAATGAAATAATAGAAATAATCAATGACATTTATTATATGTCTTTAAGAAAAACAAAAAGAAGATCAGCTGGATGTTTGCATTAGCTAGATACTTGGAAACTTGTGTACTTCATGCAGACTGGGCTATCCATATCTTAAATTGCTTCCGAATATTGCTAAATATAATACAAAAACAAATATACTCAGAAACAAAGTCCTTCAGTTTACATCAAATTACATAATATAAAAATAAATTGGACATAAAAGGAAGTAAAAGGAAAATACACACACACACATACACACACACACTTCCAAGAAAGAAAATCACAAGATCAAAACAGGCTATAACTAAAACACTGTTGGGTAAGAGAGTTATTGAGTAGGTGCATATATCTTCTTCTATGTTGACCACATACATTTAAATTTCTAAATAGATCTTTCCCTGTAATCCATTCAGAAGTACATTTCTTGCTATTTTTACCTCCCATAGATAGTATTTTATACTGAAAGTGGTCCTTAGGAGGCTGTGAATAATTTAAAAGGAAAGATAAGGCATACAATAAAAAAGAAAAGCAGGCCAGTGTTCAGAAATAATTTTTTACAATGCTGAATAAGAAACACTCGAATGCACTTGTGACGTTCCATTTGTATTAATATCGTAGAGTAAGAGTTTTCCATTTTTTTATAGCCTTGAAACCATCTCTTCAAAGTCTTACCCAGGAGCATAAACAAATAAAAATATAAAAGCAGCACAATGCTTGTTCAAATGACATTTAAGGGGACAGTAGTATAGAAGGTCCTGCCCATTTATACACAGACAGACACAGACACACAGACACACACACAGATAGTATCAAGAGGCCTTGTTTATCATTACTATTACATTTTTCCAGCATTCCATTTTAAATTCTTCTGGGTCTCAATCCTTAAAAACTTGCGGGGGGGAACCCAAACATTTAAAGTAATCATATCAGTAAAAAGAATATATAAAATCGGAAGTGAAAATTCTACAGATAGGAAGTAGATGCTTAATCATACATTATGTGCAGGAAATCAACTTACATGCAAAAATAGCAGGATATCAGAAATGAGGCATGAATTATATGATTCTCCACTCTTCCCACAAGGTAATACTTGTTGTTGTTGTTTTTACCATATAATATCAGGTCATCACATATGATGTATAGTATATAAATCACAACATTTAAAAAAATTAATGTTTATTTATTTTTGAGAGACAGAGAGAGACAGAGGATGAGCGAGGGAGGAGCAGAGAGAGGGGGAGACACAGATTCCAAAGCAGGCTCCAGGCTCTGAGCTGTCAGCACAGAGCCTGATGCAGGGCTTGAACCCATGGGCCGTGAGATCATGATCTGAGCCAAAGTCAGACGCTTAACTGACTAAGCCACCCACCCAGGCACTCCAACATTGTTCTGGAACAAGTCCATATAAGATTCCAAATAATAGATAAGAATATAGTCAAAATGTAATTTGATCTCTCATGTAAAAATGTTGTTCTCATACAACATTGTGAGCACAGATTCAGTTCATAAATTCCAAGAGTTACATCTGGTATGTGTGTACTTCTTTCAAGAGTGCATCAAACACCTAAAAGGATACATGTTGGTGAACCATTTCTGTGCAAACTATCCAAAAAGTAAGAATGGGATTATGGTTGAAAGATGGATTGCATCAAGAAATCGTTCAGTAGGGACTGAATTAATTAATACAGCTACTTCTAGCAACATTTTTATGTTGACAACAATTTCTAGAAAAGATATCTTTATTGTTTATTGTTTAAAAAAGTGAGCCTTTGGTATATAAAAAAGCATAGAGACAACAAAGGAAAACAGATCTTGCTCATGGAGAAAAGTTGAGAGAATCAAGAACTTTTTTTTTACAAATTATATTCTTTCTGCAAATACTTACAAATACTGGAGACAGAATATCATAATTATCAAAACAACCTTTATATGTATACAAATATCTCCAATAACTTTTAATTTAAAAATTCTAGAAAAGGTATAGTATTTGCAAATTAGTTCAAAAAAGACCTTATCAAAGAGCCAAAGAAACCCAAGTATATTTCCAGAAGCACCGACTATTTACCTAAATTACAGTCATCAGGAATACCAGCTGCATCTAGGCTCCTTAGATTTTTGTTCTAGGCAACTGAAATCTTAGAACTACTTTTGGTAAAGGGATCAGGAAAATGAAATGAGAGAACTGTTGCATTAAACTTATTGTGGCACAGGAAAAATAAGATAACAAAGTCATTTGGTAAGAAGGTATGTCCCACTAAAAGCCTGTATTATCGAAGTTTTAAAGGGATCACATTCATAAATCTTCTATCTGCTTTTTTGTTTTATTTAATAGTATTGTTTGCTTACATCATTATGCTGCCCTGTGTTTACTGAGAACTTTTATCTTTCCCATTTTCCTGCCACTATTTGACTCCTCTTCAGCTTCAGATTTTGCAGGGGTCTGCAAACTTTTCCATACATCAAAGTTACTTGAGAAGCTTGTCAAAGATCCAGACTCCCAGGGCCCAGCTCAAGAGTGATTAAGCAGCTCAAGGATTTTAAAAATAACAAACAATAGCTACAAAAAACCCCAAACCAAAGAAACAGAAAACACCCCAAATGATTCTGGCAAATATATTCCTCTGACCAATCCTCGAAGTCTCTGTTGTGGTTTTCCCAGCCATACTTTTTACCTTTTATAAAAAAAATATGGTAATGTGTTTTTAAAAATAAAGTATCAAGTAAGGAAAAATGTAAGTAATCATTCTCCATCCCATATTTCTGCACCTGAATACTCTCTTTTCAGGAAAACCACTATTAACACATCAGCTCTTTTTATTCTCTTAGATTTTTTGGTGGGTGTCTTTATCAATGAAATAGTATGTCTATATTGGTGTTATTTTCATCTGCTTTACATCACCTATATAAATTATTAATCATTAATAAAGGTGAAGCTCAAATCTTCCCACTCTCAGAAAATATTACTAATGTACACACCTGAAAATTAATACTATATTATATGTCAATTATTCTTCAATATTATATATAAATAATTTTGTCCTCTGTACTTTTATGTTAAAATACTTAATTCTGGGGCGCCTGGGTGGCTCAGTTCATTGAGCATCTGACTTCGGCTCAGGTCATGATCTCACGGGTTCATGAATGAGTTTGAGCCCAGCATCATGCTCTGTGGTGATAGCTCAGAGCCTAGATCCTGCTTTGGATTCTCTGTGTCCCTCCCTCTCTGCCCCTCAACAGCTCATGCTCTGTCTCTCTCTGTCTCTCAAAAATAAATAAATGTTAAAAACAAATAAATAAGTAAATAAAATACTTAATTCTGTATTAAATTCTATTAAATTCTATATTGAGAGATTTCATTAAAATTTCATCTGTGCTAGAAACATGAATTTTCAGGTCACCCTCATCTATTGTTTTTATGTCTATTTTCTGCCTAAGAGGTTGGAGAAACTATGTTTAGGTTTCCATTATTCGATGTGCTTTTTGACCATGGGTTTCTGAACAGAGACAGCAAGCAAGTAACTGTGTTGGTAAATGCACCAAGTGGACTTACTACAAACAGTTATAAGATGTCTTGCATGATTCATTCCTGAACATGAAATAAAGTAGAAGAGTTCCAATATATTATAAATATCATGTATCCATATTAACTGGCTAAAGCTTTTGTGCCTGGATAGTACATAATTAACATGTCACAAAAACTTACTATAAAACTGTTCACTATTTGGAAGAATAAATTCACATTCCATTAAATAAGGATCATCACCACTTTAATGGTCTACATGTTGCATTTTAATAGCCATATAAGTAACCAGAAAATTAAATAGGTCTTTTATCTAATATGTATTTTCACATTTGAGTGTACTCCTGGCAGAAAATAACTAGGATAGCTGAAACTGATCAGATCCCATTAATGTGAGATTGCTTGTGAAGTAGTACATTTTCTATTATCTTGTGCGGAGATGTTATGCAAATTATTTGTAAATGTGAAAGCCTCAAGAGCAAAGCTACATTAACTGTTCCTATTGCAAAGGTATGCTCAATAATTTACAACCCATCAATGGCTGAATTGGAAACAAATTGGTTCTCTGCAGTTCCCTAAGCCAGTAGCAATGTAAACAGCACCATCTTCTGGATTATACAAACTCTCATAATTGTTTTATAAAATGTTATACACATGTTCTCTGAGACAGGTATCTAACAGACCCTAAACATTACACTGCATGTCTTGAAGTAATTATGGTTGATTCTAAATGTGACAAGTAGGTTTAGACACTAACTCAATAATGTGTGGAGACAATATAAGCATTTTTGTGTACATTAATTTGAATATTGAATTATAGTTCAATAGAAATACTTTAGCATTGAATAAATACGGGGATAGAGTTTTGATCTGATTAACTTCGTCTTTCATAGCCATTGGCAGTTTAGGAAGTATCTGAAGTGGAAAAAAAAATCATGACTTGAATATTTCCTTGGAAGAGTAAAAGAGAAAATAAAGACAACATCAATATGTACAGCCAGTGCTCTCATCTCAAAAAGCAAACTTCAATAAATGATTCTCCCAAACTCCAATAGCTAGAAAAAAATTATTTTATCATTTCTTTATCCCACTAATAATCAGCTTTCACAGGAAGAAAGGATTCAAGGAAATTGTGTGCTCTGCAATTTCACCGTGTTTTCAACTGAAATATAATTCTAGTGATTTAAATTTACATTTGTCAACACACGGGGTAAATTTGTGATACTGTTATTTTTTACTCAAGAGAATGTGAAATAATTGTAATAAAGTTGTATGGTGACAGATGGTAGCTACACTTATTGCAGTGAGGATTGAGTAATATATAGAATTGGTGAGAACTGGCGAATCACTCTGTTGTATACCTGAAACTAATGTAACATTTTATGACTCTTATGCTTCAATTAGGAAAAAAACCTTAGATCAACCCAACCCTCCAACTTATCTTAAGCTTTGCATGAGCTGAACAGTGCAGACAGTGAAAAACAACTACTGTATGATATCACATATATGTAGAATCTGCAAAACAGAAACTTCTAGAAACAGAATACAATGGTGTTTACCAAGGTCTGGAAAATGGGGGTATTGAGGAAATATTACTCAAAGAATACAAGCTTCCAGTTAGAAGATAAGTGAGTTTTGGGGGATCAAATGTAGAGTATTGTGTTACTAGTTAATAGTACTATATTGTATACTTTAAATTCGTAACAAAAAAAAAAAAAAGAGTGGATTTTAAATGTTCTCAGGGCACCTGGGTAGCTCAGTCGGTTAAGTGTCTGACTTTGGCTCAGGTCATGATCTCATGGTTCGTGGGTTCGGGCCCCATGTCGGGCTCTGTGCTGACAGCTCAGAGCCTGGAGCCTGCTTCAGATTCTGTGTCTCCCTCTCTCTCGGTCTCTCTCCCATTCATGCTCTGTCTGTCTCTCTCCCAAAAATAAAGAAACATTACAAAATTTTTAAATGTCTTCACCACAAAAAAGAGAAGGTAATCATGTGATGTGATGGAGGTGTTGGTAACACTAAAGTGGTAATCATACTATAATATAACTGTATCAAATCAATAGATTGTGCACCTTGAAGTTACACAGTGTTATAGGTAAACTATAGCTCCATAAAGTTGGACAAAAAAGAAAAGTTGAAGTTGTTAAAAATGTAAAGCTTGAACTTACTTAATTCTTTAGATTGAGGAGGATTAGCACCAGGTTTGGTGGCCTAGCCCCCTATTTTCCTAATTTAGGTGTGAATGAGTATAGAGGCTTTTCAGGTTGCTGATTCAGTCTCCAACTATTATTTCTTGATAAAAGACAAAATATGAAAAAAAATTATGGGGGAAATCTTGGGAGCAGAGGCTAGCCTATGTATAGATACAAAGGGAAGACGAATTATAACAAATTTGAGCCCAAATATACATATTTGGGTTTTGATTCATATGTATTTTTATTTTTATATATGCAATTACATATATATAATTATAATTATGTAAGCAATCATATATATTAATATATTCATTTTATATTTTATTTATTTATATTACATATTGGTATATAAACACAATTATATATGTGTGTATATATACTATATGTAATATACAATTGTATAAACAATACTACGTGAGATTTTTAGAACTCTAGACATTCCTTGGACATCTATCAGAAGTTATTAATGATGTTACACAGAGAGTGGCACGATAAAATTTTTGTTTCATGAAACTCCTGTATCCCAGTATAGAAATGTGATTGAAGGAAAGCAGTATGGGAGAAAGAACCAAGGAGGAGTTTATTTTGGGAGTTATTAAAGTCTGAAGGCAGTTTTGGTTTGATGGTCAGGTAAAAACAGAGGAAAGAGAATGATTCTTAGAATTCAGTCCTCTGTACATATAAGATATTGCCGTAAAATGAGTTAGGGAACAGAGGAAACACAATATTTAGGGAGAAATAAGATGATTTAGTTTCAAAAATGAAGGAGTTTGAGGTGCCTGCTATAGATTTAAGAAGGAAGGATCAAATGTCAGCAATGAAGTTGGTTGTGAACTGGTTAAAACCATTTCCATTTTGTTTGCCAGCTGAATCCAAGGCAACAACTGAGGTCATCTGCACAGCATACTGGGGATGTAAAAATGAAGTGGGTATTTCAGGTAACGGGACAGCTAAAGAGAGATGGTTTCATAGGTGACCAAGGAAAGGTGAGAAAAGTGACCGAAAATAGTAGTATAAAATATCTGGAAATACATTATTGGAAATACAAATATTCCCAGGTGCTCAGAGGTAAGGGCACTGAAATAGGAACATAACTTCCTTCCCCAAGAACAGAAACTCTCCACATCCTGGAGGACATGACTCAGTGGATCTATGGTAGGGCAGTTGATCAGAAATTTGCCTGGTATAAAGGGTGAAGGTTCAAAAAATTACCTATGTTAGCACGTCAGATTTCACCAGTTGAGGAGGGAATCCTTAAAAGTACTCAAAACTGCAGTCAAATGTGTCTACTGGAACTTTTGATCTAAGCAAGAGTATTTGTTTCTCATGGACTTGGGGGTGTTAAGAAAGCAGTCATAGTTCATGCAATGATGATTTTTTTTTTTTGTAAGCACAATCTTGTCTGTCTTTCACTTCTTTATTTACTCTGCCACAGGGCTTTGCAGTGACTTATCTGTATATTTGAAATGAATAAGTGAGCATGGTTACCTCAGCTATACCTCTCTTCAACTTGAGAATGAGTCGATTTACCACATGAATTTCCAGTGCCTTTTTTTGTACTGGGGTTCCCTTCTCAGAGGGAGTCCTATCTATTAAATGAGACCTTGACTCGATGGGTATATTAGTTTCCTGAGACTCGTGTAAAAAAGTACTAGAAACTGGGTGGCAACAGAAATTCTTTGCCTAATATGGGGTGCCTGGGTGGCTCAGTCAGTTAAGCCTCTGACTTCGGCTCAGGTCATGATCTCATGGTCCATGAGTTTGAGCCCCACATCAGACTCTGTGTTGCCAGCTCAGAGTCTTGGAGCTTGCTTCCGTTTCAGCGTCTGCCTCTCTCTCTGCCCTCCCCTGCTCATGCTCTGTCTCTGTCTCTCAAAAATAAATAAATGTTAAAAAATTAAAAAAGAAAAAAGAAATTCTTTGCCTAATAGTTCTTGAGGTTAGAAGTTGGTATCAAGATGTAAGCAGAGTAGGTTCCTTCCAAGAGCTGTGAAGGAAAATTTATTCTATGCCTCTTTCCTAGAATCTGGTAATCTCATCTGGTTCTTTGGCTTATGGGTGGTGTTCTACCCATGTCTTCAGCGTCTTCCGTGTGTACATGCCTATCTTTGTGACTAAATTTCCCATTTTTATAAGGGAATCAGTCATATTGGATTAGGGGCCACACTAATGTCCTCATTTTAATTTGATCATATGCACATACCCTATTTCCAAATAAAACCACATTCACAGGTAGGGGTTAGAACTTCAACATTTTTGGTGGGGGGATAAGTAAACCTATAATTGTGGGTAAGTCTGACTAATGCTGGTGCCCTTCGGGCTCTCAGACATGAAGCTATGTTCTCTAGTTTAGTTATTGAAAAGGTTAACTTTTGGCTCCTATATGTATCTTTGCTACTTCTCAGATTGTCCAGAAGCCAGTAGAGAAAGATATTTGTTACTTCTTTGGCCTTCTCAGAGTTTACACATGTAGGAGAAATAGAAATGTAGTCTGCAGGACTCTTGGGATCATCAAAATGGCAGGATAGAGCCCGTTAGTACCAGCTCACAAGAGCCAATTACTACACCTTAAAGAATTTTGAAAAGTAATCACTAAACACGGTTGTTAATTAAATCATATAAACTGGACATAAAAAATAATCCCTTCCCAATGGTTTTACTGAGTTTTCCTACTATCTAAGCTTTGGGGATATTTGTCTCTATTGTATCTATGTGGT
This sequence comes from Cryptoprocta ferox, assembly GCA_028646485.1. Lineage (NCBI taxonomy): Eukaryota > Metazoa > Chordata > Mammalia > Carnivora > Eupleridae > Cryptoprocta > Cryptoprocta ferox. Next base: position 126,108,439 of record CM053572.1, read on the forward strand.
AGCAATACTATATAAGGCTACTGATGTGTTGCTACTGTAAATCTCTTTCCAACTTTGCAATCAGTGACATCATAATACTAATTTAAATGGACAATGGAAGGCATATTTACTCCACATAAATTAGCAAACAGTACCAATCAGAAATTAAGTTGTCATTTTGATAAATCCCTAGAAATAAAGAGTGTGATTGAGGAAATGTTGAGCATGCACATTAAAATTAAATGTGTTATGTCTATAGCTGATGGACATGGACATTGTAAATAACAAAAAATATTGAGAAAATAGTTTTCCAATATTCTAACACTATTCTAATTAAACAAAGTAGCCACCTGGATCATTGGCAAGTGAGTGTATTTCCAACACATATCTGCATTATCTCACTTTTATTTTACTCATTAACATAAACAAAAATACCAGCCAACACTCACGTTGAAACTACACTTGAAGAATCAGTTGCTAAATCTTTAATAGTTCATCATAGAACAGTGAAGAGTGAATGACTACATTTAGATTTTTTTTATAAGAATCTTAAGACTATAGGTGAGTTGAAAGATGTGAAGTTAATGTCATTTTGTTGCTTTGTTTTTGTAGTAGAAAAGATTTAAGAGATTTAAATATTCATTGGAAATATGTGTGGGAGAAAAGAGGGAGACAGAGAGGAAGGGAGGAGAACCTGAATCTCAGTATGAAGGAAATATACTTGAAGAGATGACAGCCAACGTATGTTATAGGTGAAGACTATGCCATGGCAGTTGGCGGCAACTCTTCCATTCTTAGAAGAGAAAAGAATGAAATAATGGGTGCGGTATAGGTAATTTGTAATTGGCATTGCAGTACATTGAGAGAATTTACACCTGGTGTTTTTATACTTTTCTACCAAGTAAGTTTATTACTGAAAGTTTAAAGAATTCAGAAAAGTAAAGGACTTTAGATCTAATAGAGTGGTTTTGAGTTATCTATGAATAATAGTAAAACCAAATATTGAGGAGAAGTAGGGACTGGATGTGTTATGTAAGACGTTGAGGAATCCTATCAGTTTGGATATTACTCAAAAATCTGCCTATACTGTTGAGTCCAATCAAAGCTGAAAAAGAAGTTGGAAAATTGGGTTGATCAAAGTTTACTTTTTTAATCAAAATAGATGAAGGGATTCATATCATTGAGAGCACTAAAGATGTAGTGTTTAAACTACAAGATCCTACTGTCTAGCCTGAGGAGAAATAAACAACACTATGTTCTGCTGCCTTAGGACCAAGTGATGCCACTTACTTCTTTCAATGCATCCAAACTTGTTTTTCTTTTTTTCGCTGCAATGAAGTGCTGGAACTTATCCAGAAATTTGGATCACACAGGTTCTCTTATCAATAGATGACTGTGCAAGTCAATATTCTTCAGGCACTCCCAGATCACATCCCAGAGGGGCCAGAATTGGTTCAGTGTCGTGTAGGTGGCACAGCTGGTAAGGAAGTCTGTCTGCCTATTTCTGGATGCATGAGCAGGTCAAGACTCTTCTGAAGTCCATGGTCTGTGGAGCTGAGTCCCACAACCCAAACAGAGGCATGTCTGTTCATGAATGGATGCTGAAATTTTGTTTTTGTTATTTATTTTTGAAAGTGCCAGTTATTTTACCATCTAAAATGGTTTCATTCAGGATTAGCAGAGAATTGTAATCAGGACAAGCAAGCTATGGACAAACCGAAGGCAAATCCACAGAACAAAGGAGATGACTTTTTTTATATGGCAAAGGAGAAGCTGATAAGGGTGTTATAAATAAAAAGTCTGTTGGAATAAACTGGAAGTTTGAAGTATAGTGGCTTCACATTGGCTGAGTTGTAACAGTCTGTCATTATTTCTTCCTCCAGCTGGGATAGTAAAGTAGTATACTCATGCAAGGTCTCTCTTTCCTGTTGGGTCTACAATTGACAAGAGTGGTAGGAAGTGGACCTCCCTTGCTGGCCTCCCAACTCCATTTTAAATGAAATTTTCTTTTATTATTTTTTGTTTCTTTTATTAATTTTCACAAAGGGGAATCCCCCAAAAGAAACATTATTGAGACTTACATCTGCATAATGCATTGCAAAGAAAGTTTTTTCTTTTCTTTTCCTTTTCTTTTTTAAAAACATTTATTTATGTATCAGAGAAAGAGCACAAGTGGGGAAGGGGCAAAGAGAGGGGGGAACAGAAGATCTAAAGTGGGCTCTGCGCTGACTGCAGAGAGCCTGGTGCATGGCTTTAATCCATGAACCGCGAGATCATGACCTGAGCCAAAGTCAGACACTCAATTGACTGAGCCACCCCAAGCACCTGGCAAAGAATTGTTTTTGAGTCTTATGCATATTTTATTTTTATTGTTATTATTATTTGCCAAGGAAATCAGTAATGTCAAAAAACACGTTTTTAATTCCTTTTCTTTATGGTTTCCCAATTTTGTGTCATATTTAAGAAAATCTTCTCCATCTGACAGATTTATTTCACTTAGCATAATACACTCTAGTTCAGTCCACGTTGTTGCAAATGGCAAGATTTTATTTTTTTTTATCATCAAGTAGTATTTCATTGTCAGTCAAAAAGGACAGATATATGAGTTCACTCACACGCAGAATTTGAGAAACTCAACAGATGAAAATAGGAGAAGGAAAAGAAAAATAAGATAAAAACAGAAAGGGAGGCAAACCATAAAAGACTCTTAAATACGGAGAACAAACTGAAGGTTGCTGGAAGAGGGTGTGGGTTAAATTGGTGACGGGCATTAAGGAGGACACTTTTCACGATGAGCTGTGGGTATCATACTAATGAATCATTGTGTTCTACTCCTGAAGTTGAGACTGTACTGATTGTTATCTAACTTGAATTTTTAAAAAAAACTTCTCTATCAAAGTTTTCTATTAATATTTTAATGCTAATTTTCCTTTTTATTTTTAGTATTTTTAATACCTTACTCTGAATGACAAGGAAGAAACATAGGTAAAAATTTGACAAGTGGCTATATCTAATGTTTTGCTAAGAAAAAAATGTCACTACTGAATGGATATACCTTGAGATATTTTTGATTTGTTGACATTTTGGGAAGAAACAATTTGATTTCAGATAAATACACTCAATTTTTCAAATAATGGGTATATTTGCTAAAAAACAAAATAATGTCTAATAAGGAAAATACAATCTATATTACTGAAATTAGAATAACTGTATTTAAAATATCTGAATTTTTCAGTTGGAGCATAGGAATACTTTATATATATATATATATTTCTAATATGTACAAATATAAGTTTATATTATATTTTAATTATAAATATACTGTAGAAGAGTGATGTCTGGAGAATTGAGTGATATATGTATTATTAATACTAATTTTTTTAATTTCTACCTCTTTCATGAAAAAAATTGCTGTAAAGTGTTTATTAGGAAACACTGCAAAAAACTCTAAAAACTAGGCATTAGAGAATATGTTGAAACTACGTCATGAGGAATTTCACTCTTGCATTGTTTTTATTCATATGATTTATACTGTCTGAAAAAAAGATTAAAAACTTTAATAATTGATAAATACACATAGTTTCTAGGGTTATCACCAAAACCAATGAACTCCAATGAACAACTAATACATATATTTTTGAATTTAGAGTTTTTAAGTTCAGAATGGTATCTCCAGTCTTTCCCTCAAAAAGGCACCGTTGAGCCCACTGATAGCCAGTATTTTTACAAAATCCTTTTTACAGAATATTTTTGATACCCCTTTTCTTCTAATTGCCTTTTGATATAAAGACAAATTAGTTTTAATGATAAATAGGATACAATAAAAATTATTTCTGCTCCTAAAACAATTATTGTATTTTAACAAATATGGCATTAGATAATTGCCTTCTCTATTATATAGAAAATAGATTACAAGTAATTAATAACCATTGATTATTATTACTCTACCTTTCTCTTGTATTACAGGAAATTATTGACAAGAATTATGAGTATTGTTTGCACACTGATTTTCATTTATTGGACACAGTTTTCTGAAAATAATATTCAGTTTGTCTAAAAGACTGAAATCATTATAATAGTTTATATTCATTTTTACCTGCAGGTAGCAGCAAAATACTATTAACTGAGGACAATTATCCTCTCTGCTATCAGGATTTTTATTGTAAAACACATGCTTACATGCAGGATCTCAATAATCCTTAAGATACAGTTACTTAGGGTTTTTTTTCCCTATAAGATTATGCAAATGTATTAATAACTAAATTATTGACTCTTATTTGTGGTTTATTGAGAAATAACTTCAATCTTACCTTGGAACTTCATAGAAATGCAATTCTTAGATCCCACCTTAGTCCTACTGTGGAAAGAGAGTAGCATACTGTTTAACAAGCATTTCAAGTGATTCTGGGGCAAGCTAAAGTTTGAGAACCATGGAACTAAGTCAAAGCTGTACAACAGGAATTTCTTTGATTATGAAAATGTACTGTGTCTATTTTTTCCAGTGCAGTATCCAGTAGTCACATAGGCCTACTAAGTACCTGAAATGTGGCTAATAACCAAGGGACTGATATTTAATATTATTTAATTTTAATTTACTTAAGGTTTAAAAAGCCACATGTGGCCAATGGATATTGTTTTGGACAGTGCAAGTCTGATGAGCCCACAATTTCATGTGATTAGAATAGCAGATTAGATTCTAAAGGAAACAAATAAGCTTATTACATCTTTTCACCACTTTTGGAAACTGGCGCTTTAATTTACTACAAGAAAAAACTTAACCCATTCTAATTTTGATCCTAACAAAATGACTATAATGGTGGAATCAATTACCTGGCAAATTTGTGAAGTGAAAAGGATTTAACAATGTTTGCATTTTTACCAAGAAGTGTTGTATCTGAGTGAGGCAGAAAGTTCAGATGATGTACATATCCGCTATAATCCTCCCTGCTTTAGTGAGAATAGGATGAATGAATGTGATGGAATTATGTTTATGGTTAGGTTACTTTTTAAGTTAAAGATAAATGGATTTTGCTGATGTAATAAACATCTCTGTGCATTTGATGGTAAGTTAATTAAAAGGGAGAAAATCCTGAATGAGCCTGTCAGGTGAGCTTTTAAGGGTCATAAACCATAAGCAAGTGTGATTTGTCACTGGTGTGCAAGAATGGTTCAATATATGAAAATCAATGTGATACACCACATTAAAAGAATAAAAAACAAAAATCACATGATTATCTCAATAGATGCTTTTGACAACACCCTTTTATAGTAAAAACTCTTCATGATAAAAAATAAACTGGGGGCACGTGAGTGGCTCCAGTCAGTTAAGTGTCCAACTTTGGTTGACGTCATGATCTTGCAGTTCATGGGTTCCAGTCCTACCAGGCTCTGTGTTGACAGCTCAGGACCTGGAGCCTGCTTCAGATTCTGTCTCCCTCTTTCTCTGCCCCTCCCCTACTTGTGCTCTGTCTCTCTTTCTCTCAAAACTAAATAAACATTAAAATTGTTTTAAAAAATAAAAAAATGGATATAGAAGGAATTTACCTCAATATAATATGAAAAGCCTACAGCTAATATCATACTCTCCAGTGGAAAACTGAAAACTTTTCCTCTAAGATTAGAAACAAGACAAGGACCACTTCCATTCACCATAGTAAAGTTTTAGTCAAAGTAATTTGGCAGGAAAAAGAAATAAAAGGCATCCAAATTAGAAAGGAAGAAGTAAAATCATTCTTGTTCAGAGATGACATGATCTTACATATATAGAACTCCAAAGACTCTACCAAAACAAAACTGCCAAAACTAATAAATGCATTCTGTAAAGGTGCATAAAACAAAATAAAAACACAAAAATCAGCTGCAGTTTTATAGAGCTGAAACAGACTATCGAAAAAGGATATTAAGAAAATGATACCATTTATAATAGTATCAAGAAGAATAACATGCTTACGGATAAACTTACCCAAGGAGGTGAAAGACTTGTATGCTGAAAATAACAAAACACTGATGAAAGAAATTGAAGAAACAAATCAGGGCAAAGATATCCATGTTCATGGATTGGAGACTTTATATTGTTAAAATGTTTATACTACCCAAAGATATCAATAGGTTCAATGCAATCTCTATCAAAATCCTGATAGCAATTTTCACAGACATAGAGAAAATCCTAAAGTTCATATGGAACCACAACAAACAAACAAACAAACAAAAAACCAAATAGCCAAAGCATTTTGAGCAAGACGAACAACTAAAGCATCACATTTCTGATTTCAAAATATATTACAAAGTTATAGTAATTGAAATAGTATGATATTGGCATAAAGGTAGACTTATAGACCAAGGGAAGAGAATAAAGAGCTCATAAAACAGACACACATATTCTGTCAATTGATCTTCCACAGGGAAAACAAAAAATATACAATAAAGAATAGATAGTCTGAAGAACAAATGATGTTGGGAAAGTTGGATATTCACATGCAAAAGAATTAAATTGGAAGCTAATCTTACATCATACACAGAAACCAACTCAAAATGGATTAAAGACTTAATTATAAGAAGTGAAACTATGAAACTCCTAAAAGAAAACATAAGGAAAAAGTTTATGACATTGGCTTTAGCAGCATTTCCTGCATGTGACATCAAAAGCACAAGTAACAAAGGCCAAAATAGACAAATGAGACCACATCAAACTAAAAAGCTTCTCTGCACAAAATAATCAATGGAGTGAAATTAGGATATAGGTATTGTAGAATAGCTCACACAGACTATTTTATATATGCTAAATCTGGAGTTAAGAACTTTACATGTATTAACTTACTTAATTATTAGTGGAAAACTACTGAATGATGACCACTATTGTTAATTTTTCTTGTTGAGAAAATTGGGAATTGGGGCACAGAGATATAAAGTAATTTATCCAGAATTACAGAAGCAAGCAGTAAATGGAGAATTTGACAATAGGGGTTATAGTTCCAGCGTCTTCTTACTTATACAATGCTCTATTTTGCCTTTCAATGGGACGATTAATTTTGGAATGTGGAATGAAAGCTCTTTCTCACATTAAGAAAAGTGTTGAAGGTGTTTAGAGGGTGTGTGTAGGGGGTAGTAGGTGAAGCACAGGAATTGTTTTGGGCAGGGAAACTACTCTGTATGATACTGTAATGATTGATACATGACATGCCTTTGTCAAAACCCATGGAACTGTATAGCAAAAACAGTGAAACTTAATGTCAACTATGGACTTTGGTTAATAACGGTATATTAGTATTATTTCATAAATTATAAAAATGTCCCACCCTAATGAAAGATATTAATTATAATGGGAAAGTATATGGGGCACAGGAAGTGGTAACCTGGAAATTTCTGTACCATCTACTCACTTTTCCTGTAAATCTAAAACTGTTCTTTAAAAATTCAGTTATTTAAAAGAAAAAGAAAAGTGTTGATATTATAGATGATGACAAAAGACATTTGAAGTTGGAGAACAGCATTTGGAGGGATGCTGATATTGAAGGAAATTGAGGGAAACTCTTAAAAAGATGCAATGATTCTGAAGGTAAAATGGAAAGTAGGATAATACTTAGAAAATGGTAGACGGCCACGTAAAATCAATAAATGTAGCAAATCTGGGAATGTTTGGAACAGATGTTCTGTGACATTTCATAAATATAGCAGAAAAATAAGAAAGGTATTTACTACTTAAAGTGGCCTGGGGCGCCTGGGTGGCTCAGTCGGTTGAGCGTCCGACTTCGGCTCAGGTCATGATCTCACGGTTTGTGGGTTCAAGCCCCGCGTCAGGCTCTGTGCTGACGGCTCAGAGCCTGGAGCCTGCTTCCGATTCTGTGTGTCCCTCTCTCTCTGCCCCTCTCCCACTCATGCTCTGTTTCTCTCTGTCTCAATAATAAATAAAAACATTAAAAAAAATAAAATAAATAAATAAAAAATAAAGTGGCCAAACTATACCATAAATGTTAGCCATAAAATATAAAGCATAACAACCAGGTATTACAAAGTGGACTAGTATAAAAAGGACTTGCTAGTGGTTTAAAACCTGGCACTGGGGCTAGGAGAAATATATAAATTTTCTTAAAAGTAAATGTCACAGTTCTTTTATTTGAGACATGTGGTCTAGGTGTCTACAATCAGATATTCCTATTAGCATTCAATTAAGTTCTAAAGAGTAGAAGAGAGGCTAAAGGAGAAATATGGCTGACATTTCATTTTTATTGCTTACAATCTGGTTGATATAAAAAGAAAGTAGATGAAACTGAAGTGTGATAAGGGGAGAAAAAGACACAGTTACAAAGTTTATAAAAAATGTATACAACAAAAATGCATTTATTAAAAAGAGAGGTGGTACAAATGAAGAGAAAAGGAAAAAAATCAAAAGACACTTAGAATACAGAAAATATACATCAAGAAAACATAAACCAAAAAAAATACTTTTCTACAAAATCTATTCAGTACAGACCATTTTTTTAAGACCAAGTAAGAGATCAAGTAGGAGATATAAGTTATCTGAAGAAGATCTTGCAATAGAAAGAAGTAGAAGAAGGAGGAAAAGGAAGGAGGGAAGGAAGAAGAAAGACAGGAGAGGAGGAAGAAGATGTGAAGGTAAAGGGGAAGCAGAAAGAGAGAAAGAAGGAGAGAGATTAAAAGGAAGACAGCAGGGGCACCTGGGTGGCTCAGTGGGTTAAGCTTCAGACTTTGGCCCAGGTGATGGTTCCTTACTTCCTGGGTTCCAGCCCCACACCTGGCTCTGTGCTGACAGCTCAGAGCCTGGAGCCTGCTTCAGATTCTGTCGCCCTCTCTTTCTGCCCCTCCCATGCTTGCACTCTGTCTCTATCTCCCAAAAATAAATAAACATTAAAAATAGTAAATAAATAAATAAATAAATAAATAAAAGGAAGACAGCAGTTTTCAGGAAAAAAGGAAAGAAATTTAAAACTTTATGAAGTGAAAGTCACATTGAAAACAGCAAAATTTGGATAAACTTGAATAGAAATTTACAATATAATACATAGACTTACGAAATATGATGGTTAATTTTTATGTTCACCTTAATTGGCCATGAGGTACCCAGATATTTAGTCAAACATTATTCTGGGTGTTTCTGCAAGGGAGTTTTTGGGTGAGACTAACAATTTAATCAGAGCAAAGCAGACTGTCCTTTATAATGTGGGTGGGCCTCATCCAATCAGCTAACAGCCTGAAAAGAACAAAGCAAACCCTGATCCTTGCTTAAGAGGGAATTCTCCAGCCAACTGTTTTCGATTTTCATCGGTACCATCGACTCTTCTGGATCTCTGCTGGCTAACTTTCAGACTAGTACTGCACCATTGATTCTCATGGGCCTTGAGCCTGTGAGCCCACACTGCCAGTCACCATAATAATTTGAACCCCATTCCTTATAATAAATCTCTCTCTCTCTCTCTCCTTCTCTCTCTTTCTGTCTCTCTCTTTCACACACACACACACACACAAATACACACACATATGCACCCCTCTTTTTGTTCTCTTTCTCTATAGAACCCTGACTAATACACAAAATTCACTCACTGTCCAATGGAAGGAAGGCAAGGATTAAGCTAATTTCAGTTTTGACCATGAAAACGTAAATGGCAAGTGATCTATCCTCTTACAAAAGTATCAGCTATAATACTCTATAAAAGTTATACATGGACTAGCTTCAGGCACAGAACAAGAAGAGGTAAAAAGATGTGATCCTGGAGGGAAAGGAATCATAAGAGGTAAGCTCCAACATTCAAAACAACATTGTGCCTGGGGGAGCTTTTCAAACTGTATCACACAAATTGGAACTCAATCATGAACCAGTTTTTTTGAATGAGTAAAATAAGTAGAAATCAAACTGGCATTCTTGAGACATCTATAATTTGAGAGACAACTAACTAAAGGAGGCAAATATACAAATAACATCCCTAAAACTGCTTCCTTCAGCCTGTGTCATAATACTAAGTTAAGTATACCATGCACAATATTCCTCAAGGTCTGGCAGAAAACACTACTGGAGGGTTGTGAGCAAAATACAGATTATAAAATGTGTACAATTAAATGGAGACATTAGCTCTCAGATCATATAATGTGAAGTGGCCCTGCTATAAAACACATAATGTTTTCAAGCACACATGGATCATTCACAAAGATGAAGTATTGTTTGGAACATGAAACAGGTCTTGACAAATTTTAAAGAGTTTTAATCATATATAATGTATACATATATATATCTTAATCAAAATTATATTAAATTAAAATTAATAACAGAAGTGGCTGGAAAATCCTCAAGTAATTGAAAACCGAGCAATAGAGTTCTATGTAGTCCTGAATAAAAGGATAATAAGAAAATGTAAAAACATTTTGAACTGGATAATAATGAGAACATAATCAAAATTTGAGTTATGTATTTAAATCAATGCTTGAAAGGACTTTTATAGCTTTGGCTTTTTTCTATATTGTATTCATTTCATTTCATTTCATTTCATTGTGGCTCCACACCCAATGTGGAGCTCAAACCAATGACCCTAAGATCAAGAGTCACATGCTGTACCTACTGAGCCAGCCAAGTGCCCCTACACTTCTATAGCTTTGAGTGTTTATATTAGATAAGAAAATTTTAAATCAATGGACAATGCTTCCATCATTAGAAGCTTGGAAAAGGAGAGCAAATTAAGCCTAAAGCAAGTTAAAATATGGACTAAAAAAAAAAAGAACACCTGAAATCAATAAAGAAAGGACAAAAAAGAAAAAAATGAATAAAAATAAAAGTAAGTTATTTGGAAAGATTAGTAAAACTGATATAACCCTAGCAAAACTTATCAAGGAAGAAGTGAAATCAAAGTGTCATCAAGGATTTCAAACTCATGGTTCAATGTACTCTTCCAACTTCACTGGTTGTTGGTAGAATTACTAATGTCATAAGTGAAAGATGGGATATCACTACAAATCCTGTAAACATTAAAAAGGTAATGAGGAAAAATATGAACAACTTTATGATGATTAGTTTTATAGCCTGAAAGAAATGGACACATTCCATGAAGTACACAAATTACTAAAGTGGAATAAGATGAAAGAGAAATTTTCAAGAATCATGTATCTGAAAGAAATTGATCTAAGACAAAAAAGTTTTATTTGAAGGAAATTTTAGATTTATATTATTTATAATTAATTCCATATATTTAACAAATAAATAATGCCAGCATTTTACAAAATAATTAAGATCATATAGAAAGAAGTAATACTCTCCCTTTAGTAAATGGATCCAGCAAAATATTGACACTCATTGTTTACACTAAGAAGACATAGAAAATTGGACAGATAAATGATGCTCATGGATGCTCATGAGATGGAAGATTCAATATTTTTAAGATGCTTATTCTTGGGGTGCCTGTGTGGCTCAGTGGGTTAAATGTGGGACTCTTGATTTTGGCTCAGGTCACAATCTCATGGTTTGTGGGATCGAGTCCCTCATCAGGCCCTAAACTGGCACTACAGAGCCTGATTGGGGTTCTCTCTCTTCCTCTCTCCCTGCCCCTTCCCTGATCACAACTCTCTCTCTCTCTCTCTCAAAATAAATAAATAAACCTAAACAAAATAAAAGATGTTTATTCTTCTCAAATTGAACTAAATATTTTAAAAAATACCAAATTCACAAGGCTCCTTTGTGCTAAAGATTTATATTAATGGGAAAGAATTTACATTAAAGTATAATTTAAATTCTAGTTAGGAAGTTAGAGAAAGCAATTAGTTTCAATACATGTATATTTGTGCTGTCCCAGAATACAACAGAGACTCTACAGAACACAATGTTATTCAAAGAAAAATAGACATAAAAATTGAGTATTAATGAGGAAATGGTCAAAAGACAACTTTGGAGAAATCAAACAAGTAGGGGTTAAGGGCAGTGGGTGTGGACTTTCAACTTCACCGCTGCCTAGTGCTGCAAGGGGTAAGGGAGATAGCTTGAAAGCACTCAGTAACTGTCCAGCACACACTAAAACACCTTATGCAGAGTTATCCTTACTAATATTAATGTTGGATACAAGAATGAAAGCATAAGAGTTTTATGAAGTCTGAGATTCACTTTTGTCAGCTCTGTTAGGTTGGGTATACAGAAAAAAGCAATGGAAGAAGGCCATTTGCATTAATCCAAATCTATATCCATCTGAATAAAATATTTTTAGTGAAAATGTTTTTATTAGCCATTATAAAATTTCCCATAATTTATCCAAATAAGTTTATCCACAATTCACCAGAGAAAATAACCCAGCATTTTCACAGAAGTCATTCTGCATGATTTTATTCATAGTATTCTATTTAATCCAATCAAAATAATTACAAATTATGAGAATATATTTTGAATTTGAGGCCTCAAATTTGAGAATAACTCTTGTTTTATTTAGTTTTTTTTTTCATTTTATAATTGAAGACTAAGAATTAACATATTTTGAGTGGAAAAGATTAAGTGAGGCAAATAAAAATTTTCTTCCATTAAGAAACCATTTATCTTCCATAGCTCAACGCTTGTCTATTCCAAGAAAAGCCAAATTCCCTTACCTTTTTCAGAAAGGCATTAATACCTGTTGTGAAAAACCTTTATGAGTGCTAATTGTTCCAGCAGCAGTGAAAGGGAAACAGCAGGCCTAGGGTTGTCTGTGACTATCTACAATAAAAGGAAGTTCTATACTTCACGGGCCTCTAAGCATGCGGCTAACCCTCCTGATTACAAAAGGTAAAGAGTGCCATTAAAAGGGATCGAGCTTTCCTGAAGACAATTATAAAGGCATATAACATCTGTTCTCAATCATGGGCGACAGAAGAGAAAATGCGCACCACATGATATGTTACATACAACAAAGAAGTCCAGCTGTGTGAAGAAAAGCATGTGAACAGGCAATGGCCAAGCAAGAACAGTGCAAAGTAAGCATTGTTACAATGACAGTGACCCATGGCGATCTCTTTGAGTAGCTCTGTGGTGCCAAGCTCTGTTTGTTCCCCCACAAAAAGGGCCACCTGGGACATCCTCAATTATTGGTACTGCTCATAAAAGAGTACTATTTACCAGACAATTTGGGTTCAACATTTAAAATGACAGATTTCAGAAAAGCTACATGGGGGCAAAGCATTTTCTCAGACCTTTGTTCTAATTGTCTAGGATCGAAAATACCTTTATCTCCTTATAGAAATCTATGCCATTCCAAACCATTTTTACATAATACAAAATGGAACCAAAGTAGTCTCATAATAAATGTCAAAAGGAAAAATTAATTGTGGAAAATAATGATTAGAGAAAATTCTGCAACCGTTTCCACCACTGGCCCTACCACTTCCTTCTGTCTCTCATCCTCCCTGGGCTTCCGCCAACTTTCTCCTTGCTGTTTTTCCAACATAACAAGTGCCTCCAACTGGGCCTTTGTATATGGTGTTCTGTCCACTTGGGATGCTATTCACCCAGTTAGTTATCCACATCTTGTTTCCTCCTCACCTGCATGTATTTACTAACATAACTGTCATAGCAAGGCCACTTCTAAAAAGCCTCATTAAAACTGAATCCTTTCCACACCTTTCCGGCTGTTTCTGGTTTATTTTTTCACATAGCGCTAACTAGCATACAACATAATATCTTCTTAGGAATTAATTTTGTATATTTGTTATCTTTTCCTGGAAAGAATAAGCTTTATGAAGTCAGGATTGAAGCTCTTTTGTCCAGTGCTGCCTCATGAACACGTACATGACAAGTCAAAATTATTTCTCAAACAACTGAATGACTATGATTTTCTAGTTCTATAGATTTGACTGGGTAGTAAAGGGTTAATCCAGCAGGTTTGGGGTCCTCAAACCCTACATATTCCAAATAAATGACTGGCCCTTTAACCTGCTGGAAAGGGAGATTACCCCTGAGCCCTCAGAAATGTCTTGTCTGATAAGAATGGCTGTGTATACACTGAGACGTTAAGCCACGCAGGTGGTTTATGCTAACATTGTAACTTATGGTGAACACCTTATTTTTGTTTACCTGGGATCTGAGACCACTCTGTCAGTTTGACCTCTGGGGGATTAGAGTCCAAGTAGCTTAGGTCATTTACATGAGTATTCCATGCCTCATGATGACCATTAATAAAACCCCTGGCCTCAAGGCTCAAGAAGGCCTGAGCTTCATTGTTTGACAGCACTTGTCAAACGTCACCACACATTGTTACTATCTCTTTTACTCTACTGGGTCAAAGCCAGTAGAGGTCAGAAGACAGTGTTAGGTGGCACCTAGTTTCTCCTACACTATATCATATACACTTTTGTCCTTTGCTGATTTTAATCTGTATCCCTTTACTGTAATACACTGCTAAGTGTGAGTATAACAGTTTTATGGAATTCCGTAAGTCTTTCTAGCAAATCATTAAACCTAAGAGTGGTCTTAGGGGCCTATGAGACAGTAAAAACATCCATAATTGGATGAAAATGACTAATCATCATTTTGTTGTCAAACTATAATTTCTTTTTTATTTTTTAATGTTTATTTGTTTTGAGAGAGAGAGACACACACGCACACAGAGCACGAACAGGGAAGGGGCAGAGAGAGAGGGAGACACAGAATTCGAAGCAGGCTCCAGGCACTGAGTTGTCAGCACAGAGCCTGATGCGGGGCCAAACTCATGAACTGTGAGACGATGACCTGAGCTGAAGTCTGACACTTAACCAACTGAGCCACCCAGGTGCCCCCAAACTATAATTACTTATTTATGAAACTCAGTGTAAAGATCCATTCCGTTAAACTTATAAAATTTAGATTCATTTATGTGAGTAATAATGGTCCTCTCTGCAAATATAGTAATACACTGAATTTCGATAAATAAGTATCACAAAGTCATTAATAATATAGATATCAGTAGTACAGTATTAATATAATTAATTAAATGTTTCCATTTCTGACACTGAAATTACCTAGAAAAAATAAATGTAAATTTTCATGGTCCCTCAAAACTAATATAAGCCACACTTTATGAAAAATAGTGCATATTACCATTTTTTCCTGTTTTGAATAACTTTGAGAACCAAAATGGAAACGTGCACATAATCAAAAATATAAGCCATGGGTTTGCAAATATAAATTAGATACATAAAATAGATAAACTTTTCACAAGTATACAAGACCATACCTTTCTTTCAACTTTTACTAATGTAATGTGACTACAATACCCTTATCAGTGATAATGAATTCAAAAGGAACTTGAATGCTCCTGAGACATCATGATCACATACATCCCCTTGATTAACTTAAAGCACCTGATGATTACCTTAGATTCTTTACATATACATAAAAACCCAATCGACTATATTTTGTATATCTGTGTGATACCCATTAATTTGCTAAGTATGTTTGATTTTGGTGCATTGTTTAAAAGAACACTTAAATTTTATAGCATGCTGATCTTGCACATGTGTGCATGCATTAGAGGAAACATATTTTTGACAACTTTGAATTTTATGCATTTTGATAAAAGAAAAGAAAATACATTTGATAATTATTTGAGTTAGAAATGGAAATGCAAATATCCACTGGTCTTCCTCATTCCAAATTTCCTATGATATATCATAGCCACCTTAAGTTTTCTCACTTAACTATTTCCCATAAAAAAAGCAGAAGAAATTATTATGTTTTAAAGCTTAATAAAAATATAATGTATGTGAATATTATTTAGTGTTTAGTATAAATAATTTTTACATTTAGTATATTGGAGTAAATATACTACATATTCAACACTAAATTACTAAGTAAATATAATACTAAATATATACAAATATGCATAAATATATTCATATATAGCAGTAGAGACAGACATATATACATTACTGTGTTTGTGTATGCATGTGTGTGTAGCCATAACCAGTATATTTATTAAACAGTATATTTATTAATTTAGTATTTTATATATAGTTATATATAAAATATATATACATATATAAATATATATTACACACACACACACTCACACATACACACTTGGGTGGACATATGCATATCCCCAAGTAGAAGTTTTAGAAATCTGGGGAGAGAAGAACTTCATTACCATTGTATGGGGGCAGAGCCGTACTAATATTTAAAGGGAAAATTTTAGAGACTAGGACTCCTGCAACATATAGATGGTCACCTCAGAGAAGAGATTCTAAGTTCTTTACTTTTTAAAAATTTTTCCAGATATGCTTACAGGTGAAAATCTGGAACCAAGTTGGTTTTGAATATAAATTTAAATATTTTTCACAGTTTTCCAGTAACACAAAAAAGGAAAACTGAAACCAAAAACGATAAATACCATTTTGAGCCAAGCCTTCATATATTCATTTTATCAAACTTTTATGGAAAAATATTATCGAGAATACTGTGGTTTTTGTTCTTTTGTTGCAACTTTGTATTATTTAAGTAGTTACTAGAATGATCACACAATCTAAGTTCAAGATAGCAAGTGAAAAATGTTCTGTTCAACATCAATTTATTCCAGCTTATCTAGACACAGAAAACAGGTCAGACAGCTATCAGACCTTTTATCTCTGAAGCTCCTTTAGTAATGTTCACTTTGAAATCATTTTTTGACATATTATCTAAATCTCCAATAAAGCATTATTAAGTACAGATGGTCCCCAACTTACAGATGACTTGACTTATAATCTTTTGACTTTATAATGTGTGAAACGCATATGTACTCACTCGAAACCATACTTCAAATTTTAAATTCTGGTGGTCTCCTAGGCTAGCCCTATGCAGGACATACTCACTTTTGATGCTAGGCAGTGGCAGTGAGCTGCAGCTGCCAATAACCCAGCGATAATGGAAGTAAGCAACAGATACATTTACAACCATTCTGCACCACACAACCATTCTGTACCATACCTCCATTCTGTACCACACAACCATTCTGTACCATATCTCCAATCTGTACCTATACAACCATTCTGCACCACACAACCATTCTGTACCATACCTCCATTCTGTACCATACAACCATTATGTACCATACCTCCAATCTGTACCTATACAACCATTCTGTACCACACAACCATTCTGTACCATACCTCCATTCTGTACCATACAACCATTCTGTACCATACCTCCAATCTGTACCTATACAACCATACTGTACCACACAACCATTCTGTACCATACCTCCAATCTGTACCTATACAACCATTCTGTACCATACAACCATTCTGTACCACACAACCATTCTGTACCATACCTCCATTCTGTACCACACAACCATTCTGTACCATACCTCCATTCTGTACCTATACAACCATTCTGTACCATACAACCATTCTGTACCACACAACCATGCTGTACATATACAACCACACAACCATTCTGTACCATACAACCATGCTGCACCTATACAACCATTCTGTACCATACCTCCATTCTGTACCATACAACCATGCTGTAGATATACAATCATTCTGTACCACACAACCATTCTGTACCATACCTCCATTCTGTACCTATACAACCATTCTGTATCACACAATCATTCTGCACCATACCTCATTCTGTACCAATACAACCATTCTGTACCATACAACCATTGTTTTTTTTAGCTTCAGTACAATGTTCAATTACATGAGATTTTCAACATTTCATTGTAAAACAGACTTTGTGTTAGATAATTTTTCTCAGTCCTTGGCTACTGTAAGTATTCTGAGAATGTTTAATGTAGGGTTGGCTAAGCTATGATGTTCAGTGGGTTAGGTGTATTAAATGCATTTTTGGCTCCTGACATTTTCAACTTAAGATGGGTTTATCAGAATATAACCTTATTATAAGTTTGAGAAAGATCTGTACTTGACTTTAAATAATAATATTAATTTTATATACATTGTAGACACCATAATTTTATGGATATTCAAAGATTCATGTAAACTATGTACATTAAAAATAATATTAGTGATGATTTATATGATTATTTATGGATTGGTTATTGCCATAAATCATCATTCAAATATCATTAAAAAAGATTCTTAATAAAGATAATTAAAAAAAGATATATCTTTTTTTTTTGAGTTTCTATTTCTTTCTTTCTTTCTTTCTTTCTTTATTTATTTTTTAAACTTTATAGTTTATTGTCAGGTTGGTTTCCATATAACACCCAGTGCTCTTCCCCACAAGTGACCTCCACCAAGACCATCACCCTGCTTTACCTTTTCCCCTTCCCCTTCCCCCCTCAGTTTGTTTTCAGG
>CM053572.1:126127154-126235076 GCA_028646485.1 Cryptoprocta ferox
CTAGGGTTTTGATGGTTTCCTGTCTCACGTTCAGGTCCTTCATCCATTTTGAGTTTATTTTTGTGTATGGTGTAAGACAGTGGTCTAGTTTCATTCTTCTGCATGTTGCCGTCCAGTTGTCCCAGCACCACCTATTAAAGAGGCTATAAAGATATTATATATCAAGTACATGCATATTGAGAAAATTATAAAGAATGTTATAAATAAAATTTCTAAAATCCCATTAAGTTCTTACTGGTTTTATGAGTATTATCATAATCTATGTTGATATATTTATTACAATAGATTTTTTCAAAGGAACACCAATGTTTACAGTTTCATACAATGTTTATCTGGATTGTTTCTATAAGCAAAGATCATTTTAATTGCACAATCATAAATTTTATTGTCATGAGTTTCTCATATGGATACATAATTAGCAAAATCATGTGTTAGAAACTTGTTCCCTTAGTGGGAGCTATTAAAAATTTTTTTGGCAGGTGAAGAAAATTTCTTTAATTTAGCAAAATAAAGTGTCATGAGGACAATTATGAATGAATCCATTATTTATAAAATGCAATTATTTTACTCTGTGTCTATTTAATGTTTAAAACAAAATATCATTTCACATTTTGGTGTTGTACTTTTTACTGAATAAAGAAAAATATAGCATTTTAAAATCAAAATGAATAGTAAAGCATTTCAGTAATACCAAAATCCTACAAAGTCATAAAACTTAATTTTAGAAAAATATTTTCCATATAAAAATAATTCTATGGTCACAGTGTTCACCTATAGGAGTAACTAGAGAGAGCTTAATTAAAGGAAATAATAAAAACTTCCTGAAGAAGTTTCAAGTGAGAGTAAATACATTAACTTCTGGGCCATGAATACCATTACATATGAAACACAGTACAAACTCATTCTCTAACACACTTACATCTTCTAAACATTCCTCTTCATTGGTCATTCTCTTCCTTATTAGCTGATGGACTTAGTCCCCAGTCACAGATTAAATATAAGCTGTTAGCTCTCTCAAGTTCTACCTTCAAATTTATAAACATCTGTATATCTGCATCCTTTCCTTTCCCCTCCTGGTTTTCAATAGAGACAGTATCCCTTCTCTAGTTAAATGAAAATTCCTCTACTTTATATGAAGCTTTACTTTCTTTATTGCCTCTTAGGACTTTAGTACTTTCAAGAGTTTCTTCTCTGAATTCTTTCCATCAAACAGGTAAACACACATAAGTATGTCTGCCTAAAGAAAACATAGAATAGGTGAATACACATACGTATGCCCACCTAAAGAAAACAGAATAGGTGAATGGATAAAGAAAGTGTGGTATATCCAAACAATGGAATATCATTCAGTACTTGAAAGTTATGAGTTACCAAGTAATGAAAAGACATGGAGGAATCTTAAATGCATATTACTGAGTCAAAAAGCCAGTCTAAAAGGCTACATACTGTTTGATCCCAACTGCATGACATTGTAGAAAAGGAAAAATATTGAAACAGTAAAAAGATCAGTAGGTCAGGGATAGGTAGTGAGCAGAGAGAAGAAAAAATGGAATACAAAGAAGTTCTAGGACAGTGAAACCATTGTGTATGATACTATAATGGTGCATACACAACATTATGCATTTATCAAAACCCTTAGAACTATGCAACACAAAAAATAAACTCTAATTTAAACTATGCATTTTAATTAATATTAATGTATCAATATTTGATCACCAATTTTAACAAATATGTTACACGAATCTAAGAATATGAGAAACTATGTTGGGGGGAGAGTAAGTATATGGGAATTCTGTATTTTTTTAAAGACACATTTATTCAGTGTCATGATCAGACTATTACATTTAGCAATCAGCAGAATGGGTGTAAAAAAATCTGCATTAAAACTCTTTGTTGGAATGATTTACACTCTCCATAAGACAGAACTAAAATAACCTGTTTTACAATTAGTAACAAATACAGTCCTCGAATTTTTTTGCCCATACACATGACTATCGTCTAAAACATGTCCTCTTCGTAACAGCAAGGCTCTGTCTTGGCTGAGTTCACAAATCTTTTGTAACCTGTAGCCTCCCTGCCTCTTCTACCACTCTCCTCTCTTATAAACTTTGTTTCCTGGCAGTAATTAAAACCTGCTGCCACTGCCATAGCTACTGCCTCTGCTGAAACCACCAGAGCCACCTTGGTTTTGTGGTTTGGCAAAGTATTGGCCTCCACCACCATAGGGACTAAACCTTCGGTCTCCAAAATTTCCTACTTTCATGGGTCCAAAATTTGAAGATGGATAGTTGTAATTGCCAAAGTCATTTTGACTTCTACCACCTAAAAAATTCCTTCCATTGTTACCAATCCATTATAATCATCCCCACTGCCCCCATATCCACCTCCATTTTGACTGTCACCAAAGCCACTTACCCATTGATGTTTTCTCCACGACAAAGCTGTCATCCCCAACAAAATCACCTCCTCAACCACCACCAAAGTTTCCAGAACCACTTGGACCTCTTTAGCTGGATAAAGTAGTAGCCATCTCTTGCTTAGATACAGTTGTGGTCATTCACAGTATGGTATGTATTTTTTAAGTTTATTTATTTATTTTGAAAGAGAGAGAGTGAGAGAGAGAGGAGGATGGGTAGAGAGAGGGAGAGAGAAAGAATCCAAAGCAGGCTCTGCACCATCAGCACAGAACCCATCATGGGGCTTGATCCCAGAAACCATGAGATCATGATCTGAGCCAAAATCAAGAGTTGGGCACTTGACTGACTGAGCCATCCAGGAGCCCCCACAGTATGGTATTTTTGAATGATGATCTTGCCTATAGAGTCATGGTCATCAAGTGTAACAAAAGAAATGTTACAAAGGCAAGCCCTCTCTTCTTGCCAGTGCCTCAGTCAGTCATGATTTCATTCACCTCAATTTTGCCATACTGTTTAAAATAATCTCTTAGATGATGTTCTTCGGTGTCTTTTTTAATTCCAAAAACAAAAACATTTTTCATAGTTAAGTGGGCGCCAGGTCTTTGAGAATCTTCTCCTGAGGTTATTCTCTTCTCTTTGGTTCCACAACTCTTCCATCCACCTTGTGTGGCCTTGATTTCATGGCTGCATCCACCTCTTCTGCAGGGGCATTGGTGACAACCCCAAAACCTCTGGAAAGCTTGGTGTTTGGATTTCTCATTCCCACACAGTTTGTAAGTGTTCCCTATTGCTCAAAATGCTTCTAAAACTCCCACTGATTGTTTTTAAAGCTTAAACCTCAGATGAAGAGCCTCCACAGTTGTTCAGGCTCTTTGGGAGATTCTCATTTAGACATGACAGCAGTGGGAGGGGAGACTTTAATGATGCTTCTTTGGTGGTGTCCATGGGCAGAAAATGGAATTCTGTATTTTTAAATCAATTTTTACATAAACCTGAAACTGCTCTAAGAAATAAGCCATTATCAAGCAAAAGTAATAATTATATTTATTATTACAATTAATAATTATTAGACATAAAACAATACAAAAGGTAAGCAAACACATACAAATTCTTAAAATTGCACATATCTATGACTCCCACATCTTCTTTTCCTTACCAGCCAAACCTATTTTGTCTCTAAATCTGAAATTTCCACTAACTTTTTGACTGTTTTTGTCTGACTTCTAATCCTATATGTTATCCATGGAAACAACTGTCTCTAAGATAATCACTGCCATGCATTCTCTAAATCTATTGAACTGTTTTGTTTTCATTTTACTTGATCAAGCAACAGATTTTGGCATATTGTAGTATTTTTCCTCCTTTAAATACTGTTTGTGTGTGTGTGTGTTTGTGTGTGTGTATGTGAGAGAGAGAGAGAGAGAGAGAGAGAGAGAGAGAGAGAGAGAGACATCACACTGCCTTTGTTTACTGTGGTTATCTTTGTCCATTCCTCAGTAGATTTCTTTTCAGGCTCATTGTCTTCCTCCACTCTGCAAATTACTGTATTTCTACATTGTTCAGTTGAAACACTTCTTTGTGTTTATTCCAAGATTTCTCCTTTGAAAAATAAAATGATTCACTTGTTATTTATGGGCTTTATATATTCTAGTTTTTTCATCTGAGTTTGTGATCAATGACATGATTAACAAATCTACTTGTGTGTTTCAAAGTTACTTGAAATCAGCAAGTGCACACTAAATTTATGTTCTCCTTCAAAAGTCAACCCTCTCTTAGAAAACATCATCTTTTTAATCACTTGAAAAAATGAAACAACAAAAGGTCATTCTGATAACGTCTTTCCATCTTGATCCATATCCAAGTGTTTTAGTTTCAAATAATAGAAAACTCTTGCTTGTTTAAACCAAAAAGTCAATATATTGACAGCTGTAACTTAAGAGTTTGGTGGTTGGATGGAATACAGACATAGTTCCTTTACATAACTAGCTATGTTTCTTGGTGAATCTCTTTTCTATACCCTTATCTGTATCCATTTTCAATCTAAGGTTGCAAAACGCTAACAGCCATACACAGTAGTGTACGTTTCATTATTCAGAACCAGGGCAGAAGGAAAATCACTCTTCTTACAACTCTAACATAAAAGCTTTATTTTCTTCTGGTTTGAAGATATTGGGTAACTTGAATAACCTTGAGCCACAAACATCACACATAAGATAATATCAGTTTTCTTAAACAAATCAAGGTCTATTCTTGCAGTTATGACTAGGTTAATCATATTCAAGCAAATGGGATAGGGTTTGAAAGATTATTAAAAAGGCAATAGCAAACTTCAGAATCTATCATTTGTCCACTTAATATTCATACATATCCTCTTTCTCATACAGAAAGCTTCTAAAATGAACGTGTTTAAATTCATCATACTCACACATTTTCAAAGGGAGACAAATCAGTGTTTATTCCAGTTGGTGTGTTAAACTCTGGTTCTAGATTCTTAGCCAGATTAGCTCTCATTTTAATTGTATATTGTCAATGCTCCTCATGTTCCAGTATTGATAATATATCTACTTCTAACACACGTGATCTATACTGAAAAAGAAAGAACATAACCTGTGGAAGGAATTACCTTAGTTAATGTGCTGCTGTTTGAATTAGTAACTATTGTGGGATGCTGATATGTTTAATGTC
Source organism: Cryptoprocta ferox (assembly GCA_028646485.1). Taxonomy (NCBI): domain Eukaryota; kingdom Metazoa; phylum Chordata; class Mammalia; order Carnivora; family Eupleridae; genus Cryptoprocta; species Cryptoprocta ferox. Next base: position 126,132,257 of record CM053572.1, read on the forward strand.
GGTGACGTGGCAGGTAATGGGGTCTGACAGATTAGCTAAATAATGAAGAATAGAAAGATAAAGATCAAATTGTAAAGGTTCTAAATGATAAAGCTAAGAATTAAAATTCTAACAATCAAAAATATTATTAAGGACACAATTATGTAACTTTTGATAATTATGTGTATTCTGTGCTAGTGTAAAGGAGAAGGAGTCATGAAGCTATTTAGTCAAGTGAAACTTAATATTGAGCAGCAAGTGTGTTCAAGAAAACATGAAAGACGTTAATAACCATATGGATGTGAGGCAATGAGAGAGGTGACAGAATCAAGCACACACTATATGTTTTGAATGTTAGTGGTTTTTTTTTTTTGCATGAGTATCTTCTTTGTACATGTAGTCAATAGTTCATTATTATTTTATGTTATTTTTAAAGTTTATGTATTTATTTTTGAGATAGAGAGAGAATGAGTGAGAGGAAGTAGAGAGAGAAAGAGAGAGGTCAAGAGATATAATCCGAAGCAGGCTCAGCAGCATCAATGCAGAGCCCGACACAGGGCTTCAACTCATGAACCATGATCATGGCCTGAGTCAAAATCAAGAATCAGACACTTAACTGACGGAGCCTCCCAGGCACCCCATCGGATTTCTTATTCTTATGGCAATTATATTGAGTTTTTGAGAAAAATTTTATACACACATTTTTATTTTTTTACTTTTTACTTTTTTATATTTGTAAGATATATTTATAAATATTTCATTTTATTCCTGTAGAGAAAATGTGTTATTTTCAGTTTTATTAATAAAATACATTTTATTTTTTATAAGTTTTTGTTTTTAAAATTTGTTTTTTTAAGTTCATTTATGTATTTTGATAGAGGGGGGGACAGGCAGAGAGAGAGAGGGAGAGACCGAATTCCAAGTAGGCTCCATGTTGTCACTGCAGAGCCCAAGACAGGGTTTGAACCCTCAAATCATGAGATCATGATCTGATCTGAAATAAAGAGTCAGATGCTTAACCGACTGAGCCACCCAGGTGCCCCTTTAAAAATTGATTTCTGGGGTGCCTGGGTGGCTCAGTCGGTTAAGTTTTGGACTTCGACTCAGGTCATGATCTCAAAGTCCATGGGTTTGAGCCCCGCATCAGGTTTTGTGCTGACAGCTCAGAGCCTGGAGCCTATTTCAGATTCTGTATCTCCCTCTCTCTCTGCCCCTTTCCCACTCTCTCTGTCTCTGTCTCTCTCTCTCTCTGACTCTCTCTCTCTGTCTGTCTCTCTCTCTCTCAAAATAAAATAAAGACATAAATTTTAAAAAAAAATTTCTGATCTCAAATTTATCATAATTTCCTTCTACTTCTCTTTGTTTTGCTTCTTATAGCTTTGTATACTACTTACTACATTAGTTTCCTGTGGCTGCTATAACAAATTTCGTGGCTTAGAACAACAGAAATTTATATAACCTCAGTTATGGATGCCAGAAATCCAAACTTGAGGCATTAGAAAGTTTGTGCTACCTCGAAATTCTCTTCGGGAGGTTTGAATCTTTGCCTTTTCCAGTTTCTGGTGGCTCCTGGATTCCAAGGCTGAGGATTCATCTCTCTGATCTCTTCCTCTGTAGTCACATTGCTTCCTCCTCTTCAGTCTCTCACTTCTCCCTTGTGGATCTCTTACAAGGGAACTTGATATTGAACTAAGGGCTCAAGGGAATACACAAGATACTCTCTTTATTTCAAGATCCTTAACTCAATCACATCTGTAAAGACCCTTACTCTAAATAAGGTAAGAATCTCAGGTTCTGGGAATTAGGATGTTGACGTATCCTTTGAGGGCTACTCAACTCATTGCACTTGGTAGTTAAAGGCTTAATTCATAAAGTTTCTGACATGTGCATAAGGCTATAAATTTCCCATTGAAGACAGATTCTGCAGGTTCCCACAAGGTATGATGCATTTTACTTGCATTATTTGGTTCAAAATATATTATGTATATAAAATATATACATTTTACTTACATTATTATTTGATCCAAAATATTATCAGACTCAAAATGTTTTGTGAATTCTTCAATGAAACATAGCATGTAACATATTTAGAACTATGTTGCTTAATACTTTTGTGTCATGTCTTCAGTAGAAATTTTTAGATTGTTTTTACTGTGGTTAATAAGTAGTCCCAGGATGGTTTTGATCTTTTAAATAAATTTCTATTTTCTCAGAATATAGTCAACATTAAAAGTTCCCACATTCTGTGGCTATGATTTTTATCAGGTTTCTTAATCTTGATTCAAACATTATCTTTCTTGAGTTTTTGTCTGACTTTTTTTGTACTGTGGAGTAAGTTGCATCAATATCTCCAATTACGATTCAATATCTTTCCATTTCAACTTTACTTTAGTCAGTTGTTACTTTATTATATATTTTAAAGTTATGTTATTAGCTGCATTAAAATTTAGGATTTTTATAGCTTTTAAAATTGAACTTTAACTTTTATCATAAATGTTCCTTTTTATAACATATAATATTTCTCACTTTAAATCTATTTTGACTCATAACAATACAGTGTCATCAAATTAAATATTCCCATATGCTTCAATGCCAAATGATATGCAGAATATCAGGCTAATCTCTTCTTTGTGTTTCTTCAACCCTTTCAAATTAGGTCACTCACAATCTGGAAGTTCTGTTTTTGTCTCCTCATTGCAATGAAAAGGCCAAAAATCTCAGAATGCTCTTTCCTCCTCATTTTCCATTCCCTGCACTGTTAATCCACACATGCCCTGGATGAAATAGCAGTGGGGAGTGTGTGACTTATAATGCCATCCTTTCCTATGATGTATTGATCACTCAAGTTTAGTTTTCTTGGTTGTATTCTGAGGTCTTCAAATAATTTATTCGTGCTTTTTATCCAATGTTTATAATTGATCTCTGTGAGAGGCTTTAACTCTGACATAGCTAGAATCCATGATCTTTTATTTAGGGGGGTTGGTGGTATGTAGGCAATACTGGAACAGGCATCAGTTAGTTGATTCTCATTCATTTCAAATCATGCCCTGAAGCAATCTGCCCTTCTACGTGGACACAGTTTATCAAAATCAAAGTTCTAATAGTTCTTCTGGATTCTTGATTCAATTCATAGCTCTTCCTCTATGTTAGTTGTGGGAAGAGGAGACACACACACAAATTTGTGGCCTATAGAAGAATAGAAGTTCATTTCTCTCTAATGGAATGGTTCAAATGAAAATGCTCCAGGGTTTGTATAGCCAACTCTTCCATTGTAAATATGCTGTTATTGCAATCTCTATGTTCACAGTGGATGCCTTGGTTTTCATCTTTCCCCAGAACTTGATAAGAGATAGAAAAGTAGAGTAAAAGATGCTCATTCCTATTTAGAAGTGACCAATAAGTGGTATTCTGGTATAAGAATTTGGATACATAGCCACAACACGCTGCATTAGTCAAGATGAAACTTGAGAGTTCCACAATTAAAGAAGGAAGTGGATATAACTACAGAGCTAGAAGTCCCTGCCATCTTTCTTTGCTTTCCAGGGAATGGAAAAGGCATGAAGGCAATGTTCCTACAGCATGGATGTTTAATGCCAAACACAAAACTCAAAGCTCTGGTCTTTTCCAAACACAAAACTCAAAGCTCTGGTCTTTTCCAAACACAAAACTCAAAGCTCTGGTCTTTTGTAAGGAGTCGGATCTCACCAGCCCCACTCCTGCATAGTTATTTTCTACCAAATAATATTAGTATTAGGTGACACTGTTCTCCGGAGAATGCACTCATGGAAAATTATACTGTCTAAAATACATCCTCCACAGCCACTTTATAGCTTATTATACCATACTCACAATGACATAAAATTGATTTTTTTATGTGGCCTTTCAGTTCAGTTTCTTCTAAGTTCTGCAACATATTTTATTTTCTCTTTGACTGACCTTTACCGTATGAAAATCCAATTTTGTGAAGTACTGTTTAAGTGCAATTCTGGAAGTTTAAGGTAGCTATCAAATTTCAATTCATTGCATGTAATACTTTGACTTCCTAGGATAGAAAGGTCAATATCAAAACTGTCAATGTCAGGGAGCACCTGGGTGGCACAGTGGGGTGAGCATCTGAATTTGGCTCGGGTCATGATCTCACGGTTTGTGACTTCGAGCCCCGTGTTGGGCTTTGTGCTGACAGCTCGTAGCCTGGAGCCTGCTTCAGATTCTGTCTCTCTCTCTCTCTCTGCCCCTCCCCGGCTCATGTTCTGTCTCTCTCTCTCAAAAATAAATAAACATTAAAATAAATTTAAAAAAAAACCTATCAATGTCAGGACATTCTAAGTCCATATGGCAATGCCACTCTTTTCATACAATTTAGTCATTTATCTTTGTCAATCAGCTTAACTACAGTTTCTAGTACAGTTAATATTATTGCAATATCTGTTTCAAGGCACAATGAAAATAGAAGTACAGAATAAAATTACCTTTTAATCATTTTTTAATGTTTATTTTTGAAAGAGAGAGAGAGGCAGAGAGAGATGGAGACACAGAATCCGAAGCAGGCTCCAGGTTCTGAGCTGTCAGCACAGAGTCCCACATGGGGCTTGAACCCATGATCAGTGAGATCATGACCTGAGCCAAAGTCGGACGCTTACTGACTGCGCCACTCAGGCACCCCATACCTTTTAATCATTTTTTAAAATATATTTTATATTGTTTTAAATGAAATTCTTGGCATTAGTGGTGTTAACCAAATTGGAAATATCTCATATGACCGAGTGAATCTTCCACACATTCAGAAGAGCTTCTCATCCTGCACATCAATTATCACCATTGGATTTCTCCAAAGAATCGTTTAGGATGGACATTCTCTGAAAATGTAAAGACATAGATGCCTAAACATTTCAAATTTGAGTATTTTACCTTTATTAAAAAGATACATTTGATAAAAGGAAATAAGGTTTTCACAAGGTCAAGCATACTTACATTATCTCAGCTGTTGTGGACTGTTGCTTCCATCTGTGTTTTTCTTCTAGTCTATATGTATTGTCCAAAATAAAGAAATTTTGCAGGAAAGAGATATTTTGTAAATACGTATTGAATAGAAAGATGAATTAAATCAATAAATAATCAAGAGGACACTAAAGAATATGAATACCCATTTTTATGTGTCATGTATGCATCGACACTTGAAAATTCATATGAAACCATCTGAAAAGCATGAGGTAATTGATATCTAGAATTCCAGAAATGGGTCACAATTCTCTACACTGAATAATTTATACAAATATGTATATAAGGAATACGTTTTTAATAAATTTTGAAAATAAATCCCAGATCACTAATATTCCATTAAGAAGGTTAAATTTAATTGTGTGTGTTACAGATCTTATCTATTTTCCCAACTGACAAGGAAAATATAATTATTTTTGAAATATTATAATACGCTAAAAATGTGTGACCTTTCCACAGTTTAATCCATAAAGCTCCCTCCACGGTGTTCTGCTATACCTAAACTACACTGATTTTTGATTAAGTTTGCTAACAAACCAATTACCAATGGCATATCCCGTGAAGTGTCATAAATGACCACCAAGTATCAAATGCAGAAGAATTGCTTAATAATTGAGAAAATTTATTTTTCTATAATTATGTTTACTATTTACATGATACTTATGAAGACATATTCTTATTTAAAATTCTAATTTTAGTGTATGATACAAAATTTCCCATGCAAAATACAATCTTATTTTCATATATTTGAAAAATCAGATGTTCCTGTTCCAGTGGATAATTACTGATATATTAATGTTACTTAAATAGTATAAAACAAGGTTCTGTACTAAAAATCTTGAAACACTTTAAAAGTTTTCAATCAATTCTTTCAACTTTATGTTCTTGTATTTTAGAGATGCTCTGAAACCAGAAGTCACATAAATGGGTCAATTCCAAAATTGTTTAAACATTAGCCATCATCACAATTTAATGTTTAATAATTCTTGCCAGATTCATGAGTTCATATCTTTCACTAGATAGGACTTTTTCCTTATTTTATTTGTTGTAGATTGCATATGATTCTTAATGAAATACACTGACAAACCAAAGCAGCACTACAGGTGTCCCAAGTTGTAAAATGTCACACACATTTTAGTAAAAGTGTAAGAACTATTAATTGAGGATTTACATACATTAGCTCATGCAATTCTCTAAACAGCCCCATAAGACAGAGTAATTAGAAATACTAATTATTTCTATGTTCTATTAATTACTAATAACTAATAGAAAAATAATATGAGTCTTTACAACAGATAAGGCCCCAAATATTAGTGGCTTACTTAATACAATAGAATTAAACTTATTCATGAAAAGTCTAAATGAGGGCTTCCTGATTAGGACTCAGTTCCATCCAATCCACTCAGGACAGCAGGCTGATAAAAGTTTTTCCCATTACAATACAATATTATTGTGGGCATCAATATCCAGTCAGCAGATGGGAAAGCAAAAGAATCAGATTCAGGAAGTTATGAGAAGCCAGGCTTCTCATAACTCTATGAGTTATGAGATTGCTCTAATTCCACTGGTTCTAACTCTGTCACACGGTACTGCCTCAGAAAATAGGAAGCCTTATGAGTACAGGGGAAATGGTCTGTTTTCTGTGCCACCAGTCTCTTATCACAGTTTGTCCTTCTATTCATCAAATCCCAATTTTACCATTTTTATGCACATAGAATATGTTCATTCTATGATGAAGATTCAAGGTATTTCCAGCAAGTTTCTGTATCCAATTAAATAGAACTATGATGCTAGAATATATGAATGAAGAAGACTGGTAATTTGCTTTCAGCTTATACAATACACAATGGCAGAGTAGAAGCAAGATCTCTGCAATTAACTTCCCCATTTTGAAAATGAAGTAAGGAGAAACCCCAGAGCAATGGTAAAGTTCTGCCAACTGGAATTGGAAAGATCCTTGATTACAACCTAGCTTTGCTCTCTGAGAAAATTCTCTCATTCATTGCCTTTTGGAGCCCCTTGCTCACCTTTCTGGGACATCATTTGTCCCTTCCTCTCAGGCCATGCAAAGTGAATATTGAGGGAGAAAGCTGCCTCTGTAAGGCTTCCATAGACAGCCTCATAGGCATGCAGGTTTGAGAACTTGAGATCTGATAAAACTTATAGAGTTAAGATATATTTTAGTTCCAGTTGCTAGTTTCATTGACATAATAACACCCTTAAAAGAATAGTAGGTTTCTAATTTATTTGTTTCTAGTCAGTACCATGTGCCAATAACCATACTGGAATTTTGTACTAGACAAAACTTCAACATATAATTAATTTCCTCACCTTTGCATTCTATTCTCCCCTTTTCCAAACAAATGACAGCTACACTGAGGCAATCCGACTTATGCGGGAAAGAAATACTTTTAGTCATATTTTTGTCACAGGGATGATTCTTAATTGGCTGCTTGTACATACTTTTTTTTCAACTTATTTTTCCCTCCAAGGTGAAATAAGAGCCAATTTATCTAGCTGTTGAGGCTTGACATTAGCTGGTGGTTTCCATTCCAATAGGTAAAGTTATTGTGTCATTTACAGGTGAGAGGAATGAAGTACAAACTAAAGGTTATGTGACATATCTTGTGTTAAACAGCTAGCGGTTTGGAGGCTAAGGTTTAAATACAGCCATTTTCCTAAAGATAGCATTCACTTCTATGCTGTCCCTCACATCCGTTATCTTCTGCCCATAGCACTTCTCTCTGCCGGGCTCAAATACCCATCTATATAGCATAGAAGTGGGATAGACTTTATCACATACCCCCATCATCCTCATCAATCCTTATTATGGGTTTCTTCAGAGCTAATCCCTCTTCTACATTTCAATGACAAACTGAAGTTCTTATGCTTATATTCACACTGAAATGGTTATTTGGGAAGTATATGCCATTAACATTTCTTCTACACCCACAGGCAAGTCCAATTTTTTCTTACACTGACAGAAAAGCTCCTGCTACACATGCAAATCTCCAAACATGTGAAAGATTTGCATTTTTGCAGTGGTATTGAATTTATTTTTTGATATTATGCACGTATATTACATCTAGGGTTATATGTATGTATGTTTGTGTGACCACATCATACAATTTTTCATAGCAATTTGAATCAGAGTGTAAAAATATTTTGAGTGGCATGATGTGATATATTTATTGTTTTTTCCCCAAAGATATTGTCTTTATTTAAACATTATCATATTTTTGAACCCATACCTTCCAATTAGCAGATGATCAGAAATATTTAAAATGAATATGGGATGACCCAGCACTGAAGATCCTAAGGCAGCATGTTGGGAGAGATCCTTTCCCTCCCTCTCTCTCTCTCTCTCTAACTCTCTCTCTCTCTCTCTTTCTCTCTCTCTCTCTCTCTCTCTCTCTCTCTCAGTTCTGTCATGTATTTTTATGCTTTGGGTGGAACACCACTGCTTTCTTTAACATGTCTGTGATAGGCAGAATATTGGTCCCTCAAAACACCATTGTCTTCATTCCTGGAACCTGTGAATATATTACCCTGACATGTCAAAAGGAATTTAATAGATGTGATTAAGATTAAAACTGAGTTAAGAAAATTATCTTAAATTATCCTGGTGGTCCCAAGATAATCACATGAATTCTTAAAAGCAAAGAATCAATCAAGCCCAGCTATGGTTAGAGGTAGCTGTCATCATAGCTGTGGTCATAGGGAGTTATGGAAGGAAACTGGTAAGATTTATTAATTTATTAACCACTGGCTTTGAAAGTGATGGAATGGAAGCAAGAGTCAAAGAATGTTGTGACTTCAAGAAACTGGAAAAAGCAATCAAATGGATTCTCCCTTAAAGCCTCCAAAAAGGAATGCAGCCTCACCTATTCATTGATTTTAGCCCAATGAGACTTGTGACCTACAGAGTGAAAGATATTAAATCTGTGTTCTTTTAAACCACTAACTTGTGGTAATTCATAACAGCAGTAATAGATAACTAATATGGTCTCTTTATAATTTATATATAACTTCATTTTAACACCTGATTTTTCCTATTTCTTTTTAGTTGGGTCTCTTTGTATTAAAAAACAAAATAAACAAACAAAAAACAAAACAAAACAAAAAACAAAAACAAAACACCTAAGACCAGCATCCACCTTATTTTACAAAGCATTAGATTTCAGTGTTTTACATAATCTTGAGTGGTGAGCAGACTTTCTCATTCCAAAATTGGCAACTAGAATAAACAGCTGAGGATAGAGTATACACTTCCCATTCTAATATTAAAGAAAGTCACAAATAAAAATTTGTAGTGTCTGAAGAAAGGACACTATTGCTTCTCCCTACTACTTGGTGTCTGGTGAACTCTAGGAACTAGACATTCTAATCTGGGGACAGCACTTTGAAAGGAAGCTCCTTAGAATTTGACATGGTTCAGGGAGGCTGGGTGGTTCAGTCAGTGAAGTGTCCGACTTCAGCTCAGGTCATGATCTCACGGTTCGTGGGTTCAAGCCTCGAATCAGGCTCTGTGCTGACAGCTTGCTCAGAGCCCGGAACTTGCTTTGGATTCTGTGTCTCCTCTCTCTGCCCCTCCCCTGCTCGCACTCTGTTTCTCTTTGTCTTTTAACAAGTGTTAAAAAAAATTAAAAAAAATATTTGACATGGCTCCCTTTTGTGAGAGCACTTTTTGTGTTTCTTCCTGGATATTTCTGAAAGCAGGAGAATTGACATGGCTCCCTTTTGTGAGAGCACTTTTTGTGTTTCTTCCTGGATATTTCTGAAAGCAGGAGAATTGTCAGATACATACATTTGGCCTGTATCAGTTGGATAGTGTGTCTGGGTAGAGATGTGTAGAAACTGTATTATTCATCAGATATATACTCATATCCTTAGCATAGGGCTTGGTCTAAAGAAAGTATGAAATAATTATGTCATGAATCCATGTTCTAATGTAAAACAACATACATTAATCAAATGCAGAGGAAATATGCTTGATATCCCTAAATATAAATTACAGAATTTTCATTAAAGTAATGCACACTTCAATGTAAAATTTAAAAAAAGGTATATCTTCTGCATACATATGCAGAAAAAAGCTAATTTCCAGAAAGACAAGAAGGTCATATTCAGACCTAATAATTACACAGACATGACTGAATTAACTGATAATGAGAATGAGGATAAATATGGACTTTTATTACTGGGGTAATTTGATTCTGTTCCATGTTTCACTCTTCCTCCTTCCTGGAATGACTTGGATATCTTCAGAAAGTACATCTCACAATATTGGCCAAGAGTAATTGCAGAAGCAGAGATGTGTAAGCTCTTCACACATCTGGCCAATAGTCCATCCCTAGAACAAGTCATAAGACCAGGGCAGAGTAAAGTGGAAGGGGACTGAAATTTTGTAAGGTAAATGATGTGATCACAGAAGAGGGGTTAAAAACCAGGGACAGTAATATGCCATATAGTCAAATCATAGCTGAAATCATTCATGCCTCTCCCACATTGCAAAACAGTCTTAGTCCTCTTCCAGAAACCTCAAGTATCTCATCTATCACTCATCAGTATTGTTTGTGTGTCACCTACATCAGCCCCAGGCACAGCTTCTCCTGATTTGGAGACCTACAAACTAAAAAGGACAAGATATTATCCTCAACCTCCAACAAACAGTAGTTAATGACTATAATAAACACTGCTGTTTGAAACATAGGAAAATGGTAGGTACATAGCAACACGGTTCCATAATAATTTTTTGATGCCACTAGGTAATTGTTGCCAGGTATCCTATACCAATAGGATGTATCCCTTGAGTAAGCCCTGCTTCTGCTCCCTGGGAGTAATTCCCCACTTCATCATACACGATGACTTTGGGCTCTGTTCTATATCTAATTTTTTTTCATACCTCCCTTGACTCTCCTTGGCAAGTTGTGAAAATTATATTGGGAAATATGCCCTTTGAGCAAAGTTTCAATGTGTTTTTCACCAGTAGAAATCTAGGAGGGTTTATATGAGGGTTCTCTAGAAAAAAAGAACCAATAGGAGATTATACATAATAGCAAATATTATATACATATATAGCTATATAAATGAGATTAACCATAAATAAATAGGAGGTAGTTTTAAAAAATATAGGGAGTATTCATTTATATGCAATATATGCCATAAACATTTTCTCCCCAGTTTGTTTTTTATCTTTTGGTTTGCTAGTGTCTTTTGTTTTCCATATGAATATTTTGGTTGTCTAACTTATAAATATTTGTTTGTTACTGCATCTGAATTTTGATACGTAGTTAGAAACCATGTACCTATACCCATGTAATATAGAAGTGCTTTGGGGGGAGATAATTGATACTTCTTTCCAAGTTTTCTATTGAAATTGTTTCAAGTTTTCTATGTTAGATGGGGTCAGTTTTGCTAAAGTATATTTTCCTAGGCAATTATTTACTTCATCTGTATATTGAAATTTACTTCCTTAGATTTTTACAAGCAATTATCTTATACTTTTATTATACTGTTTTTTTTCTATTGAAAGTTTATTTCTCCCTTCTCAATCCAGTATAAACGCAATTCACTTACTGACTGCACTGAAAAGTTCAACACTTCAAATTGTAACATAGCAAAACTTCTCCATGTGACATCAATACCACCAGCATTCTCAATGGTTCTCTTATACGAAATAAAATAGCAGGATTCATGTAAATGCAACGTGGACAGTAACCAAAAAGACAGTAAGAGAAGACTAACAAATATTTCAGAAATTGTAGTTGAAATAAATGGACTGTAAAAATAGCCACAATAAAGAGAAAGATGGACAACACGGGTGAAAAAAAAGATGGCATCTAAGAAAGTACTGGAGGGGCGCCTGGGTGGTTCTAGCCCTGCCTCGGGCTCTGTGCTGACAGCTAGCTCAGAGCCTGGAGGCTGTCTTTGGATTCTGTGTCTCTCTCTCTCTCTCTGACCCTCCCCTGCGCATGCTGTCTCTCTCTCTCTCAAAAATAAATTTAAAAAAATAAGAAAATACTGGATTCAATTTAAAAAGTAACTAATTTGACCACTGATATAGGATTCAGGGTTAGAGAAATTACTCAAAGCACTTGAGACATCACCACGTGAACTGCACAGAGGTTGGGCTATGGAGCAAAGAGACCACCCAGCTGGCTAATACTCAATGTTAGGTTAACAGATTTCAGAATTCTCTAGAATTTTTAGCATATGTTCTACATTATGTGAAGATGATATTCTTATAGAAGCCTGCACTCTCATATTCTTAGAGCTGACTGGCTCAAGAATAACGATTGTTTATTCTGTGAGTGGATTCTTTTGTCTTCAGAATGGGACGTCTATTCTGTCTTTTGTATGCCTATTTTTTGGAGGAAGGGACTGCATTTCTAATACAGGGGGAGAGAGTATATAAACAATATATTTCTGTTTGTAGTCACCTCTTATGTCAAACTAAAAGTGGGGAATATATCTAAAGAAACACCAACTTGTTATTTTTATATTATATAGATAATTTCAACTGATTTTCAATCTTAAAAATATACTCTGAAGTCAAGGAAAAACTCAAAAGGGAGTCCAATAGCTGATTCATAATCTTGTACAAGAATCAATTTTATAAGGGCTAAAAACACTTATAGTTGCTATTTTATGTGAAGATATAGAAGTATTTATATTAATTTTAATACATGTAAAATTAATGGAAAAGCCCTGAGAAATGAAAAATAAAGAAAAGCATTGTTGAAAAATGCATTAATGAAAATGCAAATGTATTTGTTTCTATTTTACTGAGTGGATTCAAGTAAAACATGATAAAACTCATTAATCTAGTAAAAAGAAAAATAAGTGAAACTAATTTCTGTAGCAGATCATTGCATATATGACCAAGAAAGGGAAACTAATAAAGTATTCGAATGCTTTTATAATAATACCCAAATCTTTGAAATGATACAACAGATATAAAAAGACTTCTAGACTGGATGAAGTGGCAAAGTCCTAAGTTCAATGTGGAAGAATATTAATAATTCTTGTGCAGAAATTGTCATTTCTGTGGGTCAGAACATTATTGAAAAAAATAAATTTTCAAACATAATTTCAGAATATTAAGCCATTTTCACACTAAAGTCTAAATTGCTCTATGATCATGTTGAAGTCCAATAATCTGATTATTTTAGATTACCTTGAGAATTTATAACAAGGTCTCTAATCAATTGTTGCCATTAGAACAGTCAGGTCTTTAGGTTCTTCCAATGCTACACATTGGTAAAACCTCATTAACATAGTCAGGAGAGACCCCATTTCCTCTTCCTCTTCTTCTTCTTCTTCTTCTTCTTTTTCTTCTTCTTCTTCTTCTTCTTCTTAATGTTTATTCAGTTTTGAGAGACAGAGAGAAACAGAGCATAAGTAGAGGAGGGGCAGAGAGAGAGGGAGACACAGAATCTGAAGCAGGCTCCAGGCTCCAAGCTGTCAGCACAGAGCTTGATGCAGGGCTCGAACACACAAAGCATGAGATTAAGACCTGAGCTGAAGTCAGATGGCCAACTGACAGAGCCACCCAGGCACCCCAGGAGAGACCCCATTTCTTACCCCAAATTCCCTTTTCCTTTGAAATAATGAATACCATATGAATATTTAATCATAGTGTATCCTCTTTTGTCTCTATAACTGTTTTCTAAAAAGTGTATATTATGTCACTATGAATTTCTATATTCAACCCTATTATCCTATTAACCTTGGGACTAGGACTAGATCTCTTTTGTTTGTTTTTCAATTTAGAGCGTGACACTAACTGCACTCAGTTGGTATGTGTCAAAAGAGTTCTTCCTTGTTTCATAAGATTTAAGGATTCTTTTGCTGGCAGGACAGAACACAACGACACTTGAAAAGCTAGAAGGCAGAACTCTCTAATGCAGCCCCAAACAGAAAGGCTGCCAGGCAGGACCACATAGGGAGGTGCCTCTGGGGAGGGTAACTGCAAGCCTTTATACAACAAGCAGAGTCCTGTTACTCAGTTTTCCCAGGCTCCCTGGGGATTGGCTCATTTGAATAACTTTGCTGGTCCCTGGGGCATAGGGGTTTTCCTGGTTGTCTGCTGCTTGGTCCCTGGGCTGGTACTTAAGGTTCCCATCTATGAAAGCCCAATAAGGCTCCTGATTGGGGTGTGGACTTAATCAGCTGTTCATGAAGCTACCTGGCCTTTTGTCAGGATATCATAACTGGGCCAAAAAGCGCAAACAAACAAACCAACCCCAAACTAAACTGTATTATAGTCCTTAACAGGGATCTTGGCACTTGTTGCCTTAGCTAACACCCAAAGCAGAACCATACCTTCCTCTAATCATCGTGCTAAAAGAAAGCTCAATGTATCTAAACTTGTGTCTCAACATGGGAATAAAATGGGAATGACTAAATGTTCAGACAGTTGAGATTAGAATAAATTTAAATATCTCTTCTCATAAAAGATCCAGTCCTAATCCTGAGTCCTTGCAAATCCCCATCTTTACTAATCGATAAACCTGATAAATATTGATTTGTACAAGCCCTAAAATTATTACATTGTATTTTCCCATTTTTAAAATGTGTCATGTGGTGTCTCCTGGATTGGATGGGAGCCCCCAAAAGTGGGGTGATGATCAATCTGGTGGAAGCCAGTGGCACAGGCCGGTGGTGAAAAGAACTCACCTGAGGCAGAAGAAAAGAGACAGAAGTTTACTGGATACACTGCAAGGGAGCAGTGGGCAAGACAGGAGAGTCACTGCAACAAGGCAGTGGGTGGGGGCTGTATTTAAAGGAAGAAGGTGAGGTGGTAGGGGACATAATGTAATTTTCCTTTCTTTGGTTTGTGTGCGCAATTGTAAGTAGCCCATTGGTTGGTTAAGGCTTATGCATATTTTGAGGAGGGTCACCTGATGGGCCTGTTAGTACTCAGCCAGGTGGCCACTGTGAGCCCTTTTAACATTCCATGGGGCAAGTCTATTGCCTAAAAGAGATCTCTGCATGTCACTCCTACTATTTTCCATGCATTTCACCTATTTCTAAGTATGCCATTATACTAAATTTATTCTACATTTTATCTATCCTTACAAGTATTTTTGCCTTTATTTTATTAAGTCCTTCATTATATTTATACTATAATTCCCCAACCCTACCCCAAGAGATTTTAATTTTTTTATGTTTATTTATTTTTGAGAGAGAGAGAGAGAGAGAGAGAGAGAGAGAGAGAGAGAGAGAGAGAGGGTGTGAGTTGGGGAGAGGCAGAGAGAAAGGGAGACACAGAATGGACGCAGGCTCCAGGCTCTGAGCTGTCAGCACAGAGCCTGACACAGGGCTGGAACTGGTGTTTTTTGTTTGTTTTTTTGTATTTTTTTTTAGAGAGAGAGAGAGAGAGAGGGCATAAGTGAGTGAGGGGCAGAGAGAGCGAGAGAGAGAGAGAGAGAGAGAGAGACAGAGAAGTGGGGCTCACCCGGGGCTCATGTGTTTACCTCAAGTGGAGCTGGAGCTCACCAGAAGTGGGGCATCAGCTAACCTGAAGCACAGCTTGAGCTCACCCGAAGCGGGGGTCACACTTACCTGATGTGGGGCTCAAACTCACCAACTGTGAGATCATGACCTGTGCCGAAGTCAGAATCTTAACGACTGAGCCACTCAGGTGCCCCCAAAATGTATGGATTTTACAACATCATATCAATAGATTTATGGTCTTCAACAAATTTAGTTTTAATGATCTGAAAAAATGGTGGAATGGGGAGTATCCAAGATGCAAGAGTCTGTATAATTCTGGAACAGAGACGTTCAAAGGAAAAGAGGAGAAAATATGCCTTTGAGTAAAAAGCTATAATGGAGCTTCCTGGTGCTTGATTAATTGAGGTGTCAATTCTGATTTGAGAATCCTTTTTATGAATGATTTTCATGAAAAAATTGGATTTTCAAGGTAGTATGATATTTTTGTTTTGTTTGAGAGTCTGTTGCTCTGTATGAGTCCTGTATGCATTGTATATATTGCAGTTTATTACTGACAGAGATTTGTAGACAGTTTCTTACTTTCATATCGAGTCATGTTTCTTTTATAATTCAAGTAAGCAACTGGGTTAATTCATGATGTTTGTTCTTTTAATAAAATATAAGGGTAGAGTTCACTTTGGGGAAAAAAAGTGAGACTTTCTCAAAAATCAAAGTCAATAAAATGATGAGAATGTAAACTTAGCTTTTGAACAGCTGTTCTAAGTTCATAAATAAGGCTATATGCTCAGCAATTTCTATTCAGTTTATAATAACTAATCATCAGCCTTACTTCTATATCTATAATTTATGTTTTAATTTGTAAAGAAAGATTTTACTCCTTTTATTTTGCTTCTCTTTTAACCATTATTTTGTAATCTAGTATTTCTATGTGACTGAGGCATAAAAGAGGTAATAATATTTGTGGAAATGCTGAAACAGTTTTCTGGTGGAGATATTTTGGTCATTAATTTTTGTATATTTTTATTTTCTTTGTGTTTATTTGCTTGTTTGATTTTCATTTAGGAAGAGCTGAGTAATTGAGTTAATTAGCATGGGAACAAAATTTAGAGTCAATCTCCAACTGATGAAATGTATAGTACCAATCAATCACTTAATTTACTTCATATGTGTACCAATATTTATGCATAAAAATCCATGGCTATCTCAAATCTACTTTTCCAATTATTTCATATTTACATAAACCTTGTTTTTAGATAAACAAAGTATCTCAAAATGTAGTCCACACATTAATGATCAAACGCAAACAGTATAGCATAATAGTTCATAGTAAAACAACTAAGCCCACTGCAGATATTTTTTTAAAGAAAGGCTTCTAAAATAATTATCTGTGTTCATTAACTACTACATTTCCAGAAAAATAATTCAATACTGAGTATTTTCAGAATTCAAGACAAAAGGATTGCTGTTAGTAGCTCCCAAAGAAACTTCTATGTACAGATCATTAAGAAAGTTTAGAATGCATACTTTTCACATGAGTCCTAAGCAGAAATTCCATAAGTAAGCCTTATGTAAACACACATTAGTAACTGTGAATAACAAATTTGTAGGATGGTATAAATCAGTTTTCAAAGAGGTGTCTTAATTATCTTGAAATTTGCAAATGGAACCTGTTACATAATTCAGTCAAACCATTTGTCTGATTGCAAAATCTAAAACAAAAATCAAAATAAAACTAAACTGTTAAATCCCTAAACAGTTCCCAACCGAAATTTTACACTGATGTCTTGTAGATCACTATTGTTTTATTCTTTCTTTACTTGTACTTGAATTTAAGCTTTAGTGAAAATTTTAGACTTCCTCTTAACACAGGTACACTCCTTTATGCCTTCATCAGCGCCGGAGAGAGGATTGGGCCCACGTTTTCCTTCTCTACCTCCCCACTCAAATCTTACAAATTAAAGCTGCATTACAATTGATAGTGAAAATTGCACATACATTTTCTGACAAGATTGACATGTCACATTGACAAATTTCCTACTAAAGTGTAGCACATATTTTTCCAAGGTTTTTAAAAATGCTTTCCTAAACTGTATGGATAAATTAGAGATGTGTGTATTTTATTTTCTGCTCTCTGGTTCTTCCTTTGCTGTTATTTTGTAGCTATTTTTTAACATATGGAGTACAGCCATATATAATAAAATTATAGAGAAGTGTATCACAAAATTTGCATAGAAAAATCTATCTTCATACATATGATTTGATGCTTAATTCATTAATTGGTATGTTAGGATGGCAATATGAGTATTATTTAAAAATCTGTATAAAATCAATTAAATAGACAAATAAAGCTGATGTCTATAGCCAGAGGAAAAAGAGGTCCAAGTAATACCAATATGATGACCTTAATTGAAAATGCTTCATTCACTTCTCTTTATATAACCATGAAGCTAGTAGCATTGGTGTATTATTTATCCTAATTACATTACCATAATTTTTCTTTTTTTAAATGACTTGACAAAATGTAAATGGGAGACACATTATGCCACCATGTTTACATCTCTTAGAAAAATCTAATATTGTAGCATACTTTGGCCAACACTGTCTATCAGAGGAATACTATGTTATTAACAGTCCATAAAACTTTAATAATCCAATATTAAAATAAACACACACTCCAAGAACTTATGTTGAGCGACTACAGAACAAAGTATGGTTGGTTATAGATAAAACATTTAAATTATACTTTCCCCCAAATCAATGAGGTAATAGATATGGGGAATCAAAACTTTACTCTGGAGTGTATTTCCATTAATGTTCATAACTGCAGATTTGGTTACATTTTATAGACTTCCCTAGAAGGGCAACTAACTCACACTGACCAGATGTCATCAAATTTAATTTTTAAGGACGTATTCAACATATACTTCTCAGAATTGGGTAAAGTAAACTAAAGCTGAAGACAACTATATAAAAAGTGATTTATTGAGGCACAATAGACACATAAAACCTATAGATATTTGACATATACAAGTTGATGTGTCTGGAGGTAAATATACATCCATTAAACCATCATTACCATGAATGCTGTAGTCTCACTCATCACCTGTGAAAGTTTCCTCCTTTGTGTATTGTTGTTTGTTTGTTTGTTTCTTTTGTGACAAGAGCAGTTAACATAAGATGTACACAGATATGTAAGTTTATAATGCAATATTTGTCTACAGAGACATTTAATTGATTAATAGTAAAATTCCCAATCAGATTTAAGTATTACAACTAATAGTTGTTAAGTAAAAATGTGTCAGATTCAATGCTGGGTGTTGGTATACAAATGATGCATCAAATACTTTTTCAGATAAAGGGATGAGAATTGAGGTTTACTAGTTTTTATTTTGAGATGCCTCTGGAGATATCTAAAATATATATGTCAATTATAAATTGATTATGTGAGAAAAATCTCAAGAATAAAATCTAGTCAAGAAACATTGATTTACAAATCATATTACACAGATGACCTTTGAAGATGTAAAAGTGGATGATATTGCTATGAGAGTACAGTAGAAAATGGAAGAGAGTTGGAACTAAAACTTAAGGAATACCATCACTTAGGGACAAGTGCACATGTGAGCATCTTTGAATAAAATAATGGCCAGTACGAGTAAATGAATTTATCAGCCATTCTGTATAAGTGACTTGTTTTGGAAATTCTCTTTAAACTTAAATTTAGGAGGAGAGTAGAGGGAAGAAGTGTATATGAATTGGAATAAAGAGAAAATACAGAAAACTGTGGCTTCCTCTTTGAAGATATTTATGGAGAATGGAAACAGGTAAAGTACAGCTGCTTGAAAATAGCTAAATGGTTTACCTGGTGTAGGATATGTTTTCCCTGATTTAAAGAATTTGAGTATTTTATAGGTATATTGAAGAGGCATATTTTAAGAAGGTGATGGGGCTTTATAAAAGAAGAAACAGTCAACAGAACAAGGTAGAATGAGTTGCCGCTATGCGATGTTACTAACCAATAATAAATCATCTTAGCATATTGCTCTCTAAAATATGTTTATTCTATCTTCACTTAATGATTGCATGTATGTATTTTGAAAATAGTCAAGGCTTGTGGGGAATAGTTATGCAAGTTGTAGTCAATAGCACAATTTTCAGAATCAACGGTAATTATTTAAGAAACAATTATACCATAAAAACTGACCATTTGATTGTGACTAAGAAACATTAAACAAAGTGCATATTAAGGTAGGTTCTTTTAAGTTATCTCACTAAAAAATATTTGAAAATACTTTTAAAATATTTTGTGATCTCTTTTTATTCTCCCAAGTCACTTTTCTTTTCCATATTCAATTTATATTTTAAAGGAAAATTAATCTGTATGGTTCTGAATTCTTTACAACTTATCTCATCACAATGCTTTGCATGAGCTGCTTTCTATCTGTAAATGTTCTAAACCTCTTAAAAGTCTTTTATTCTATGTTGCACAAAACTATTTTTATCTATAGTATAAGTCAAGGCTGAAAGGACTCAAATTTATTTGCAAATGGAAAACTTATTGAGTTAAAATGAGTTGGAAACACTTCCTATTAAGTATATTTGAATATGTCTGAAAATTGTTATACCAGAAAACAATTTGTGAATTTTAACTTATTCTGAGCTTTTCCCCCAAATATTTAGAATGATATGATTGTTAACTAAATATATGTATATTTCTTTGAAAGTTCATGTATTTTCTTTCCTCAGTCCAAATATGGATGCTTCTGATTCATAATAATTGAAGTCATTTTGATAATGCATTGGACTGCTCCGAATAAAATAGCATTAGTTTATAGGCTCAATACAACTGCAGTTTGCTTTATTTTCCTAAATTTATGAGTGCAACATATCACACTATCTAATACCACTCAGAAATGTTCCTTCCTCTTCTCAATTTCTATACCATTTACTCCTTTCATTATTTTCATTCTTATCATAGAAAATGTTAAATTGTTATTTCCACATTTTACACATTTGCTTTCTTCCAAAATATAAGTTAATTCAGTACAGATTTGTTCTTTACCTGTTTTAGTTTTTTTTAATTTATTTATATTTGAGACACAGAGACAGAGTGTGAGCAGGGGAGGGGCAGAGAGAGAAGGAAACACAGAATCCAAAGCAGGTTCCAGGCTCTGAGCTGTCAGCACAGAGCCCGTCACCATGAACCGTGAGATCATGACCTGAGCCAAAGTTGGACACTCAACCAACTGAGCCACCCAAATGCCCCTGTTCTTTACTTCTTTGTGTTCCATAAATGATAAAGACCATAGTGTGTGACTAGAATTAGTACGCTAACTATATCATTAATTTCTCATGTTCTATTTATAGCTAAATATTGAGCTTGGGATCCAAGTATGATAGTTTTAATTAACTGTTATTTATTAGGTATTAGTGCTTCTTAACTGAGCAAAGGTTTTCTTTATCCTGAGATACAGAATCAACCTGAATGAAAAGGGGAAAAGGGTGGTTGACCCAAATGCTATGTTTGCATAAAGAACTGTGGAGACTTTTAGTAAAGAATTTCAATTCATAGACAACATTTTAAACATAAATTTTTATTTTATTTTTTAAAATACCTTTTAAAAATGTTTATTTATTGATTTTGAGTGTGTGTGTGTGTGTGTGTGTGAGAGAGAGAGAGAGAGAGAGAGAGAGAGAGAGAGACCCAGGGAGGGGGAGAGAAAGAGAGAGAAAGAGAGACAGACAGGCAGACAGACATTCCCAAGCAGGATCTGGGCTGTCATCCCAGAGCCCAATGCAGGGTTCGAACTCACGAACCATTAGATAATGATCTGACCTGAAATCAAGAGTCAGATACTTAACCGACTGGGCCACCCAGGCTCCCCAAAATATAAATATTTTACATCATTGCTTCATGCCTCTCATTTATTTTCTCCCGGGTCCTCAGTGATTCATAATGTGCAAGTGGCATGTGGGGGCAGTTACACACACATACACACACACAGTTACAGCAGGAAAAGGAAGTTTCTAAAATGTCTATAACTTTATTAGTTCAAACCATCTGCAATAGTGTCATTAATAGTTTCAAAAGAAACAGGATACACAAATTTTGATATATGTATCAAATCTGTTGCTATTGGGTAATAGCTAATTATAGCAACATGTGAAAGGCAGCAAGAATATCAGTCAGCTCATATCACTGTCATTTACTTGAAAAGGCAAGGAGAGTAAGTATTATTATTTTAGGAAAAAATATCAGTACTATTTTCCCCAAATTAAAAAAAAAATGCATTGTGGGTTCCATAATTTATTTGCAGGAATATTGGTTTCAGCAACATAGTTGCTGTTTTTGGGTAAGTATGGTGACTGAAAATGCCACCAGATAATGATACGGATGGATAAAGGGGCTGATACCATAAAGTATCTAAAAGAACTGTTGTTCAGAGGAAAAGGTAATAGCGTCTATTTCATAACGACTTGAAAGAGGATGGAACTTTCTAAGAGTGAGAAAAGAACTTCAAAATGTTTGTGATTCTTTTCAGGCTCTATTTTTATCTTGAAACTGTTGAAGACTAGGAAATATAGAATCATTTTAGTTCTGTTTAGGAAGCACCAAGCCAAAGGGAAAAACACACACACACACAATTTACTAACAACTTTTGGGTGTAAGAGACATGGAGATTAAGTAGATTTATTCCCTGTGCTTCCAATGGGATTGACAGAGGCTTAAAGAGATTTTTTTTAATATAATGTTACATGTATTATAATAGAATACAAATGTTTCTACTCTTTGTGAAACTCATACATATCTGAGCTTTTAAGTTACAAAGGCCAAGAAGTCTACCTAATCAAAGAGAGAAAATGACAAGCTGACAGAGCTTTCTTGTAGTTGAAGCTCTTTTAAGCACTTTACATAGATCATTTATTAGATCTTCAAAACAACTCCATGAGGGGATTCTATTATTACAACAGTTTTACAGATGGGGAAAACAAGTTTTAGAAGAGTCACATAATTTGCACAACATCACCAAACTAATGGCAGAAGAGATAGACCGAAAACCCAGGCAGCCTGACCCCAGAGCCAACACTCGGCGTTTTTTGTTTTGTATTGTTTTGTTCTGTTTCGTTTTTGTTTTTGTTTTTATTTTTTTATTTTTTTACTAATCAGTTCCTGGAAAACAAAGTAAATTCAACTTACATTATTTAAATTATTTCAGTCCATTATTTAAACACTCTTAAAGTAGGAACAACACAATAAGATTGATACGTAATATGTTATAGTTTTGTGCTAGGAAATTTTGAGATAACTTAGGACTAAAGGCTGGGACATTGTTTAGAGATAATTTCATATGAAATATGTCAGGGTCTGAGTTAGGATAGAGCAGTGAATAGAAAAGGGGATGGAATTGAGATATGGGGATTAACATTTCCAGGAGTCAACGTTTTATCAGGTTCAGAAAGTAGGAAAAGGATGAGAGAAGATTGGGTAGATGATGTTAAATTTAACTGACAGAAGAAATGCAAGCATAACAAACCTAGAGTATGATTTGAAATATGGGACAGGACAAGGTTTGAGTAAATGGAGACTGAAATGTCAGGTGAACATTTACAGGATGTGAGCAACAGACAGTTCAATGCGTAAGTCTGAAGGGGAGGGAGAGAAAAGAGTTTGTGAGTTAGATTTCAATTCCCTTTCGTTTAATGAATATTACTGAGCAAGTAGTATATTCTGTCAAAGTAAGACAGATAGATGGAAAGACCAGTAGGAAATCATTCCTGTTTTCAAGAATCTAAACATTTATGAAGATTCATCAGTATGTGGGTGGAACATGAATTACATTTTCCGAGGATAACGTTAGATCGAAAAAAAAATGGACCAAGTACAGAATTAAGTGCAAACAATAGGGAAACTGATTAAAACAGTAAAATGATTACAAGGACAACCTAGAAATCATAATATCTGGGTGTAATGGTAGAAGGGTAGAAGAAGGGAAATCTCAACAGTGACCCACACTGCACAAATGTCAACATGCAGCATGCTTTTCTAGTACTTCTCTCTGGGCTGTTCTTTGTTAGCAAGATTTATTTACAACCTTAGAATCACTTTATCTACCCAATAACACACTCTAAATATGCACCAAAAATAGCATTGTTCCTCCAGCTCCTTTCAGCTGGCTATGTTAGGATTGTGTTGAATACAATGGAAAGAAAGCAGACAAATGTAGGCAAGACCTGGGGGGCCTGGGTGGCTCGGTTGGTTAAGCATCTGACTTCGGCTCAGGTCATGATCTCACCGTTCATGAGTTCGAGCCCCGCATCGGGCTCTGTGCTTACAGCTCAGAGCCTGGAGCCTGCTTCGGATTCTGTGTCTCCCCCCTCTCTGCCCCTCCCCTGCTCACACTCTGTCTCTGTCTCCCTCTCAAAAATAAACATAAAAAAATTAAAAACAAAAAAAAAAGAAAAAAATATAGGCAACACCAAATTCTAGCTTGTAGGAAGAGTATGACTCCAAAATACAGCCTGTCAAAAATCACATGAAGAAATGCAATCATATTTCAGTCATGGTTTAATTTCTCAGAGTCAAAAGGATTTAGAAAAGACATACATGTGAGGCAATATTTTGTATAGATGTATAATCTACTTGAATAAAATGGTTTCTATTTTATTGAAACTTTCATATTTACTTTAGCACTTTTAAGCAGGAAAAATTACAGGATATATGAAGAGACAGAGAATACATACTTTAAGTCTTTTTCACATATGGAATTATCAGACACTTACAGAACTGAAACTTGAAAAGAGCGTGAGGTAACAAAAAGTGAAAAAAATCCAAATACCAAAACATATACAGTCCACAAAAATGCCACTTATAATCTTACTGAGAAAATTATCAACAATATTTTATTTGGCATTCGTGAAATGTGGGAAAATGTAAAGACTTACTGTATAGCTTACCTTTTCCCAACATGGTAAAGTTACAGATATTTTCTGATATTTATTCTGTTACTTAAACAAAAGTAAGAGTAGTGAAATATATTAAAGTAACACAAGATAATCTGGTTCCTTATGTTGAAGCATGCATCTTTCCTGAGGATTTATATTGAATCTTGGGGTAAAAAATGTATCAGAAGAAATAAAGAAATGGGAACAAAAATGTGTTATTCACAAAAACACCTGATTTTTTTTTAACCAGTTGAAACTTGATCTTATAAAATAAGCTATGTTCTCTTTAAGCAATTTTTTTAAAAAACTGTATAGCACTATTGACTTTTTTGTAATTAGTTATAGTATTTATTCACAAGTAATATAAAATAAATAATAAAATGTCAACTAGGAAGTGCAGCTTCACAAGAACAAGTTCTGAAACATGCTCTACAGCTCTCTTTTGTATTTTCCATAGTAAAGACACTGATCATTTCAAACAGGTTAACTGATAAATAGAAATAAGTAATGTCATGAGGTTTACCATCCAGAATGCAGTCAGGAGCCTTAAAGCAAGCTCCTTCCCACCTTCTTCCCCAGAATTAAACCACTGAGCAGCCAATATCAGCCCTCAAACAGCCACATTCTTAAGTTCACACAATCTCAGAGCAGTTTCTCAAGTGTCTCCTCAAAAATCACCTTACTGGGGCACCTGGGTGGCTCAGTCGGTTAAGCATCTGACTTCGGCTCAGGTCATGATCTCACGGTTTGTGGGTTCAAGCCCCGCGTCGGGCTCTGTGCTCACAGATCAGAGCCTGGAGCCTGCTTCAGATTCTGTGTCTCCCCCTCTCTCTCTGTCCCTCCCCTGCTTGCACTCTATTTCTGTCTCTCTCAAAAATAAACATTAAAAAAAAATCACCTTACTTTAGTTGTGGTTATACCAAGCTCTTTGTCTGTTTTTTCTGCCCACAATAAGCTAGATACAACAAATTGGAAAGTGTCAGGGAAGGAGGCATGAGGCTCAAGGTCATGGACAATACCAAGAGGGGACAGCTAGTCAACTAATAGCCAGGGAAGAGACCTAAGGACTATACAAAACAAGTCCAAATACTAAGAAATCCAAATGGGTATAAATAGGCCTATTAAACTCATTAGCCTTTGGGAGAATTACTACTTTTAGGACAAATGAAGTAGTTTTGTACAATGGTTGTTCAACTCACTTGAGCTTTGATGAAAATTCAGATACTAATTTTCATGTATTTTACTTAGTTCCTTTTTTCCTCCTTCTCTATCTCAAGAAGAGAGTTCCTTTACAACAACTATATTATATTCTGGTTCTCATTTTTTTAGTCTCTTACCTCAGGCAATTCAATTAAGAAAGCCTCTCAATGCCTAACACTATTAATTTTATATTTAAAAATATTTAAAGTGAAATATTTTGGAAAAATGTATACAACTATGCTTGTCTGATTGCTTTTAACTGTAGGAAAAATTAACCTTGAAAAGTATGGTTCTCATGTAAAGTAATTATAACTGCATTTAATCACCAACTGGTCCATTTATTTAGTTTATCACCAAGATTCAGGTCACAGTGGTGGTCAACTA
Source organism: Cryptoprocta ferox (assembly GCA_028646485.1). Taxonomy (NCBI): domain Eukaryota; kingdom Metazoa; phylum Chordata; class Mammalia; order Carnivora; family Eupleridae; genus Cryptoprocta; species Cryptoprocta ferox. The sequence continues at coordinate 126,158,222 of CM053572.1, forward strand.
ATTTTTTTGAGCCCAAGGTGCATCTGGGTGGATTTTTCACAAAATAACTCCCATAGACATCTGTCAATTACTTGAAAATTATATCTAGATAAAATTTTGGAAAATATTTCTTTTTTTTATTATTTTTTTAATGTTTATTTATTTTTGAGAGAGAGAGTATGAGTGGGCAATAAACAGAAAGAGAGAAAGAGAGGGAGACACAGAATCCAAAGCAGGCTCCAGGCTCTGAGCTGTTCAGCACAGAACCTGATGCAGGGCTCAAACCCACAAACCATGAGATTATGACCTGAGCTGAAGTCGGACACTTAACCGACTGAGCCACCCAGGTGCCCCTGGAAAATATTTTTGATGGAGAGGTAATAACAAGCATAAATACAGATAATGCAACAAAAATACCTTTATTCAGATATTTATATTTTCATCTGTGTCTCTATCTCCATGTCTACTAATCCATAGGTCACTTTTAAGTCCTCATTTAGTGCAAGGCACATTGCACTCTATATGCATGCAATTATTTAAACCCTGTCACCAACATATGATGGGCATTATTGTTTAGATGCTTTCCAAAGGACTTTTCCAGTGTCATTTTAGGCATTAAGTGCATAGCTCAGTCATCCTGAATGCAGACTGAAACATTGACTATGAGTAGTTAACTCAAATATACAACACCATCTAGACTTTACCAGACAAATATGTGGAGGCAAGAGACAGCGGCAACTGGGGTTTACAGCATTCTACAACCTTGTATGTGAAGATGAAAACTTGTTTTGGGCTCTGAGGACAGATAAGATGAACATAGATACACAAGTCCTGAGTGGCTTAACTCAAGGAGGAGATTGTTTTCCTTAGTGGCTAGTCCCATGGAGAGGAAAGGTAGATTTCCTATGAGTCCATTCAGGTGTCCCACCATCATTCTTGAAGAACATGACTATGATTATATCAGCATCCACAACCTCCTTCCTGATTTCCACGAAAGTGTGCTCCCAGTTAGAGAATCAAAGTACCTTTCACAAGAATATAAGCATCATGTTGAAACTGTCCTATTCATTATTATGTCTCCTATCCCATGTATGATTTTTACTACATAGAAAGTATTTATTAAATATTATTTGAGGTAATGGAAGGGCAGAATTCGTACCACCACTGCAAACTACCAAACTCCCAGAAAGAATGTGAATATGGGACACATTGATTCTTTTGGACATATTGACTAACGTCTCATCATAACACCTCCACGTTCACTCATGTGGGATGGCACCCATGTCTGAGATCATTCAGAGCCAGCAGAGGGTGATACAGTGTGTTTTCCTACCTTTTAGTGTATATAATCATTACCTCTTATGTAGATAATAAATACCCAAACATCCAGTGACTATAGGCCACATATGCTTATTAATTTTTATGTCGACAACAAATTTATATTTGATAAGTAGTAATTTATGATGTAACTGTGTTTATGAACATTTATTTAATTTTTTGAAATCATTCTTACAATTTATAAAATATGTAATATCAAAATAATGACACATATATCTAGTCTTGAAGAGGCAGAAAGTGTTAACAAAATGTCTTATGTTTTCAAGTTTGCCAGAGAAAATAACTTAGGATGGAATTGGCTTGTAGTTTCCAAGTTTTGCATCTAGTCAGAGACAGCCATATGCTTCTCTATCAGGAGATATTCTAAAGTTAAATTTAACTCTGTCCCCAATGAAGTGAATCAGAAAACTCATTAATAACCCATATTGATGAAACATGAAGTTATGCTGGATCAGAAAAATGCATTTTAGGTCAGGTACACCTAGTTTTGAATAATTATAATTGATACAACTGAAATGCTAGTCCACTATTAATATCCTCCTCGAAGTGATTAAGAGTACTATAAACTAATTTGTTGATAAGGATAATTAATTTTTAAAAAGAACTGTAAACATCCCAATCAAAAGCAATTCTGCAGCTGGTATACAGAGCAGCTCCCCATTCTGTCCTCTGAAACCTGCTCTTACACAGTGACTACTTGGAAGCAATGTTGTCCCAGAACTGACTAGAGGGTTAGGAAAGTCAATATTTGGAATGAGGTGAGTTTTCTCTAAAGATTAAACAATCTTTATATGGGAAAGGAAAGACTCATTTCTTGTTTATCCAGAGAGCAGCTTACAATGAATGCTGTTTATCTGTAGCAGTGAATCAAAATTTATTCCACCCACATGTACAGAAGTCCAAAAGATGAGAAACAAACACAAAATGGTCCAGGGTTGTTAAACTCTCCTATGAGAGCAAAAATAAAATTTAAATATACTGTTTAGAAAAAATTACTGTCCAATCAATGTAGAAGACCCCATCAAAACAAACAACAGACAACAAAAAATACTCTATGTAGACCAATCTTTCAATAAAAAAGAACACATATCAAGAGAAAAAAAACACCATTGTGATGAAAAATTACAGACATACTGGAAAAACTTCACCCCTCAAATAAAAAGACAAAAGATACACTGATAGCAATAATACATATAGTTCAAAATTGTAAAATTGTTTCTTTTCTCCTAAGAATAAAATGTGACAGCAGTTTTAAAAGAACAAATCATTTTGGTAAAGAGCTAAATAAAATATCTAGAAATGAAAACAAATTTTATACATACTCAATTCCCTGCATCAAATGTCTTTCTGTTCAAAATAACTAACGTGGCATTTGTTTTTTGCAGCTGAACTTTTCTGATAAATCGAGAATTCACTCTTCCAGAAATTTTTCAGCAATAGGCTTTTTGTTAGTAATACTCATGTACTAATGTTGCCATTGATACAAATATCTTCCTGGGATGCTACAAAGGAACTGTCATTTGATTAATGTATCAATGTAAAATTTAAAGATGGCTGCATCATATCTTTTTAACAAGTTTGTTTTAATACACTGTTATAGTTAACTCTTTAAATATGCCACGAGAACTCCATACATTAGAATAATGGCACACATATCAAACTATTGGTTGACAGATTAGGAAACATACTCTCAATATGGAAGCAATCCAATATGAATTAAGAATAGCAACACCTATTATCACCTAAGGATTGTTGCTGCTGAAATACCTCCTGTCTTTTATATTCACTCCTAGTACTACTTCCAATATGTAGTAAATTTTAAATAATCAGCTATTTTGTTTTTAATTTGGCACGGCATGAAGGATTTCCCGGCTAATTGTATTTCACAGATAAAGAAACAGTGGTCTAACAGTTTAAGCTAAATTATGTCAGCATGTCCAAATGACTAGTTTAGGCACTAGCCAACATATGTCAGGAATGCCTGATTTTGGGATTCAGGTTTCGTCTTTATCTTACCTGTGTCACGTCATTTAAAATAACAACCAGAATCGATAAAGTTGGGCAAAATAAAATGAAGAATGATGAGGGATATAAATATCAGTTGTAACAAACCACCGTAAAATGTAGTGCTTCCTCCACCCCAGAAAAAATAATCAGTTGTTTCTCATAATTCTATGTGTTATTTGGGCATTCTTCGAGTCTGAATTGGCTAGGCTGGGACTGGTTGACCTTATATGGGCTGACTCATATATATGGGTTCCCAGCTGAAAAAAAAAGATGGGCTAACTGGAATGTCTGAAACCAGTTTCCAGGTCTTGCATTGTTCAGCCATTCTGCCTTGACTAGTTCATATGGTAGAAGACATTCTATCAGCATGAGAGAAAATGTCCCAATATATAATTGTTTTACATCTCTCTGCCTTCCTTATGTTTGCCAATAACCTGTTAAATAAGTTAAATAAGCAAGGTCATATGACCAAGCCCAAGTTGGAAGAGGATTACCCAAGGATATGTATAGAAAGTGGTGTTATATAAAGCATAAGTTGGATAGTTCTACAGGGTAGACTTCTGGAAGAAAAATAAAAATTTGTGCATGTACTTTAATTTTTGACATTGACCAATAAGATCACCATACTAACATTCATTGCTCCAATTAAATGCTTATCAAATAACTCAATCATTCATTTTGCTTGCCCATATGTTTATACCTAGTTTGCGATGCCTCACTGACCAGTAATCTAAACATTTGCATGTTTACTTATGTATCCATATGCATTTAATACTGATATACAATCTATAATCTTCATTTTTTATATGTATGGCAAACATTTACCTTGACATGTATCTCTTTATAGCAGGAAATTCATGTGCATGCTTTTCTATTATAATCTCTTCCATGCCCATTTTCATAAATGTAAAAAAATTGAGAAGGGGAAATAAAAGAATAAAATGAAGAAAAAAGAAAATAAGGGTAATTGGAACCTCAGTTTGTTATATTGTCTGTTAAACAGCTCATATTGTATTAACTTATTAATTAATTCTAATTAAATTAAACAAATCCTGGTTACCTTTAAAATGTGAACAAAATTATTTTAGGACTCTAGTGAAATAAAAGTTAGTAAGAACTTGTCTGACATAAAATAATTTACCATCTAGTAAGAGAAATGAGACATGTTTACAAATAAACATCAAAGAAGAAAGATTATAATCATTGACTGATTTGAGAAAGAGTAAGTTAAAATTTCTTGTGATATTATATTTAAATTGTCTTAGTCTGCTCTGGCTGCTAGAATATAATACCATAACCTGGATGGCCTAAAAAACTAGACATTTATTTTACATAGTTCTTAAAGCTGGCGGAGTCCACAACTGAAGTGCTGGCCTCTTCCATACCCAGTAAGAGCTCTCTTTCTGGCTTGCAGAGGGCCTCTTCTTGCTGTATCCTCACAGGGTAGAGAGTGAGATTGTCTTTCTCCTGTGTATTATTATAAGGGCCTTAATTCCATCAGTAGGTGCCACCCTCATGATCTAACTAATTTCTAAAATCCTTACCTCCAAATATCATCATACTGGAAATTATAGCTTGAACACATGAATTTAATGGGGACACCCACATTCAGCCAATAGCACTGTCCTTCACACAAATATAGAAATTTGACAAGTGGAAATGAGGGAGAAAATCAGTAAAAGTAGGATCCAGACAGTAGATAATTATTAGAAACAATATTCTACGTGCTGACTCTAACTACCTCTCAAGATCGTCAAGTATGGGACATTTATCTATAAATAATCTGATAACATGAATATAGTGAAAGCCTTTAATCCATTTCAGAGAAAAACTTTTGTCTGAAAAACTGTTTATATGGTCTAATATCTAGTACTTCAAATAGAATTTTATATACAATTGATGTCTACATTTTCAAAATAATTTCATATGCAAATGAATAGCATTTGAAAATACTCTTAACACTTAAGGAAAAAAGAGGGAGAGAAATATATCAAATATCTGACTAAAATTTTCTTCTTTTTTTTTCTAGCAAAGAACTGGCTTTTAGAAACAATAATTCCAGTAATGGTTAAATCAATAAGAACATTTTGGAGAGTTAATAGTACTTTCAGTGAATAGTACTTGCAAATATCACTATTACCTTAGTTCAATTCAAACAGAGTCAGTCATTACTAGAGGTTGAACTTCATACTCATCACCTATGACTCTAGTGAAAGGAGGTGACAGAAAGTCAGTTTCAGAAAAAACTGTGAATAATATCTCATTAGATTGTATTAAAGATAGTATAATATATCATAGTAGCCAAAACTCATTTCTGAATATTGACCATCTTTTGCCAGACTTAATAGAAAAAAGTTTTACATGTATTAACTACTAATGTGGGAAATAATTTTTAAGGCTGGGATCTTGGCAAAAGTCAATTTAACATATAAAGGGTAATATTTTCTATCTACTTCCAACTTGACTCAAAGAAAATGTAAATAATTTTGTATATACACATGCAGTATTATAGATAAATATATATTTACATATGTATATACGCATACATATATATTTTTTTACAACACACAAAGTAAATATGAAAATAATAAAATAGATGTCAAAATATAGAAAACATAAAAAATACATTTAGCTTTTAATTAAAAAAGAAGCAAAAAGAGGGTATCTGGGTGGCTCAGTCAGTTAAGAGTCCGACTTTGGATCAGGTCATGATCTCATGGTTCCTTAGTTCAAGCCCCCATCGGGCTCCCTGCTGCCAGCCTGTCAGTACAGACCTTGCTTCAGATCCTCTTCCCCCTTCCTGCTGCCCCTCCCCCACTTGTGCTCTCCCCCCAAAAAATACTTTTTTAATAAAAAAAAAAAAACAAGCCAAAAGAATTTTGGAAACAGTTCTAATAAGAAATCCAATTAGTAGGAGAGAGAGCACTATGTTCCTCACTTGAACTGCCTGAGTGGAGGTTCAATGTCAGGCTAAATTTGGGAGGGTGGGCTGAGGAGCGAGTAAGACATGGTTCAAATGACACCAACTTGCTATTCCTAACAAGTTTTAGTGAATTTTCTAAAACATATGTTTTTTCATTTTCTGTATGATCTTAGAACAATGTTCAGACTTTAAATGGTTGTTTACTGAAAAATGACCACTTATGCTTTCTCACTCCACAGAGCACCTGACACTACTTTTTTGGAACTGGGATTCTTATACAAAATATTTAGCTGTTAATACAGTTAGAACACATCTGTCTGTCTATCTTCTTCATAAAGTATATATAAGCATACATGTGCACATTCTTCTGATACAGCTGTTGAGAGTAAAGAATACTGAGACCTTCTTGTCTGTAAGTTGACAGTTCTATGTTGGGAAACAGAAGTTGAACAAAGCACAGTGTTCTGCTCCTAAAGCATAAGTGTCACTGAGAGAAGCAAACCATTGTCCCTGCCTTCTGCTCCAGACCAGGGAGTCCCTGCTCTCTTCTGCTCAGAGAGTTTTCTCAGGGAGTATGTCAGGCCATAACATGCTTTGAAAGTTTCCCAAAGAAATTGGCTTTATTTTAAACAGAACATGGGGACCTTCAAACATATGGATGCTCTCAAAAATAATGGAGAATTTGGTGGTATGTAACAAGGAAGAGTGGTAGCCTCATGAAAGATAGGTGAGGTAGTTTGCCAGAAAGAACTCTGGGGAGATAGCTAAAGCCTTCTGGGGGTCAGGACAGAACAAAACAAAACAAAACAAAACAAAACAAAACAAAACTCAAAGGCTTGTCTCAAGAGCAACTCCTCCGAAATAGCCTGGATTTAACTGGTATTAGATTAATGATAAAGAAACAAAACACAAAGAAAAGTCAGTCCTATATGACTTCACTGGTGATTTCTGCCAAATCTTTAAAGAAGGATACCAATTCTTCATAAATGCTTCCAACAAATATTAGAGAAAAAAAAAGATTTCCCTACATATTCTATAGACAGTATTACCCTAACACCAAAACCAGAGAAAGACATGCCCAAAAAAGTAAACTAGGGATCAATATGTCTTATAAATAGGGACAAAATAACTACATGAAAAAATACTAGCAAACCAAATCCAGCAATATATAAAACAGATTATGCACTGTGACTGAGAGGGAATTATGTCTAGAATTGAGGTTAGGTTAGGATTTGAAAATCAATGAATGCAATACACCATACTTGATAGATTAAAAGACAAAACCACATATCTCAATAAACGTAGAACAGAGTATTACAAAATGTAGCACATCTTCATCATAAAAATTTTCAACAAACTAGGTCTGGAAAATAAATTCCCCAGTAAATGTTATCTATGAAAAGCTCACAGTTAATGTCACATTTTAAGGTGAAGGACTGAATGCTTTTCCCTTATTGTCTACCGTATACATTTTGTAATTATTAGTTTATTAAAGTTTTGTTTTATATTAGGATTTTTTGACAGTACTTTTTTTCTTTAAAATTTCCCAAAATATATTCCAAATTTACTGGAATAAAGATTTCCTTATTATATATATATATATATATATATATATATATATATATATATATATGTTTTCTATGTGATCTTTGCCATTACTAAAGTAATTTTTTCATATTTACTTTTATTTCTGCTTTCTTCTTTTTCCAAGCTTGTTAAATATGTCTGCTTTGTATCTTTCTGAAATAATAGATTTTATATATCCTCTGGTGGCACTAAGGCTCAGAGTATATATACACAAAATCCAAAGCAATAGCCACAAACTCTATCAACAGCAAGGCAAATCTATTGACTTTGTGATGTTAATCTGGCCTCATTTGCACACAAAGAAACATGTTTAAGTAAAATTAACAATTCTGTTATCTGCATTTTTTATCAATAGTTTCATTTTGTGCAGATTTTTGTCAGTCCTTCCTGCCCAAAACCATTTTCTCTTCATTTTTTAACAGAATATCACAAAATATTACTTTAATGATATCTTTTGAAAAATCTGGCATACTGTGCATCTCAGGGCTTGGACCAAAGCCAATTTATTGTGGAGGATTCTTGAAACCTTTTGGTCAAGGAAAGGTATAATTAATTTACGGAATAGAGATGCTCTGCATTTTTGAGTATTGTTTTAAAAAGTGATAAACTGATATAAATCTATGTCAAAAGTAAATACTACATGCTATGCTTTCATTGAGAACCAGTATTTGAATCACTTAACAGTATTTTTTTTTTAATGTTTATTTTTAATTTTGAGTGAGAGTGACAGAGCAGGAGTGGGGGAGAAACTGAGAGAGAGAGAGACACAGAATCAGAAGCAGGCTCCAGGCTCTGAGCTGTCAGCACAGAGCCCGATGCGGGGCTCGAACCCACGAACTGTGAGATCATGACCTGAGCCGAAGTCGGCAGCTTAACCGACTGAGCCACCCAGGTGCCCCTTAACAGTATTTTTAAATAAAGGTTCTATTACAGATTGAAAACACTACTGTTAGTGATGTTTTGTGTAAGAGATCAGACTGAGGAGATTATGGTTGATGATAGAACATTTAGGATTAACATTCTTGGTATCAAAGTAAAAATATTATCATGGATGAGAAAGAGAGAATACAGTTGAAGGGTTATTATAATATTTGACCATGAGAATATGACTGAAAACTTTACCTCTGAAACTGCTTTGGGAGTTTCAGTTTTAACACTCTTAAAATAAAATTTCCGCATTCCCCCTTACTTTTCCAAAATATTCTTGAGTTTCACATATGTCCAACATTATTAAAAATAATCAGACACATTTGATCTTAAAACTTTTATTGCCTAGGAAAAAGTACAAGTAGATGCAAATATCAAAGACATTGATCCCTCATATCCTCAGATGAAATTTTGATATTATCATAACATATTTCATGACCCAATGAATATTGATTAACATAACTTTAGCAAAATTATATGACTTTACATTTTCATGAAAATAACCATACATTTACATAATTTTTCCACTTTTTCCTGCTTAAGCCCAAAGAATGGGATTTAGAAAGAGATTGAAGTTACAGAAAAAAATATGGGAAATGATTTCATAAGCTGCTTTAGTGCAGTTACAGAAGTATAATTGGTAGACATTATAAAATGTCAGCTTTTATCTATAGTAAATATAATTTACACAGCTGAAAAGAGTGATTAGAGTCAGATCACTGAGAGGCTAATGAAAAGAGCCATCGGCACAGATGCAGATTGTTCATTTTGCAAGAGATCAGAGAAATGACAAGCACTGACGGTGTTTTTACATGCACTGAAACTCATCACAGACATGCTCAATCATGCCCTGGGATACAGAGCAATCTAATCATTTTTTATTAAATAATTCAAATTCTATGGCCTGTGTTTGACTCACATTTTGAAAGGTATTGAATTGAGTCATTCATTGCTTGGAAGTTAAAGTATGTTTCATAAATTGGGCTTGTAAGAAACATTAACAGAAGAAGGCCTTAACGAAACAGAACAGAATAGAGGGACAGGGCTTGGCAGAGACAATAAACCAGGGACCAAATTGCAAAACTAAATTGCAACAACAAAATAAATAGATCTGATATGCTGTTGAAAATAACAGTCTACATATTTGTTTGGTAAATGATGTCCTCTAATAACTATTAAAAGAGTTACTTGAAAAGTTTCATGTATTTTGGTACTCCAGTTAATGAGATTGCAGAACTTAAAACATTGCCTAAGGAAGAGAGGATGAAAAAGAAAATTATGCTTCTTTAGCATCTTTTGGTAAATGAGTACTATTGCTTAATCAAATAAAATTGAATCACAAGGGAAGACAGAAGGAAGCAAAACAGAAAACTCTTAGAAGGACATTTAAAGGAAACTAAGAATGCATGAAAGAGATAAGCTCAATAATAACAATTCTTGTTAAATGTATATTTATCTGTTTTATTATCCCATTTTTCTAAGTAGTAAAGAAATCAGTTGGGGTGGCCCACTCATATTTTTAAAATTTTCATTAGATCATTTAATTAATAGTTTGGGGCCAATTTAGACAGCAAATTTAGAGAAGTATTTTGAATTATGAGTATTTACACATTAACATATAATTATTCAAGAATGCATGTTTTCCTTTCTTTTTCAATTTTTATTTAAATTCTAGTTAGTTAACATAGAGTGTAATATTGGTGTCAAGAGTAGAGTTTAGTGATTCATCACTTAAATATAATGCCCAGGGCTCAACACAACAAGGGCCCTTAATACCAATCACCCATTTATCCATTCCCCACCCACCTTCCCTCCATCAACTATCAGTTTGTTCTCTATAATTAAGAATCTCTTACGGTTTGTTTCCCTCTCTCTTCTTTCTCCCTTCCCCTATGTTCATCTGTTTTGTTTCTTAAATTACACATATGAGTGAAATCATATGGTATTTGTCTTTCTCTGACTAATTTGGCTCAGTATAATATATTCTAGGTCCATCCATGTCATTGCAAATAACAAGATTTCACTCCTTTTGATGACTGAGTAATAAATCCTTATCCATTCATCAGTCAATGGACATATGGGCTTTTTTCATAATTTGGCTATTGTTGATAACACTGCTATAAACATCAGTATTTACAGTATAAACATCCAATCATTATTTTGTATCTTCTGGATAAATACCTAGTAGTGCAACTGCTGGATCATAGGGTAGTTCTACTTATAACTTTTTGAGGAACCTCCATACTGCTTTCCAGGGTGGCTGCCCCAGTTTTCACTCCCACAACCTGTGTAAGAGGGTTTACCTTTCTCTGCATCCTCGCCAACATCTGTTGTTTCCTATGATGTTACTTTTAGCCATTCTGACAGATGCGAGATGGTATCTCATTGTGGTTTTGATTTGTACTTCCCTGATAATGAGTGATGTTGAGAATCCTTTAATGTGTTGGCCATCTGGATGTCTTCTTTGGAAATATGTCTATTCATGTCTTCTGCTAATTTCTTAACTGGATTATTAGGTTTTGGTGTGTTGAGTTTGATAAGCTTTTTATAGATTTTGGATACTAACACTTTGACCCTAAATATATCATTTGTAAATATCTTCTCCCTGCTGTAGGCTATCTTTTTATTTTGTTGATTGTTTCCCTCACTGTAAAGCTTTTTATCTGATGATGTCCTAATAATGCATTTTTGTTTTTGTTTCCTTGTCTCAGAGGATGTGTCTAGTAAGAAGTTGCTATAGCCGAGGTCAAAGAGTTTGCTGGCTATATACTCCTCTAAGATTTTAATGGTTTCCTGTCTCACATTAGGTCTTTCATCCATCTTGAATTTATTTTTGTGTATGGTATAAGAAAGTGGCCCAGTTTCAGTCTTCTGCATGCTGCTATTTAGTTTTCCCAACACCATTTGTTGAAAAGAATGTCTTGTTTCCATTGGATATTCTTTCTTGCTTCATCAAAAATTTGTTGACCATAGAGTTGTGGTCCATTTCGGTTTTTCAATTCTGTTTCATTGATTTATGTGTCTGTTTTTGTGCCAGTACCATACTGTCTTGATGACTAAAAATTTGTAATATAGATTGAGGTATGAAATTGTGATGCCTCCAATTTTGCTTTTCTTTTTCCAGATTGCTTTGGCTATTCAAGGTCTTTTGTGATTCCATACCAATTTTAGGATTGTTTATTCTAGCTCTGTGAAAAATACTGGTGTTATTTTGAAAGGATAGTGTTCAATATGTAGATTGCTTTGAATGGCATAGACATTTTACCAATATTAGTTCTTCCAATCCTTGATAATGGAATGCTTTTCCATTTCTTTGTGTCCTCTTCAATTTCTTTCATCAATGTTCTATAGTTTTTAGAGTGCGGATATTTTACCTCTTTGTTAGGTTTATTCCTCATTAGCTTATCATTTCTGGTGCATTTTTGAATGGGATTGATTCCTTGATTTCTGTTTCTGCTGATTCATTATTGTTGTATAGAAATACAACAGATTTCTGTACATTGATTTTGTATCCTGCAACATTCCTGAATTTGTGTATCAGTTCTAGCAATTTTTTTGGTGCAATGTTTTGGGTTTTCTAAATAGAGTGTAGTGAAAGTTTGACTTCTTCCTTGTGGATTTGGATGCCCTTTATTTTTTTGTTGTTGTTGTCTTATTGCCAAGGCTAGGACTTTGAGTACTATGTTAAGTAACAATGGTGAGAGGTGACATCCCTGTTTTGTTCCTGACTATAGAGGAAAATCTCTCTGTTCTTCCCCATTGAGGATGATATTAGTTGTGGGTCTTTCGTATATGGACTTTATGTTGAGAAATGTTCCCTCTATCCCTAATTTGTTGAGGATTTTTTGTCAAGAGTGGATGTTGTATGGGGCACCTGGGTGGCTCAGTCAGTTAAGCATCCAACTTCAGCTCAGGTCATGATCTTGTGGTTCGTGGGTTCAAGCCCCACTTCAGGCTCTGTGCTGACAGTTCAGAGCCTGGAGCCTTCTTCAAATTCTGTGTCTCACTCTCTCTCTCTCTGCCCCTCCCCACTCATGCTCTGTCTCTATTTCTCTCTCTCAACAATAAATAAACATTAAAAAAGTGGATGTTGTACTTCATCAAATGCTTTTTCTGCATCTATTGAGAGAATCATATGGTTCTTATCCTTTGTTTTTTAATGTATTGTATCATGTTGATTGATTTGAAAATATTGAACTACATTTGCAGCCAAGAAATAAATCTCATTTAGTCATGGTGAATGATTTTTTAATGAACTATTGGATTCAATATGCTAGTATTTTGTTGAGAATTTTTGCATCCATGTTTATTAGAGATATTTGTCTGTAATTCTCTTTTTTTTAGCATTGCCTTTGTCTTGTTTTGTAATCAAGGTAATGCCAGCCTTGTAGAAATAGTTTGGAAGTTTTCCTTCCATTTCTATTTTTTGGAACACTTTGAGAATTGGTGTGAACTCCTTTTTAATATTTTTTTAAAAAAATTTTAATGCTTATTCATTTTTGAGAGACAGAGAGAGACAGAGCATGAGTTGGGGAGAGGCAGGGAAAGAGAGAGAGACATCAAATCTGAAGCAGGTTCCAGGCTCTGAGCTGTCAGCACAGAGCTCAACATGGGGCTTGAACTCCTGACCCATGAGATCATGACCTGAGCTGAAGTCAGATGCTTAACCGACTTAGCCACCCAGACACCCTGGTATTAACTCCTCTTTAAATGTTTGGTAGAACTTCCCTGGGAAGACATGTGGCCCTGGACTTTTGTTTGTTGGAAGATCCTTCATTACTGATTCCATTTCTTTGTTGGTTATTGGTCTGTGCACGTTTTCTATTTCTTCCTATTTCACTTTTGGTAGTTGGTATATATCTAGGATTTATCCATTTCTTCCACATTGCCCAATTTCTTGGATTTTCAGTCCCTGGAGAGGCAATATCATCTTTCCCAGATGTACTCCAAAAAGGAGGAGCCATCTCTCCTAGTGCATCCTGGGAGTCCTCGGATCACACTGAGGTAACCCCAGGGTTACCTGCCCTCCTTCCCCACGGGAGCACTGCAGTCTGCCAGGCTCCACACTGGCCATGCTGAGGACCTCTAAAACTCCCATCTTTGAGCTCCACTTGTAAAAACTGATGAAAATCATTGCCTCTCATTTTCCCAATGCCTTTGGGGAAGTGTTTTCTTTGTGCGATCCTCTGTGTGCTTCTCTCTCTCTCTCTCTCTGACTTTTATGTCACCTCTCTGCCATGACTAATCTCCCTCCCCTCTGAAGCACTCACAATCTTTTCTCCCCCATATCATGTCTCCACACCTCCTACCTTGTACAATATGGCCTCTTCTCTCCTTCCAGCTGTGCATTTTGTTCTGTTAGTTTTCATATTTCTTGAGTTTTCAGACAGACTTGTTATTTATCTAGCTGTTGGAGGGATGAGGCAAGCCTAGGATCTTCCTACTACTCTACCATCTTAGCCCCTCTACTTTGAAACAATCCATTAATTTTGATATCTTGTATTTTCTTTTTATTCAGTTAACGTATTTTTATTTCCCTTTAAGTCTGTTTAATGAGAAAATTTGGGGATTTTTCTGAATATATTTTTTACTCAGTTTCTACTTTACTTCTCATGTAATCTGAAAAAATAATTCTGGAGAGAAGCACAACAGTACCTGTGAGTTGTGATGTAAGTAGCTGTGAAAAGAAAGGCAATCTGAAGTAGTGTTTCTGTGAGTCAGTGCTAGAGAAACACAAGGAAAGTACTTGAATTGATTTGAAATAAATCTGGTTGTCTTGAATTACAGTAGCTGCACTCTACTTCTTTTACTTACACTGCTAAAATACTAGATCACTAAGCTTTCTGCTTCAATAGTATGAAACATTTGGTTATTGAACACTTACTTTATTTAAAGCAGGTTTTATCAACCTTGGCATTACTGACACTTTGGGCCAGATAATTCATTTTTGTAGTAGCTGTCCTGTGCAATGTGGGATATTCAGTAGCACCCCTGACCTAGTTTCATTAGATGCCAGTAGCACCCATTCTCACTTGCGATGATGAAAAATACCTCCAGATGTAGCCAAATGTCTTCTGGGGACAGACTAATGCTTGTTAAGAACCACTGGTATAAAGTGATTTAGTCCATACAAAAGATGAAAAGAAAACATTGAAGTTACATGATTTAAATTTATATATAATAAATGCAAAATTTCTCAAACTCAATTATTTTTTCAATGCATTGATTACACAGGATCAAATAATTGAAAGGCTCACAAGACTCCTCAGAGTGCCTTCACAAAAGTCTTTAAGATATAGCATATGATACAATAGGAGAAAGACAGCAAGGCAAACACCAGGGGACAAAGGGACTTCTATGTGCAGCATCCCACGCATCTCTCTACGTGAATGTCCTTTGTCCCTGGATTATGAATTCCAAGTCTGAGAGAAAAATCTTCCTTTCAGGGACCCTCAGGCAAAAGTTTCTAAGAGGGTCTTGTATACCCAATGGTCATGTAACCACAGCAGTCTGTGCATCCTGGAAACAAGCATAGGACTGTCTCTATGCAGCTGTAAGAACACTCTATTTTATGCTTCCCCTCAAAAAAATAAGCAAAGAAAAAACAATTCTCTCAAAATTTTTTGTTTCTCTGACTCGCTTTAAGCCATCTCTCTATAACCATAATTTTTGCTGCAATTCTCCTTTCTTATTGTCTTAATTACCAACTATACATTCATTCATTCCTTTTTTATAACTTCTTCTAATATTACAAAACACACTCATTTAAAAGTAGAACTGATTCAATTTGGCACACTTGGCACTGTTGAGCAACTTCCAACACAGTCCAGTTCTAGAACATTTCCATCCCTCAAAAGGTACTTCATGGCCATTTGCAGTTGTTCCCTGTCCTATCCTTGACCGCAGACAACAATTGATCTGATTCCTTTTACTTTTTTTTTTGCCTTTTTAAGAATTCGATACACGTGGAATAACTTAATATGTTTTTTTTTTATACTTCAGTCCCTTCACTTACTATGATGTTTTTGAGATGCAACAATGACGTTTCATGTGTTGGTTGTTCATTCCTTTCTGTTTCTAGTTCTCTCCATTGTATGGATATACTACACTTTGTACATCCTTTAATCAGTTGATGGATATTTGATTTGTTTCCAGTTGTTTCCTATTGTGGATTATATAGCCATTGCTTATTTGTGTCTTTGTTTGGACATGTTTTAACTTCCTAGAATAGATATCAAGGAGTGGAATTAGTGTTTTAATATAAATTTATATTTAACTTATTAAGAAACTGTCCAAAAGTTTTCCAATATTACTATAGCATTTTACATTCTCACCAGAAATGTATGATATGAGAATTCATTTCTTCCCACCTCTATGCTAACACTCACTATTGTGTATATTTTGAAAATTTTAGCCATTGTAGTGGGTATATAGTGATTTTGTTTGAATTTACCTAACAATTAATGATGTTGAGCATCTTTGTTGCTTTTCAGCTTTATTGAGAGATGACATATATTACATTGTGTGAGTTTAAGTGTTGATTTGATACATCTATAATTAGAAAATTATTACTACCAAAGTGTAAGCTAACATCTCCATCAACTTACATAAATACCATTTCTTATTTTGTAGAGAGAACTTTATGATCTAATCTCTTAGCAATTTATAAGTACATAATACATTATTGTTAATTAAAATGACCATGTTGTACATTAGATTGTTGTACAAGAGATGAAAAGCATCTATTCAAATTTTTGTACTATTTTATTTTCATTGGGGTGTTTTTGTTTCTAATGACTTTAGAAATTTTTATATATTCTGGATATAAGTTCTTTATCAATACATCTTCAGAAAGTGTTTTCCTCTTGGCTGTGACTTGCTTTTTCATGTCCTTAATGGTATATTTTGAAGAGCAAAAGTTTGACATTTTTATGAAGACTAAATTTATTTTATTTTATTTCAAAGAACTACTTATCTAACCAAAGATTACAAAGATTTTCCACTAATGTTTTCTTCTGGAGGTTTTATAGATGTAACCTTTACAATTGTATATCCATTTTGAGCTAATTTTTAAAATGATATTTGGTAATGAGATGCTGGTTTTGATTTTTTCTTACATATGAGTATCCAATTGTTCAAGTGCCATTTGTTGAAAAGATCATCCATTCACCATTGAATTACTTTGTTATTCTTATTTAAAATCAATCAACTATATGTGTATGTCTATTTCTATATTCTAATTCATAGATTTACATGTCTATTGTTTGTACCACATTATCTTATTTACTGTGGATTAATAATAAATTTTTAAATCAGGAAATAAACCTTCTAACATTATTCTGTTATTTAGTAACTTATTTTTTAGCTTTAAACAAACAACAGTTTGTTTTTTACTTGTGATATATGGTCATTGCTAGTTGACTGTGAAAACTCTTCTGATTATTGTGGACACTGCTGCCATGCAATAGTTTCTTATAAAACTGTTTATTCATTAGGTATATAGATATAGATATAAGTACAGTGGTACAATTATTTACAATGCTTTATAGCTAATAAAATTTTGCAAAACCATTTTAAAATGAAATAGTTAAGAACCATTTATTACAACATCATTAGCTATCAGAGAGTGCAAGTTCAAATCATAAGCTCTCACTACGCACCTACTGCTAAAATAAAAAGTAAGAATAAAAATATCATATACTAGGAAACATGCAGAGAAATGAAATCACTCATATATTGATGGTGAAGATGTAAAATGGTACACTGCGAAAGGCACTTTGGCAGTTTGGTAGTTTGGCACAAAACTACACATACATTTATACGATTCAGCAATTGGATTTGGGAATTTATGTAAGAAAGAAAATGTATGTTCACACAAAATCTTGTAAATGTAAAAAAATGTACTTGAATGTTCATAACAGCTTTATCCTTAATAACTAATAAATGATGGATTAAGAAACTGCGGTCCATACATATCAATCAGCCATGAAAAGGACTGCTGATACATTAAATGATTGAATGCTTCTTAGGGAAATTATTTTGAATGGGAAAACAAATCTCAACAGTTTATATAATATATGAATCAATTTATATAATAGTGTTGTGGAATGGCAAAGTTATAGAAATAGAGAACATATTAGTGGTTGTGGGTGAGAAAGGAAGATGGCTGTGGCTATAAATGTGTAGTCTGATGAATCCTCAGAATGAACCTGCTCTGTGTCTGGCCTGTCTTTGTGGTCGCATGAATCCACGCATGTGATAAAACTACACAGAAATAAATGCACATGTGCACACACATGAGGGCATGTAACATGGTGAAATAAGGTCAGGGCACTGCCTCAGTGTTAATTTCCTGGTCATGGTAATAAAGTAAAAAAACATGCTAGTTTTGGGGGATAAAACTGTGAAAAATGTAAACCTGATCCATCTATTTGGGAAAAGTAATATAAAAATAATTAAAGCTTACTGAGTACTTACTAAGAGGCAACACTATTCTAAATTTGTACAGCCAGCCGATGAAGTAGGTACTAATTTTATCCCTATTTTGAAAATAGCCAAACTAAGGCATAGTGAGTAGAAAATCAATGTAAGATAGCTAGTAATGAAAGAGCCAATCTTTCAAAGTAGGCATTGATGCAAGGATTCTTAACTGCCTCTATCATAGTTAGCCTCTCGAAGGAACCTAGTATAAGTCTCACAGAATTTAAAGATGAGTGAAACCAACATAGGTTAGAGAAGCCCTAAAATTGTTATGAACTGCTTAAGCATAGTTATATTTAAAATAAAATGAACAGATTGCAAGAACTGCACAGTTGTAAGGTGAGATACATTATTATTCAAGAATCACATTCAAAATCAATGAAGAACCATTAGGATATAAGACAAATATTATGAGGCAGTAACACCATTGGAAAAAGTAAGGTTTCTTCTTGAAGTACAGATATATTTTAAGGTGGCTTTTAAAAGTTGAAGAGGGAATGTACTCTAGGGTAGGTAGGGAGAGTTCCTAATTAGTAGTATAGGGTTGGAAGGAGGGGAGAGAAATGTGGCAATTAAGGGAACATCTGATTGAAATTAAATAGTGAATGATTATAAGTAATAAAGGAAACTGATTAGTCAGAATGATTTTTGAAATTTTAAACATGCAAGATTGAATAACAGTGTTGTAAGAGATGTTGCCATGAATCACACAGATTCCCCTTCAGAAATGAAGGAATTTTTTCCCTTACATTCTGGGATGCTGGCAGCCAACATCCTTCCCCTGTTGGTTTTCTCAGGGAGGCACCAACGTTAAAGAAACTACCTTGTGTGTAGTCATGGACCTTTCTGGTGCAGCCCAAATAGCCCAATGAATATAATAGGATCATAGAATTGTCAGAATGAGTTTAAACCTGAAGAGTTATCTTCATTTCAGAGAGCCACATAGGGCAATGGATTAAGACTGCATCACAGACTTTGGTCTCTGTCCAAATGCTCCTCCTTTCCTGTTCTTTCACAAATCCCAAGCATGCTCCCTAATGAAATTCCACAATATTAGTCTCTGTCATGGAGTCTACTTTCATGAGAAGTTAACCAGCAAAAGTTGGCACTTTTGAAAAAAAAAAAAACTGTAATTGACAAGGTGCTTACATTTGGGGAGAATGACATTTTTGTTGAGTATTGAGTTCATCGTAGTATTTTGAAGTTAAGTGTCTCATTAGTAATGTTGCTCTGGCTCTGAATTTCTTAGAAACACCACCACTAGAGCAACCAAGTCAGTAACTGGAAGTCACCCTTTACTCCCCTGTATGTATTGTCATTGGTAAAGTCCCATCTACACTGTTTTGTAAAATTTCAATTAAGAGTTTCCTGTCTCCACCCTTCCACTAATGCCTATGTTATTGCTTTGAGCATCCCTTTCATAATTTGATTGCATAATATTGTTTTCTAATCAATTCTTCATACTTTAGCAAATGGAGTGGTCACTGTAATATTAAAAATTCATCCCAACGCTCCCAAACTTATAGTGCTTTTGTGACATTCCATTATTACATTGCATAATTCCATTATGTACAGGAAAACTACAAATATCTGTTATGCTCTGTAATAGGTACTTGGGGATCATTCCCTTGCTTAAGTTGCTGGCTTGTCCCCTATTATATTATTTTTCCACAATAGGCTATTATTATAGAGCATAATTAACATTTGTAGCATATTTGCTATTTACCAGGACAAAAACTGTACAAACTGCTTTACATAGATTACTTCACGTAATCCTCACAACTTTACAAGCTTAATAAACAATCTGCAATACCCTGAATATATCAAGTTAATGTATGCCTCAATTTCATATTGCTTCCTCAACATGTAATGACCTTTCCTTCCCCTTATCTCCCATATGAACACCTACTGATATTTCATGACTTCATTCATTTATTATCTCCCTTATTAATACATTCTTTCTACTGCCACTTCAGGTGTTAGTGTTGACTTAGTCTCCACCATGAATCACAGACATTTCTATCATCTTAACTCTATGTTTCAGTAACATCTTTTTTTAATCATTCACCTCCATGCTGAACTTTTAACAAATGAAGAAATAAATCACATTAAATATTTCTGTTTTGTGTCCACCACAATCTTTAATAAGTAAAACACACATATACACACGCGCACACACACACACACACACACAGATAATATCACTGTCTTATGTTATTAACAAGGACAACAATGGTATATGCAAGTGTGCCTTTCAGATCCAGAAAAATAAGCCACTGTGGCTGCTGGAATTGAATCTCCCCTCTATCTACTCCGTCTTTTCCTTTTCTTACACAATTTCCTCTGTTTATCCAAATCCCCCTCCGTCTACACCTTTATCTCCTGCTATTTATTACCAAATTCACCCCAGTACCTTCTACCATTTGTAAAACATGGTTCTACATGATGGAAAATTAATTAATGAAGCAATAATTCAATGCACTTGTAAACGAAATCGGCTTCCTGGAGAGGAAAACGAAGTGCCTGCAAATTCTTTTACTTATAATAAAAGTCAGCTACAAAACCAGAAACTAATAAACCAATTTAACAAACTTGCTTTTTATTTTCATTTGGATCATCTCAGTACCCAATTTAAGTGAAATTCAGAAAACTTTTCAATAGCAAAGTAGCAAAGCATGGGAAGTTTATATTAAAAACATATAAATGATCATTTTAGTGATAAATTTAATAAATTGTAATAGATAAAATTACCATAATTTCAGACAATATTTCAACTAGATTTGCATTGAGTATTTTCCTCATTTTCAACAGATATTAATAATAGCAAATTAATTATGAACAATAACAAATACATTTTCTATGCATTTCTACATTGTTTAACTTAAAATTAAATCATAAATTGATGTAACATTGAGCTCACTGGGTAGTAATTATCTTTTTCAATTTTTTTTCCTTAATACAATTGCTTATAAAAATGGCTTAATAGATGTTTTGTACTATATTTAATTACATTTATTTTTCACTCTTATAAAGAGTAAAACCAAAACTAGCGAGAGCCAACTTGGGCTACATTCTTCATATTATTGATTTGTAAACAACAGGCACTACCCATAAATTAATTGTGATATACTTCTTTAAAGTACATTTTATAGAAAAGTGGTGTGAAATGTATTATTTCCTCCCATAAGCAATTAGGATTATTCCAAAGGACAAAGAGGATGAGCGCAGTTACTGTTTTGACACTAGATGGCATTCCTGTGTAATCAGAAGACCACAGGCTAATGCAGTTGCTGGTCTGTTTCCCTGAGACCCAACATAAATTTAAAAATGAGTGGATTACAGCTAGAGGAAGTTAAATATAGGCTTTCATTCAGAAGATTATGTGAATAGACCAATTTTGCATCATGCTATTTATAGCTTGTTGACTGTTATAAAATTAAAAATTGTTCTTCCTTCACTAAATTTGACGTATAGACATTAGCTTCTAAAAGCTATCTTTTTGCTTTTTATTTATGATACTTACCCCCATGCAAATAGTTTTATGTTAATAATTCAGAAAACATATTTAATTCCACTTGCATAAAATGTTGTCACAAGTTATTTCAATGGGAAAATAATTCCAAGCATCAAAATTAAAGATTATCTTAGGTTCATTATTATTGTAAAAAAGTTTAACCAAAGCATAAGAGCCTTTTAAAATTATTGTAAAAAATTACACTATAAAAAAATATCTTACTGCTTGTCATTTATGTATGTTGGTGAAATAAACCACTAATTTCATATGATGTGTCCTTTATTATCAAAAAATTTTTAATGTTTATTTTCAAGAAAGAGAGACAGAGAAAAAGCAGGGGAGGGGCAGAGAGAGAGGGAGACAGAGAATCCAAAGCAGGCTCCAGGCTCAGAGCTATCAGCACAGAGCACAACACAGGGCTTGGGCCCAGAAAATGTGAGATCATGACCTGAGCAGAAGCCAGACACTTAACACATGAGCCACCCAGGCACCCCTGATGTGTCCTTTGACATCATATTAAATATGTATATGTTCTTTTTTTCCTCTTATTGATTTATTTTTGAGAGAGACAGAGAGACAGCATAAGCAGGGGAAGGGCAGAGAGAGAGAGAGGGACAGAGGATCTGAAGCAGACTCCATGCTGACAGCTGAGAGACCGATGCAGGGCTCGAACTCATGAACCATAAGATGTGATATGAACCGAAGTCTAATGTTCAACTGACTGGGACACCCAGGTGCCCCTAAATATATGTATGTTCTTATCAACATAGAGCTTCTCAAATGTTTTTTTAATAAAGCAAACATAGAAAATTTAATATTAGCCTGACAAACTTGGGGAGAAAGAAGTGGCTGTTGAAAGCCTGGAATTGAGGGGATCGACGTGTCAGAAACCTGGAAGTCACTCATAACATACCAGTGGAGATTCAATGTTAGACATGAGCACACAAACATTAAAAGTTAACAAAATTTAAAAAAAGGTTTTAATAAAATTAGGTACTTTTCCCCAAAAGGATGCAAAAAAAGAATACATATGGTTGAATTTGCTTTTTCCATGAAACAAGAGGAACATTCATTTTTTGCAAGAAGAGGACATATTTATCGACCTATTATGTGTCTGGCACATTACAAATAATACCTCAGAAGAATCCTTTTAACTCAATCCTACCTCCTCCTCCCATTAGACGTGAGAAAAATCTGGATTGAAGAATTAAATTACTTATCACCAATCAACAAATCCAGACCCAGAATGTGAACTGCAGATTTCTGAACCACACACAGTGAATTTTTCACTACATAACTCATCATTCTTGTTATGGGGTGAATTGCACTCTCCCCAAATTCATATATTGAGGTCCCAAAGTCATTACGTCAGAATATAACCATGCTTGAAGAGAAGTAATCGATGTTAAATGAGATCATATGTATTAGGGCCCTATCTAATATGATTGGTGTCCTCATAAGATGAGAAAGGGATACATACTTTCAGGGGAAAGTCCACATAAAGACATGAGAGCCTTACATGGAAGCTAGAGACAGCCATTCGCAAGCCAAAGAGACGGAGTGGCCCCAGGAGACACCAAACGTGCCAATCCCTGCATCTTGGATTTCCAGTTTCTAGAACTGTGAGAAAATACATTTCTGTTGTTTAAGACAGCCAGTCTGCAACACTTTCTTGTGGCAGTCCTACCAACAACGACAATGCTCAAAACAGTATTCTCCTTTTAAAGTATTTTTTTTAAGTTTATTTATTTATTTTGAGAGAGTGAGAGAGAAAGAGAGAAGGGGAGGGGCAGAGAGAGTGAGAGATAGAATCTCAAGCAGTCTCCACCATATCAGCAAGGAACCCGATGCAGGGCTTGAACTCCTGAGCTGTGAACCCATGACCTAAGCCAAAATCAAGAGTCAGACGCTTAACCAACTGAGCCACCCAGATGCTCCTGTAAACAGTATTCTTAACATTTAGTAGAATCCAGTTTATAATGACTTCCAATGTATTTAGAGCAATGACTATTTCTGCAAATGTATTTTTAAATTACATACACACAAACAAAACACTGTGTGTTTGTATTTGTGTATATGTCTGTCTGTCTGTCTGTCTATCTATCTATCCATCCATCTATGTATCTATGTATGTATCTATCTATCAAGACGACTATTGTGCTACTATTTTTCACTGGACAAGAACTACAAATAATATCTTAAACTTTATTCAGTGATTTTAATGCTTTAGAAATGATTTTCTGGTATTTATTCAGGCAAAAACTAATGTTAAAATTTTAGAAACCAATATGTGAAGTGAAATAGATAATTAAAAAAATCAATATAGTTATTAGTTAAATTAAACGTCTGCCAAACTAAATATATATTGGAAATGTGAAATATTAGAATGGTCACAATTTTATTGATACTTATTTTATCTCTCTCTCTTAAAAATATTTAAAAGCATTGACATCCCAGTAATAATGATGTAACCATAAGCATTGGGTTACTTGCTAAAATGCATGGATAATAGCTGATGCTAGACCTGGCTGAAGCAATGTACAAGGTGAGCATAATTTTATGATGCACCAGAAGTAAAGAACTCTAAGACTAATAGGTTCACTCATATGGATATAGAAGTCAGCTAGAGATTCTAGCACTTGTCAAATTTGTGAAAATTGGAATATAAAAATATTTGTGATTTTAATTGACTGGAACAGATTGAACAGATAAAAATCTATGACTTTATGGAGAGTCTCAAACAAAAGAAAGACAAAAAATAAATTAAAAAACATTATCACAGGGGCACCTGGGTGGCTCAATTGGTTGAGCGCCTGACTTCGGCTCAGGTCATGAGCTCACGGTTCTTGGGTTCGAGCCCCGCATCGAGCTCTGTGCTGACCGCTAGCTCAGAGCCAGGAGTCTGCTTTGGATTCTGTGTCTCTTTCTCTCTCTGCCCCTCTCCTATTCATGCTTTGTCTCTCTGTCTCTCAAAAATAAATACATGTAAAATTTTTTTTTTTAAATTATCACAATTAGATGTCTCTGATACATCAGTTTCTTACTCTGAAAATTGGTATTAAAGAAATAGGCAAACTCATTCTATTTCATTAGATAATGTACTTCATTCAACAGATAACTCCAGATGGTTAGAAAATCACACCCTCATGACAATAATGTTAGTTTGATAAAAGTAAAAGCAATCATAGAATTTAAAATGGCCAATGACTTCTAATGAAATCACTGATTCAGAAAAGAAGCATCGATCAGTGCTAAACTCAGTAAGTGGAACATTGTTGGTTAACTAAATATTCACAGTTGAAAAGTATCATGGCATAGATTACATATTATTTGTCAACAAAATATGGTAACGGTGCGATGGAGAAATACAATAACACTATGTGTCTTTTGAAGTCAAAATATTCCATCTGAATCCAACTTCTCTCCTTTGTAGCCAATTCCCAGTTTCAGGAACAAGAAAGATAAAGGAGTATTTTAAATAACAATTTGGAAACAATGAAGGAAATCTAGAATACAGAACATTTTCTAGAGCATGTGTTCTCATCTCTCGCACCACCAATATGAAAAAAAAAAAGATGAAACAGAAACTATATACTAAATTAAACAGATTGAAGAGACACAGCAAAAAGATGAAATGTAGGGGGCATTGATTATATTTTTTGTTTGGGGAAGAACAGCTATAAAGGCATGTTGGGGAAACAAATGTTAGGGAAAGTACAAATGAAATGTATATGAGATAGTATTAATTTAATTAGCATGATAATTGAATTGTGGTTAAATATAATTTATATTTGTTGAATGTATATATTGAGTATATATGTTCTAGATTTTAGGGATAAAGTGTTACCACATCTGTAAATAACTTTAGTTATTAGTTCTTCAATATTTGTTTTTGTGGGTATTTTGATAAAGCAAATATAGCAAAAATTAATAATTACTGAACCTAGGCATTGGCATTCCTGAATGTTTCCTGTATTATTCTTTATGTTTTTCTTTATTTTGAAAATTATTTTTATAATAAAAAATAAAGCTCAGATTATTTTATAATATGCCTACAATATAGAACATGTATAGTATAAATATCCATATTTAATACATAGAATACATAATAGCCATTTTCATAGTAGAGAGCTTCTTCAATCCAGCATTCTGACACATATGTGACATGTAATTTTCCAGTGTTATACATTCAGTGGTTATTAAGAGAGAGAAAATGTGTTATTCTAGTACATGTAGTCAGCTAGAGGAGTTATAGCTAAGAATTCCTTTGGAGTATTTTAAAACACCAGACTATCAATCACTTAAAGACTTTGAAAAAACAAGTGTCATTTAGTGTGGGTTTAGATGGCAGAAAACTAATTTAATGATTCGAAGCTACATTCTTTCTCATGTCAGGAGTGTACTGCTCAGAGTTCATTACCAGCCCTGCATGACCTGACGTAAAATCCAATACAGAACATGCCCCAAGGTATTTAGTTGCAAGGGGCAAGAAGTCCCTTGCCTGGTTAGATGACAAAGTGGGAGAGATGGCAGGTGATTTGCTATTGATTACCTCTTTCCATTATTTATTCTCTGATTGCAAATTCACACTAGGTGAGCCCTGATAAGGCAAATATAACAACAACAAAAGCAACAACAACAAAATCATACTGGAGTCTTAAGAAATTATGTCTTACTAGGAAAAAAATACTTTTAATGGAGCTTAATAAAAATGAATCAAGCCCTTAATAAAACTGATGATAAAAATTAGTCAACACAAAAATTGGTGTGATAGTTATAAATGGCCATCGGACTTCTGTATACTTGACTTTACTTAATTGAATTCTATAAAAAGCAATTCATGACTGAAAACCTAACTCATTTTCCACAACTGTAATTTAATCCCTCACTAAAAAAGAGAAATATTTCTTTTACTTTACTGAAACTTTCATTATCTGATTTTTTTTCTTTATTTTTCTTTTTACTTTTTTATTTACATTCAAGTTAGCTAACATGCAGTGTAGTCTTGGCTTCAGGAGTAGAACAGAGTGATTCATCTCCTGCATATGACACCAAGCGCTCATCCCAATAAGTGCCCTCCTTAATGCCGATCACCCATTTTAACCCATCTCCCACCCACGCTGCCTCCAGCAACCCTCAGTTTATTCTCTGTATTTAAAGAGTCTCATGGTTTGCATCAGATTCTGTGTCTCCCTCTTTTTCTCCCCTCCCCCTTCTCAAAAGTAAATAAACTTAAAAAAAATAAAAACTAAAGTCTCTTATGCTTTGCCTCCCTCTCTGTTTTAATCTTATTTTTACTGCTCTTCCCCTATGTTCATCTTTGACTTCAGAAAAGAAGCATCGATCAGTGCTAAACTCAGTAAGTGGAACAAAGTCCCCTATGTTGACTTTCCCAAATTCCACATATGAGTGAAATCATATGATATCTGTCTTTCTCTGAATGACTTATTTTGCTTAGCATATTACTCTCTGGTTCCATTCACATTGTTGCAAATGTCCATCAGCTGATGAATAGATAAAGAAGATGTGGTACATATATAAAGTGGAACATTATCTGATTTCTTAAGAATGATACTTCTTTTCTACCCCACACATATTTCACTGTGAGGGAGAATGATTTTAAGTACTAAAATTTAACCGAATTGCAATAAGGATCCTTTTCAACTGCCATTACCAACTTATCAGGCCTTGAGGCCAAAATATATATACGTTCTGTCACATTAAACTTTACTGCATTTAGAAATTATTTAGAGGAACTTCTTTCTATCACATTGTTTCTAACTTTGTTCAATTCCTTGTGGGAAGTACCTACTTACAAGTACTAAAAACAGATATACAAAATTCTTAGTAGTTATAAATATGGAACCCTGCATATCTTTCAGGTCCAGTTGTATTGATTCACACATATTATTGCAAGATAATTATGATGTGTGGCTTGTTATAGACATAGTAGTTCACATTTTAAAAAATGCTTGGACATCCACATAGATGATCTGTTTGTCACACTAATCAGTCTTACTTTCATACTAATGAGGCCAATTGATTTTCAACTTAATCAAGGTGATAGTTTCACAAACTGACTCTGTCTGAATGCATGTTTGTAAGTAGAATATGTTTCTCTCCTTCCAAACACATTCTTGCCGCAAGTATGTAATGTGCTACACAGCTAAGTGTAAACAAATTCTATTAATTTTCAGCAAGTTACTGTTCAGTGAAATAAAATTGCCATTTGATTGTAACAAGGAAAACTCCAAACAGAACATATAAATCAGTATTATTGGCAGTTGGAAAAGATACATTGCCTAGACTACTGTTAGTGACTAGAGAAATAAATGACCATTTTAGAGGTTTTAGAAGCACTTGGAAGAGTAAATGAAGATAGCTTTTGAAAATTGCTGATGGGAATTCATCATAATGGAGGTCTGAGTTATATAAACAACATTTATTTCCTGGACTTGATCATTCTAAAATGGAATAAAGTTTGGGTGAAAAGAGATTTCTTTATATCAGAAAAACGCTGAAAAAGCATAAGAGAAGATTCAAAAGAGTTTTTTGGTTGATACAACAGGTAGCAGAAAAAAATTAGTTTACATCATGTTGAATTTAAAAGTCTGGTATTTATCTAGATGCCTAACAAGAAACTCCAGGTGTTTCCTTTTTTGAATACAATTTGTGGGTTTCAGATCAGTGATATGTCAAGGGCATCAGCTTATCTCTGCCACTAGATGAAGCAGAATTCAAATACAGCTGTCAATCGTTAGTTCAGTAAGACAAAAATGATTAGATTAGGTTTGCTGTACAGATGGAATAAAATAGTGTTTGAGAATACCTGGGGCAGAAAATGTACCCAGTACATGGGCTCCTAGAGTATTTTGGACAAGATAGAAACCCCAATTTCTTTTTTTTTACATCTCTAAGACAAATTTGTAAAATTCCATGTATTCTTAAAATATGTATAATTTAGTAAACACGAGAGCAATATTTACATATATATCTGGATTCTCTTCATATCCAACAAAAATATATTTAACAATAATCAAGTTGAGGTAATGAACCTGAAAACCTTGTAAGATCAGTAAGCAATTATTTAGTTTACTGATTTGATTTTTATTTTAATTTATGGGTTGGATAATCTAAAAGGATTCATTCAACATCAGGAAAGGTTTTATTCATCAAATATGTTCCTTTTTTTGAAACAACAATTTTATAATTCAAAATATAATTATTTCCTTTCAGATTGTTGAAAAATTGGAAACAGTATACTTTTTTATCCATTATTTGCAGGGAATTCAAATACTAATAAATATGAATATACAGTAAAACCTTGCTTTGTAAGCATAATTTGTTGCAGAAACATGAGAAAATTTCAAGAACCATTGGCTCAGTTGTGATCATGTAACATTGGGCAATAGGCTCTACTTGTATTGCAAAACATCACTCATTTATCAAGTTAAAATTTATTAGAAGTGTTTGTTCATCTTGCGGAACACTCAAAGAACACGTTACTCACAATCCAAGGTTTTACTTATTCTCAAGAAGTAAGTAAGAATTAAATGATTTATTACAATGTTCTTTTATATATTACCGATTAAAATTTTAAGACTTTAAAATTTTTTTTTAATGTTTTTTATTTATTTTTTGAGAGAGACAGTGCGAGCAAGGGAGGGACAGAGAGAGAGAGGGAGAGACAGAATTTGAAGACAGGATCCAGGCTCTGAGCTGTCAGTACAGAGCTTGATGCGGGGCTCAAACCCACGAACTGCAAGATCATGACCTAAGCTGAAGTTGGACATTCAACCAACTGAGTCACCCACCCCCTCCTTTTTAAAAAAAAAATTTGTTTATGTTAAGACTTTTCTATTTATAATATCTACAACCTTTTCTACCCACAATATTCTCCAGGGATACTGTTTTTAGTGAAAGTGACCAAAGCATGGAATCTACATGGATATTAGACTCCACTCTTTCTCTTTATTTCATTTCTTCTTATTACTTGAAATGGAGTTTTTTTTTTTACAGACAGAATATGGTTTCAGTGCTGTGCTTGATTCAGATCAGTTACAAAAGGTAAACTATAAGGCAAGGAATAGTGAATGATGTGGCTGGAGCAGCAGGTGGTGGGCGTATCCTATCATATCCTATCATATCACATATGATACTGTGCAGATTTCCTCTGTCAT
Organism: Cryptoprocta ferox; assembly: GCA_028646485.1. Classification (NCBI taxonomy): domain Eukaryota; kingdom Metazoa; phylum Chordata; class Mammalia; order Carnivora; family Eupleridae; genus Cryptoprocta; species Cryptoprocta ferox. The sequence goes on from CM053572.1 coordinate 126,188,157, forward strand.
GGAAGCTGTACAAAACCACTGAGATTTTAATCGCCATATTGAAATGATAAATTATACTTTTAGATAGATGCAATTGGTTGCTCTATAGAAATAGATTTAAGTTATGAAAGACTACAGTTAAAGGATCATTTAGAAGGGATTAAAGTAGGACATAAAGTATGCAGAAAGGAGATTTGGAAATGTATTCTATACAAGGGGCATGTATTCTGTTTCCATGTTTTGCTTCAGTGTAACATTTACCACTTCTTCAAAGTTGAAGCATTAGATCATAGACACATTCCTTCTAGAAAGTATTTATTTGAAGTTGAATTAAAAACAATACGTAAGACAACATATTAACACACTTAGATAATATGAATAAGCAATTGGTAGTAGTTGAGATTTATATTACAACTGCTAAAAGAATACATAATAAATATAAGTTGAAATTTCTGCCTTTAGGTAGAAATGAAATTAAGGCAAATTAAAATTGTTTGTTTAAAGTTGTAAGTGTATTTTATACAAAACTACTTATAAAGTCAGATAAGACACAACGTAGGTAGACATTCAGAGAAGATAAATAAGTGATTATTAGAGAAGAGGTAGAAAGCTTTCATATGATCTATAACATTAGCCTGGATTAAAAAATAGGTAGCAATTTAAGAAGTGTTGCTAGGTTTAGCGGGGGGGGGGGGGAGTTAAATTTGAATTTCAGATTAACAATGGATAATTTATTGGTACAAATATGCTCCACACAATATTTGGTGTATGCTTATAATAAAATTTATCTACTATTTATCTAAAATTAAATATAACTGAATAGCTTATATCTGGCAACCCCAGATTTAAGGAAGATAGCAGCCAACAAGGGAAACCACAAGAGTAAAGTAAGATGTAGTAAACATACCACCTAAATATTGGGAAAAGGTATATGTTATAAACAGAGAAATGCCAACTTAGAGTCATAGAAGTAAAGATCTGAATAGCAGTAAATGTTAGGTAGAGAAATATAACTTGTTAAAATTAGAAATATAAAATCATTAAAGCTTTGATCAGAAGATCAAAATATATTTAAGAATAATCAATCTAGAAAATGATTTTTTATAGTTCATTTATTTAGTTTTGAGAGAGAGAGAGAGAGAGAGAGAGAGAGAGAGAGAAAGAGAGAGAGAAAGAGAATCCAAAGCAGGCTCCAGTCTCCTAGCTGTCAGCACAGAACTCAACAAACCGTGATACCACGACCTGAGCTGAAGTCGGAAGCTAAATCAACTGAGCCACCCAGGTGCACTGAAAATGAATTCTTAATAGACTGATTAGAAAGTTAAAGATTTGGTGTCAGAGAAGGTATTCGAGATATGTTTTAATGTTTATTTTTATTTCTGAGAGAGAGAGCGCAAGCGGGCCAGGAACAGAGAGAGAGAGGAAGACACAGAATCAGAAGCAGGGTCCAGGCTCCAAGCTATTATTAGCACAGAGCCCAATGCAGGGCTAGAACTTGCAAACCAGGAAATAATGACCTGGGCGGAAGTCGGATGATTAACTGATTGAGCCACGTAGGCGATCCAAGATATTATTGTTTTTAAGTTTATTTATTTATTTTGAGAGAGAAAGAGAGAGAGAGTGAGCGCACAAGCAAGTGAGTGGGGGAGGGGCAGAGAGCGATAATCCCAGTCTCCTCACTGTCATCACAGAGCCCTATGCTGGGCTTGAACTCACAAATCATGAGATCATGACCTGAGTCCAGATCAAGAGTTGGACGCTCAACCAACTGAGCCACCTAGGGGACTGAGATTCAAGATATAATTTAACCTAGGTTTGCAGCATGCATGCCCTTTTGCTAAATTATGGCAAATAATAAAGTGAAAAAAGGGAAAGTGCAGATATTTAAGACTATTAAATGAAATTGCAAAGACAGAGTAATTGCAAAATTTGTGATAAAAATACCAAATCTGTTACTGGTGCTTTTTTTGAGGGGGGGGAGAGGTTATTAATAGAGGGTGGTTATCAAAGCTCAGTGAATAAGACCTTCTGCTCTCAGTGATAAAGGAAGTGATGATACCAGCATAGCCCTCCCACTGCTAACAGCTAGGAAACAGGGCAAGATATTAGAAACAACTTTTTTTCAATATTAGACTGTGGTAGGTTCTCCTTCGTGAGAAGGGGCCCTGGGGAGACGAGGACCGTTCCCAAAGGCTGATGGCCAATGGAAACAGGGACGTTCCCAAACACCGCGAATGGGAACGTGAACAGGGACGTTTCTCAATGGAAACGTGAACGGTCCCGGAAAGCAAGGGCACCGTGGACGTCCCGGAAAGCAATGGAGATGGACCAAGAGCTGAGGGCTAATGGCAAACTTTATTAGGAACAGCATCTTATTTTATACCCTGCTTGCAAGCTTGGAGAGCACAGTAAATGTTACAGTGAATGTTTTACTCAGAACAGTAGCTACAGATAAAGGCAGGACAGATCAGGAACATCCTGCAACTGTGCGTGGGTATATCTCCGGTGCCGTGGTTTCTTGACGCACTTGGCTGATGACCAGGAAGACTCTGTCCTGTGGGTCCTCCTGGGACTTCATCAAGTCCCATGTTCCCAGCGTTCTGGGAACAGAAGTCCAATAAGGACAATACATACACAAGGACAGTGCTGAGAACAGAGGTCCAATACGGACACTTCGTCCTATTTCCTAACATTATACAATGCAACACACAGCACTGACTAAAGGCATCTTCTGTCTTTAGGGACACAAAATTCAAGTAGAGATGATGGTCATATTGAGCTAAGGCATAGATCAGTACTTGGGGAATTGAGACAGATGGAATTTGGGGGACAGTAGTTGAGAGGAGTTGCCTGTGGTTAAAGTAGTTCAGCAACAGAGGCATTAGACTGGGGCAACACTAGAGCCTTTGGTAGCTTAAGGCAAACAAGCTGAAACCAGTTAGCTAGTTTTTTCTTCAATATGAAAAATGAAACTCAGGAATAATTAATCCTGAGTAGTTAACCATTTTCTTGATTCTAAGAAAATGAAACTCAGGAACAACTATCATGGCAACCACATAACTAAATTTTCCCAAATAAGGCAAACATTTAAGTTACAGCCAACTGACTTATTTCTTTGTGTTTCTGTCTTCTCTAGACATATATCTGCTCTTGCCCTTACTCACACAATGCTGGCAACCACCTTCAGTTTTGTGCTTCCTGATACAAATAGTTATTTGCTCAAAAAAAATCTCAAAAAATTTTTTAATGTGTCACAAGTTTACATTTTAATACCATGTAGAAAAAGTGGTCCAGAGGGGTGCCTGGGTGGCTCAGTTGGTGAACCGTTCAACTTCAGCTCAGGTCATGATCTCATGGTTGGTGGGTTCGAGCCGCGGAGCCGCGTGTCAGGCTCTGTGCTGACAGCTCAGTGCCTGGAGCCTGCTTCAAATTCTGTCCCTTTTTCTCTCTCTGCCCCTCCCCTGTTCATGCTCTGTCTCTCTGTCTCTAGAGACAAAATGTCTCTCTCTCAAAAGTGAATAAACATGAAAATAAAGAAAAGAAAAAGAACTCCAGAAATCTCCATAAGGAACCACCTGAATCCTTGGCTGAATACTAAGCTTTCTTATGTCAGCTGAGACTTTACAAAGCTGAGTAAAGAACTAGCAAGGAATAACGATCTTCAGGTAGCTCTGAAACTAAGCAATGGCAGCAGCTTACAAAATACAGGGGAATGTCCAATATCCAAACATCTAGAGTGGACTGAGTTTATTGAGCCCTGGGGATTTCAGTAGATATTTTAGAAAGACCATTCCTTAGGTCATCAGGTAAATGAGCCTTTAAAGTAAAGCCTACTCTAGTCACATAAAAATTTATTTGATCTCCAAGTAAAGCAAATGCCTGACAGAGGAGCATCAAAATTGTTTAAAAGAAGACAACAAATCCAACAATCAATGTAACATACACAATTACCGACACACAATAAAAAATGTGGCACATTGCCAGGGGTAAATTAATCAGTAGGAACAGAAATGACAGAGATGATGAAAGTAGTAGACAAAACTTTTAAAATAGCTATTATAAATGTGTTTCAGAATTTAAAAAATGGAATATAATAGTGAGAAAAAAGGAACCATGAGAAATTAGAAAACTGGTCTCTGGCAGTTAGATATTTAATTAATTACTTAATTAATTGATTTTAAAGTTTATTTATTTATTTGAGAGAGAGAGAGAGACAGAGCATGAGCAGGGGAGGGACAGAGGGAGTAGGAAAGAGAATCCCAGAAAGGCTCCACACTGTCAGCACAGAGCCTGAAGTGAGGCTCAAACCCATGAACTATAATATCATGACCTGAGCTGAAACCAAGAGTCAGATGCTCAACCACCTGAGCCACCCAGGCACCACTGACAGGTAGATATTTAAATCTGAAATAAAATGTCAAAAGATGGTGTTACTAACAGACAAGACATTGCAGAATAAAAGATCAGTAAACTTGAAGTTAAGGGAAGAAAAACAATTCTACCTGAATCACATAGAGAAGAAAAGTAGAACAACCATCAATAGGAACTCATGGACATGTGAAATTTCAAGCAGTATAAATATCAGTATATTGCAAATTTCAGAAGTAAGAGGGTGCAGAGAGAAAGGGCATATTAAAAATCCTTTTAATGTTTATTTTTGAGAGAGGGACACACACAGAGTGCAAGCAGGGGAGGAACAGGAGAGAAAGGGAGACAGAATCTGAAGCAGGCTCCAGACTCCTTGCTGTCAGTACAGAGCCCATTGTGGGGCTGGAACCCATGAGCTACAAGATCATGACCTGAACCAAAGTCAGCGCTCAACTGACTGAGTCACCCAGGAGCCCCGAGAAAGGACATGTTAAATACAAGAGGGGAAGACAGTGAAACAGAATATGGGAAGAGGAAAAAAAGCATAGAGAAAAGCAATGAAACAAAAGTCATGAAAATATTAATAAAATTGACCAATCTCTATCTAGAGATAAGAGAAGAAAGATTAATTATCAATATCAGGAATGAAAAAGGTATATCAATAAAAATACTAGTTATGCTCAAATGGAAGTATTATGGAGTATTATGAAGATTCATGCCGATTAGCTTGAGTACTCTGAGGAAATGACAGCCCCTTAAAAACATAAAGTTAATCCAAGAAAAACAGAAATTCTCAATTCATTAAATAAGTTGAATTTTTAATTAAAAGCACCCCTTTCTCCCCCAAAAAATCAGGCCAAAGTGGCTTCAGTGGTGAATTCCATAAAACATGTAAGGAAGAAATAATACTAATTCTACACAGGTCTTCCAGAAAATAAAAGAGAACCTTTACAAAAGAAGATATTAAAATGCATGAATGGAAGCTCAACAGCATTAGTTCTCTGTTGAATTCAAATTAAAGTTACAAAAAGGTCTGAATATGTTATGGGATGAATATTTGTGTTCTCCCAAATTTTATGTTTCAACGCTAACCTCCATGTAATGGTATTAAGAGGGATAGGTACTGAACCAATATATATGAAAACATATGTCTACACAAAACATATATACTGATGTTCATCAAAGCTTGCTTCATAATAGTTTCTAACTGGTAATGACCCAACTGTCCATCACTGGCAAACTGTAGACCTAAAATGTGTATATTTTATTTCATGTAAATTATGTTTCTAAATTTTGGTATAAAAATTTTTGAACATATGAATTTCCTGTAAAGTTTATTAAAACATACATTCTTAGACTATTTTGACAGCTATCCCTGTCAAAGCAGGAAGTTGGGAAAGAAGTACACTGTCAAATAGAAGTAAGTTGGGGTGAAGCTGCAATATTCGAATTCAGTAACATGAATGTTTGCTTGTTCAAGGTGTTATATACCATGCAATATGTATTTTAAATATGATATGCAGTTGTCTGGTAACTTAGTACCTGATTTTTCTGTTATTAAAACTTTCCTGTACCTGGTCTTTATGGAAAATTGACAGTTCTCCAGATAGAGATAGGAAGACAGATGCATTATTATTCAAGGCTATCAAGTGAGAAAGTGTATTATTTCTTTATGACCCTTAAATATAAAGATCCATATTCCCATTTGGAATACTGTAATCATAGGAACTAGGGCTTAAATATGGTAATATTTGTCATACTTAAATTTTTCTATCAGTTTATAGTTTATATCAGATACAAATGTTGTTACATAAAACTTTGTCTTGTGAATCTCCCACCCCAATCACTTAACAAAAGTCCTTATCCTAAAGTATATGTTGTAGCATTTCACTGATTTTGCTTATTTTAATCATTCAAAACTTCAAATTGTAGATAGCAAGCTTTGTTTTTTTATAAATTCTCTAAATTTGTGCATATATACTGTATCCGTCGTCTAAAAGAAAGGGAAGAATTAATACAACCCTTACATTTTGATTAATTTAGTGGTGAAATATATTTACATACAAATGAATTGAGTACTGATTATATGCAGTTTTCTATAGCAACACAAATGTTACCAAGCATAATTCATTCTAGCAACATGTGAATAATATGAGAAAAATTATTAAGATATTTAAATAAGATACTTAAATTTCTTCTCTGAATCTCCATTGTACTGTCACCTTTCTTTATGGGAATCAGAATACTTTTCTGAATACAGTGGAGATTCAGAGAAGAAAATGATCAGACCATGTTTTCCAAGAGGAAAAACAAAAATAATAAATTCAGGAAATAAGAAGTAAAGGATGTCATAACTAATTAAATAAAGATGTACTTCAACCTTAAAAATTAATAGCTCATTTATTTTTTCTATTAATAGTTGGTTTATTAACTACATGTTTATGATAATCCAAAATTGGTAGCAAAAACTGAACTGCAATATTCCTCCAATTAATATTCCAGTTACTCAAAGATTATGATCTCCTAATTTGGTTCTTTGTTTAGTTGTTTTTTATTTTTCATGCTAGAGACTGAATGTGTGATGTAGGTGTGATGAAAACATTGTGGTATTGACCACAGAATTTAAAAATATGGAGAGATATGGAAGGATAAATGTGTTATTTTGATTGTGGAAGAAATCAGGATAGTATAATCTTAAGTTTTTTCATTAAAAAATATTTCTTAACAAATTGAATATATTTGAAGCCAAAAGTAAAAAAAGCCAGTGGAGGCGCGCCTGGGTGGCTCAGTCGGTTGAGCGTCCGGCTTCATATTAGGTCATGCTCTTGCAGTTCGTGGGTTCGAGCCCCATGTCGGGCTCAGAGCTAGCTCAGAGCCTGGAGCCTGTCTTCAGATTCTGTGTTTCCCTCTCTCTCTGACCCTCCCCTGCTCACGCTGTCTCTCTCTTTCAAAAATAAGTAAGACATTTAAAAAAACATGAAAAGAACTAAGTTTAAAAAAAAAAGCCAGTGGAATTTCTGAGACTGATAGTTAAAGATAATAAGGAGACTGGTGACTGCTTTATAATAAAGAGAAAATGTACATTATGTTTTATAATAAAGACTTTAAAAAGACATTGGACAATTACCCTTTTTCTGATACTAAACAGGACTTCTAAAGAAAAAAAAATAATTGTAAAACTACAGGTCTTTTGAAGTATAACACCTCCACCCCTATGAAGACTAAAGGGAGAGGCAGAGGGGGCAGGGGTGAGTAAATTTGGTTTAGGAGTGTGTGGTGTAGCTGTCAAATGGGGAATCCAGAAAGATATTAACGAAGCTAGTGAATGCATGACTGTGAGGGTCATGCCTTCTGCAGCTTCACGGGGATGCCATCCCCATGTGATCATGGATACATAGAGCTATTGGAAAAATTTCCTTGCAGAACTAGGAAACTGCTTTGCAGAAAACATAGATTTTCATAATTAACATCATAAAGTCACCATCTTGGTTAACAATGGAGTAGTAAGAAGCAGTAAATCAATTATTGCAGGGCAGTGGGAAGGGCTTGAGTGATACCAAAGGCAGCATGCATAGGCAATAGCCACCGGGTTAAGGAAATGGGAGCAGTTAAATAAATGTCATCAATGACACAGTGATGCGTGACAGACATATTTTTGCACTAAACAATTTCTAATTCAAATGGAACAAAAGGGGAGATTCTAATAAACATCACAGAGAATGTGTAACATGTCCGAAGATATTTGATTTTGATTTGAAAAATAGGGAATTTATATAGAGTTATTAAAAGATGGTTGAAAGGGTTAGTGGAGTGTTTGCATCATAAGGAATAAATGATACGTCTAAATGGTGATTTCACTTTCCAATATTGACTAATAATAACTGCTGGTCAGAATAATGAAAATTTAAAAGGTGTTCTGATTTTTTCCTCTGATTAATGTTTTATGTTTTATTATCTAATCTGTTTGCAAAGATTTAATGAGGAGAAATAATTATGACTGTAAAATGGTAAATTAATTCTGATCGTAAAGTGATTTTAACTATATGCTATATTTAATTTAAACTGTGATGTGTTTTATCACATTGTTGATTTTTTACTATCTTAAATTTAGCTTTACTGGCAGTGGTAGTTTTAGCAGAGTTTTATATTTTTACAATATGATTCTAATTCATTTGACTGACTAGTTTGCTCACTGCAAAGCATAGTCTTATATTAAGCAGCTACATGTGTGGAGTTAATAAAAATAAATGAGGATAAAAAATATTTAACATTATTTGACATTTACAATTATTAAAGATTCTATATCCTACATTTAAAATATGTTTAGGTCCAAAATTGCTGTTATTAACTAATTATATACTTCTATTTATTTAATAATTCAGATTATGAAATAATGGGTGGAAATTTAAACTGCTATAAGGCATAGTCTTCATAGTGGTCCAGAGGCAGATGTCATGAATTCAAATCTCTACTTCATCACTGACAAGAAATACACATTTGGATAAATTACCAAAACAATTTGTACACCAGTTCTCTTATCTTGAAAATGGGGCTGAAAATAATAATAACTTAAAAAAACTATTTCATAAGATTGTTAAGAGGAACAAAAGTGTCATTAAATAAAACGTTTATAAGCATGTCTGGCACAGAGAAACTAGTGCTCTCTGAGTCATCCTACAGAGATTTGTCACACTGCATTTTTTTTCCATTTTATAGAGGAAAGGTTTATTGTCTATTTTAATCTGTTTGTCATCCTTTTAAGTGATGTTACTACAGTGTTTTGTATATTTTGTACATAAAAACAATAGAACATAGCCATGGAATATCTTTTTTAAAAAATTTCTTTAATGTTTTATTTATTTTTGAGAGAGAGAGAGAGAGAGAGACAGCATGAACAGGGGAGGGTCAGAGAGAGAGGAAGACACAGAATCCAAAACAGGCTCCAGGCTCCGAGCTAGTTGTCAGCACAGAGCCCAATGCGGGGCTCGAACCCACGAACCGTGAAATCATGACCTGAGCCAAAGTTGGACACTTAACCAAATGAGCCACCCAGGCGTCCCTGGAATATCTTTTTAAAAGTTTGCCAAATGTATAAAGAATTACAATGTGATTACACAAGACTAAAGAACTCCCAACAATGTCTTTCAACACAGCCCTGATTCTATATGAATTTGAATCTTTGGCAGGGGAGCCTGGTTATGTTTCTTTTATGAAAAGCTCAGCATGCAAGTCAAATATGCACATCTGGTTAAGAACTACAATTAAGGCTATCCTGTATGAGGTTTCTCTCACAATGAAATGTTAGGGTCACTTCCTTGACTCCCTTGGTTTCAACAGATTAGTTGGTACCCTTGAATCAATGAATTAATCTCCTTTGACCATTCTTTCTTTAAATATTAGAATGCTTTATGATCTTTATAATTATATCTTCCTAGATATCTAGTCTTTACATTTTTTCTGTGCTAGCACCAGAATTCAGCAAATGAAGACTTCTGAAATTTTGAATAACAAATTATGGTTGTTCATCTAAACAGATTTAAAATTTGTTCTAACCTATGGTTGTTCATCTAAACAAATTTAAAATTTGTTCTACATACCATTATAGAAAGTTATTTACAATATATTCCATATCTGCTAACTCAGTTCCCATCTTCCTCCAAAGATAAAGTGATTCAGGTAATATTTAAAGCATGAATAAATTAGTCTTCATAAATACTTCATTACAAGGAGCTACTGAGAAAAATATTTAAATATTCCCTCTTTCTTTTGAATTTCTTTCTCTGGGATAAATCTTTTTATTAAACTGTCAGACCCCTACTAAATTGGGAACATGCTTTTCTCTTATTTTATGTTCTCAAGTATAATTGTTAAAGTTGAACTCCTAGCAACAGTGAGTCGAATATTGGTTTTTTGGGGTTGGGCAGATTCGGAGACAGACAGATGTTGGTCTAAGATCTTCAGTCATAAAATGGGTAAGTTCGGGAGATGTGATGTACAGCACAGCGACTGTTATAGTTAATAACACTGTGCTCTGTACTTTAAGTTTGCTATAAGAGCAGACTTTAAGCCGCCTCACCACACACAAAAAGATAACTGTGAGAGGTGATGCCTGTGTTCATTAGTGGGATAGTGGAAATCATTTCACAAAGCATATGTATGTCAAATTGTCACATTGTACACTTTATTTTAATTTTTTTATTTTACTTATTTTTTAAGAGAGAATTTTTCTTTTATGTTTATTTACTTATTTTGAAAGAGACAGAAAGAGAGAGAGTGGCGGAAGGGCAGAGAGAGAGAGATGGAGAGAGAGAATCCGAAGCAGGTTCCACACTCAGTGCAGAGACCAACCTGGGGGCTCAATCTCACAAACTGTGAAATTATGACTTGAGCCAATATCGAGAGTTGGACACTTAATCGACTGAGCCACTCAGGCAACCCCACATTGTACACTTTAAATACATACACTTTTATTTGTCAATTATACCTCAATAAATCTTAAAAAAGGAGACAGAGAAAGAATTGTAAATGCCCATTAGCAAAAACCACCAGGGAAACACTTATAGTTGAAGAAAGTTGAGTTTATCAATTCTTCTTGCAAAATAAAAAGAAAAACCACAAAGCATGTGGAATCATGGAGTGTCGAAGAAAGAGTGTGTTAGGAGTGGCTTATGATTGTGCTTATATAACATTAGGTGATCTTAAAGAGGGTTCAAGAAATCAAAAGTTTGGGATAGGAAGCTATCAGAAGCAGGAATGATTTTGTAATATATTTTTAAATATATTAAAACAATTAATATAATTTAATATATTTATTTTAATCTAGATGATGAGAGGAACAAAGTGAAGCTAGTTTGCAATTGGCAAAGTGGCATCAATTAATCAGGATAACCAGGAAAGGAGACAGTTGGATATTTTTGTTGTTTGGGCAGTGTTTTTGTTTGTGTATCTCCTTAGACCTGATTACAAAGAGATCTTGTTTCTGTTTTTCTCCATCATGGTCACAGAGTGACCTTGTCTGATGTTGATGTTCTGTGACATTGGCCCAGCTGTTAGTGCTGGCCAGCTCAGAAATCTCTTTCTCAGAAAACTCAATAGGACACAGAAAATTTGTATTAAATAAGAAGTCTCAAGATAGTTTTAGGAGACTATTTATATGAGCAGAACCATAATCCAGAAAAACAAACTGTAAGCTAGGACCTCAGGCAAAAATGAAATTGGCTGGGTGGGTGTTGGGACCTAAGGTGCAATTTGAGGAAATGACTATTGTAAAGACAAGTTCTAAGGAATCTGATATGTCATCTGTGACATGAACAGACAGGGCTACACAAGCATGCTGGGCCTTCTTGGTTACAGTAAATCCTGGGTTTCATCAATTTCAAGGACAACCCATAGAAGGTGAGTAGCAATAACAGGCCCTGAGTGATTGTGCTTGAGATAAAGTAGCTTTAAGCCAAACTCCAAAGCACAGCATTGATGGAATTATGATATATTGCTACGCAGAGGCAGAAGCAATTCAAATAATTGCTTGAGCTTCTTTCCCAAAAATGGGACAAATTTGCACATTCAGCAAGAAAGTCCAGAAGAAGAAACACAGTGAAAACAAAGGAAGAGCTGACATTGTTGAGTTTCCTTCCTCAGCAAATGAATGAAGAAAGGAAATGATAGGAATGGACAGTCTACATATGTTAATTTACTAGATATAACATTTATAGTCATCAATTAGACTTTTTTTTTTCACTGCCTTACGGATCATGAAACAGGTTCCGATGATTGAAACAATACATCTAAAGAAACACACCTTGTAAGTACTGAAACTAGGATAACTCTACTTTTTTCTAGTCTTCAAAATCATAGTCTACATTTGTGGAAAATCAAATAGCTATGTGCTGGGTTAGGAGATTATAGGGGACACATTGCAAACCAGAACACTGTTTTCTGATCTTGTTGAAAATAGGGGGCTGCACTTGCTTATCTAGTTAACATCCTGCCTGTGCTCATGAATTCCTTAGGCCATGTTATCTATGGAATATCTTATCTTGTATTCCACCCTGCCTTCTATGTCTGCTCTTTTGTAGTCTCGGAAATGTCTTGGATTGTTTTTCTGCACACTTTCTATACCTTCTTAACTGGCACATACCCCACTGACATGCACAATGTTTCCCTAAAATGTATGCTTAATAAATACAGGAGCTTGAGAACAGCTCGGAGAGACTTCCCTAGCCTCCCTCTCACATCTCTTGACTTGCAGAGCCTTGAGGAATTCTTTCTGCCATCCTTGGCTTTGCTGTACAAAGCTGAGAGCCGAACCCACATATATTAACTCTCCTGATGTCCCCCTTCCATTGTACCTCCATCCATACGAAAGTTATCAGTAAACCGTTTATAAATAATTCAAATTTATACTTTTGTCTTAGATTTCATTGGCACCTTATTAGCATGTTGACAATGTTGCAAACACACACCTTCTGGAATACTCTTTTCACTTGATTTCATGAAACTATTTCATTTTCTTCCAAATACATGCTATTCCTCTTACAATTTTCTTTGCTAGATCATCCTACCCTGACTAGTAAGAATTGGCATTATTCAACAATCAGTTGTAGGCTTTCTTCTATTGTCACTCTATATTCCCTTGCTGAATGATCTTACCCACACTTCTGGGATTAAATAACATCTATCTGCTTAAAATTCTAAAATATAAACTTGCAGCTCATGTCCTTCCTCTGATCTTTAAGATTATCTTTCATAGCTTAAAAGATAACACTTGTCACTCAGACCAAACTGGACATGCCCAAAATTGAACTCATGACAGTCCCTCTCAGAACCAGGCCCTTCTACCCATTGTTTTAGAAAGTACATTCACAATTCACCCAGTAAGAGAAGTTAGAAGAAGCTTAATTCACCACAGTCAACCTAAATGTCCAATAAATCACCACAATTTACTGCTTTTACTTACAATTATTTCTGAAAGTCATGCATTTATCTCTCTACATTTAGATATCATTTTCCCCTAGATTCCATCAATCTTTCATCAAGGTTATTGTAACAGCCAAACCTTGACTCAGACACACATGTGTTAGCTTTCTTTCCAGTCAATCTTTCACATTGCAAACAGAGTTTATTATTAAATGAATACAATTGACCCTTTAACAACACGGGGGTTGGGAAGCTATCTCTCCACCTCGTCAAAAATCTGACTATAACTTTTAACCCCTCCAAATGTAATTATTATTTAGCTTACTGTTGATAGGGAACTTTACCAATAATATGAACAGCCAATAAACACAAATTTTGTATGTTATATGTATTACGTACAGTATTCTCTAAGTGAGCTAGAGAAAAGAAAATGCTATTTCAAAAATCATAAGGAAGAGAAAATACATTTACAATGCCATACTGTATTATTTATCTAAAAAAATTCACATATAAGTGGACTCATGGAGTTAAACCATGGGTTTTTTGAGTCTGCATTCTGATTATTTCACTTTTTATATCATTTTTATACATGTTTTCCATTGTTTTATAGTTCCAGCTTGTCTTCTACTAATGTCTTTCTTATGTTATAGTACTCTCTAACAAAGTCCTCATATCCTGTCTCTCCCTGGAGGACTTTCCACCACCCCTGACCCCATCACCTAATTAACTCTTATTCACATTTCAGACCTGTTTCAAATGAATTTCCTCATTGCAGATCTTACAGATGCCCTAGACTTTGCTAGAACCCTTTTAATCATAGTACCCCATGCTTCTTTGTAACTCTGTTCATAATTGTACTATAGTTAAGTAACTTTCCATTTGTCTGATTACTTAATTCTTTCATGTTTAATTGTTTAATGTTTAATTTGTCCTAAAAAATTACAAAATGAGTTCAAAATCTGAGAAGACAAAAAATAATAGAGAATAATATGAAAATTTCACACAAATTTTCAAAGTCAAAACTGTTTTAAGAGTTGTGTTAAGCCACTTTAATATATAACAATATATTAAAATAGCAATAAATAAAATTAAGACTTGTAATTAAATCATACATTATTGGCTGGTACTTGAATATAATATAATGACCTACTGTAACTTTTTATGGTTAACTTTAATGATTCATCAAATATGGTCTCAGTATACCTACAATATGTTTTGTGGAATTCTCAACATTGACAGGATATCAAGGCAGAGAGCAAAACCTTTTCTGTCCTTATCTTTGAGGCTATTTTAGGAGACCAAATTGAAGTACAAATAGAAGAAATAATAATTTGTAGTCTCTGGGACTAGTTGTCAATGAGTATAGGATTTCCAAGAAGGTACACATTTCTATACTGTTTGCCAGTGGCTGCAGGAACAGTTAAAATTTGATTTGAGTTTTAAAGCCAATCTGTATCTTGAAAGATGTATATAGTGCATTTCAATTAGAAAGTAATTAACATTTTAATTATATCTTATACCACTTCCCCACTTATTGGCAAATTGCAAATTATCCTCCATTATCCAGTTGTCTTCTTTGTAACCATATCATTCACCTCTTCACTCAACCACTGACCACATAGCACACAATTACAAAAGGAATTATCATCAACTTTTTATTCATTTTCAAGGAGGAACACTGATTCTCAAAATTATATTTATTAAGAATGAAAAGAGCACACTAGTTTGAGGTTAACAGTGACATTTTATTTTATTTTTTTTAAATTTTTGTTAACATTTATTCATTTTTGAGAGACAGAGAGACAGAATGTGAGTGGGGGAGGGGCAGAGACAGAGGGAGACATTTTGAAGCAGGCTCCAGACTCCAAGCTATCAGCCCAGAGCCTGACACGGGGCTTGAACTCATGAATCACAAGATCATGACTTGAGCTGAAGTCAGACACGTAACCAACTGAGCCACCCAGGTGCCCCAACAGTGGTATTTTAAAAGATTTTAAACGCTGTTTGAAACTGAAAGACTTATAAATCATATCATTTTCCCAACAATGGAATCTGAATACCTTTTAATAAAACATAAATTAAAAAAAAGTCCTTGTGAGTCTGTTACAGTGTCATAATATTCAATTACTTTTAGTGTTCAGAGAAGAGATATTATCTGAATAAATATAGATTAAAGTATGAGTAAGAAATTGAATGATTTCTGTTCAGATTTACCCTTGCATATATTCTTACCTGTAATGACACATAATTACAGGCATAAAAATCTAATTAGGATATTTTTATTTGATTTAATTGTATGATTTAGCCAATACTTACTGCACTGTGAGTAATTTCATAGGCATTAATGGATATACTTGTGTTAAATACATGGATATAATTTGATTTTAGTGTCTTCTCCCAAGCTTCCTATTGTATATGAAAATTAGATTAGCTTCTAAGAGAATTGTTTAATTGCTTACTCCTTAATTTCTATGGTCTACTATTTTGTGTGATCTTGAATAAATTATTTAACCTCTCTTTAAAAATATTGTTCTTTGTCGATTTTTCATCAATAAAATGGGATTAAAATAATATTTAGTTCAGAGGGCTATTTTGAGTGTTACAAGAGTTAATGACTAAAAGTATTTAGAAGACAGTCTTGGATATAGTAAGCATGCAATATATGTGAGCCATATTATTAGTCAATGTTTTCCTGTCACTTTATCTTCCTAACACGGCTCTTCCATTTCCTCCTTCCTTTCTTCCAGAATTGTCAATAAATCTACAGTGACACTGAGAAATGTCAAACCTGGAGCTTGCTATTTAAATGATCTCGCTCTACTATTTCTGGCCCAATATCCCAATGGTCTGGAACAAAGAATCCTTTCTTGACCATCTGTTCTACCTGCTCTAATCAAATGGAGGATAAAAGTTTTGTACCATTTTTAAAAGACTAACTATGTACTCTTCAATCCCATTTTCTTCTCTTTTTTCCTCTCCCAGACACATTTCCCAGCTTCCTGTGAAGGAGCGTGGTCATGAGAATGAATGTTAGTTAAAGAAGTGGGAATGATAGTGATCAAGGCATTTCCACACACATTCAAGCATACATCTTGAGTGACCTTCCGTGTTTCTTCTCTTTCCTCAACCTGCTGGTCAGATCAGAGTAGCTTAGGTCATTGAACAACTGGGTACATGATAAAGTCTCAAAGCTCATACTATTGCATCAGTGCATGAAAAAAAAAATAAAGTTTTGTGTGTGCATGTGTGATATAGCACCAAGATTTCATTATTGCAGTTGCAACAGTGAACTGATCATACCCATCAAGACACTATATGCCTTCAAATCCCCAGTGCTTAATAAATGACTATTGTTTATTTAATGAATATGTATCAGAATTTACCAGATAATATAATAACCTTAAAAAACACAAAACTTCTTAGTTCATAAAATGATGAAATGGTTAAATAGTATTTCTTTTCTTTTCTATGCTGGCAGCTCAGAGCCTGGAGCCTGTTTCTGATTCTGTGTCTCCCTCTCTCTCTGCCCCTCCCCTGTTTGCTTTCTGTCTCTGTCTCTCTCTCTTAAAATAATAAACATTAAAATTTTTTTTAAATAAGACACTTTGTCCTTCAAAAATACTTTCTCTAACAACTACATTATAGATTTTTACGTGTAAGTAAACTTGAAAAGCAAAGCATACTGTAAAATATCTTAGCAAACAAATATACTTATAAATTTCGGGCATATAATCTCCCTGATTGAAATATTTAAAGCTGAGTTAACCTTGCTTGTATTTGTGTTATTAAAAATTAACTCAATGGTACAAAGTCTTCATATCTTAATATCTCTCTCCATTCTTCTTTCTTTAGTTTGTATTTCCTCATTTTTAATAAATAAATGTAATCAGTAGATTTCAAAATATGTATTTCACAAAAACTCTGCAACATTTACATTTGCTGAATAATTGTCTCATAATAGTGAGAATAGGCAAAAACTTTATGCAAGTGCAGAACAGTGACCCGGCTTAGATAAAGTGAAAAGAGAAAATGAATTGAGAAAATATAAAAAGTGCTGACGAGCTCCTCTCTCTTTCACTATGGGCAGTAGGAAAAAATATGAAGAGGAATTTCACCATGAAGGATTTGGAATTACTTCCTGTCAACTGGGGCCCTAAAATATATGTTTTTTTGATTGAACAATAAACTGTGGTAATAAAGCACTAAAAAATCCAATAACGTCTGATTACACAAATATTTTATGTACCATAAGTAAGTCAATATACAATTTAAAGCAAAAACAAAACCACCAAATTTTACTGTACCTTAGGTTAAATATTTTGACCATGGCACTTTGCTGTGAATTTCACATTAATAATTGCTAATCACTGTGTAATATAATCTTTGATGAAAATTTTAAACTGTTTTATTTGCTATTTGGGCTCACAGAGCTTAACAGAAGTTAATTCATCTTGTAAATCTTCCATAAACCTTTCATTGAAGGTGATACCAAATCTATACCAGAAATAAAATGTTCGACAGTATATTTCCATTTACTACATGATAATTCATTTCCCTAATTATAGAACTGGGAAATACTTCCTGCAATTATCTGATTGTTTGATGTGTATACTTGATATTACTCACACTGTGTCTAACTAAAAGAAAATTACCCTGTTTGCTTTTAGTGGATTTTGAGGGATAAACTAACATAAGGAAATTGAAGCAAGAGAGAAAACAGGCTAAAGGACAATTTTTGTCCTAAATGGCCTTATAAAGAAAAAAATATGAAAAAAAAGAAAAAATATGTATATGATTAACCTTCCAAGACATCTTCAAGGTGCCAGCTCAATGAGAGGCAATGAGATGCCACTAAAGGGCTCAATATTCTCTTAAGGTAATAATACCCTGGGGAGATGGTCCTCAATGTAGACATGCCAAAAATATAAGACTCAAAATAATCAAGGCTGTCTTGCATTGTTAATTTAAACTTATATTTACATTACATAATTGGCTAAACCCTTGTGTGATTCTTAAATGTCCTGTTTGTGCTCAAGAATACAAATTGCTGATATTGTTCTTAAGGTTTTTCAAAAGAAGCATTTAAAAAAAATCTCTCGTTTTCCTGTCAGATATTTGCATGAACTTATTATATCTCATTATTTTGCATAAGCAAACCTGAGGGTTGTGATATCTGTATAATTTGGCTACTCAGGACACACGGTAGCTTGGTGGCCAATAGTTAAGAGTTCAATCTCTACTAAGGCCCGGTAGCAAGCCAAAAGCTGCTTCTAAAGGGCGGTATTATCTGCAAGGATGGCAGGACTTTGCTCCAAAGGCCTAAGGGTGTGCTCTGTGACACACCTACAAAAGCCTGCCAAAGACCTGAAACAGCATCTCTGCCACTGACAGTTAAGTACCCTCAGATCTGCCAGATAAACATGGCCCATGTAGAAGAGCAACATGTGTGACAGCATGGACCTGTTACATGGGCCTGTTACATAGACCTGTTACATGGGGCTGTTACATGGACCTGTTATATGGACCTGTTACATGGACCTGTTACAGAGCTTTCTCATGTATGGTTTCCACTCAAAACTATCAGCCCTTCAGGTCACTGGATGAATAGGCCATCATAGCACACCTAAATGAGGAATAATTTTCTTCTAAACCCAAAGCATCCCACTAGACTATTTGTGCCTCTGCTTCAGTTGTTGTAGAGGTCACATGTAACAGCTTATCTTTCAGCCTACAAGGAATATTTTGATATATTCCATATCACTGGATCTCTAAAAATTTCATTTAAGCAGAAGGTACCTGAATTTTGGTCAAATTTATTTTACATCCTCCTATACACAGATATCACGAAGATGTTTATAGTAATTACTTCTTCTAGTTCACTTGTCCAGTCACCATGATATCATTGGAACAGACAGGAGTGATGTCTTGGGGAAAGGGCTGGTGGTCAAGTTCCTTGTGGACTAAATTATGAATAGGGCTTAAAAGGTGAGGTACTCTTGCTGTAGGGAGTAAAGATTTATTATTGGCCTTGCCAGCTGAAAGCAAACTGCTGCAAATGGTATTTATGAGCCATAATCAAGGAATGAACCTTGCTAGATCACTAGTTACATACCAATGCCAGAGTATGCATAAATTTGCTCAAGAACTAAAACAAATCTGGAATAGCAGCTGCAATTGGAGTCAACACCTGGTTGAGTTTATGATAATCTACTGTCATTCTCTAAAACTGGGCAGTTTTCTGTACTCAGGAACCAGACTTTCTCTTTGGCAAGGCCAAATGCTTTTCTATACAGGCTAACCCCTGGGCTTTGATCAAGGCTTTCTTTTTTTTAATTTTAACATTTATTTATTATAGAGAGACGAAAGAGACAGACATGAGCATGGGAAGGGCAGAGAGAGAGGGAGACACAGAATCTGAAGCAGGCTCCAGTCTCCAAGCTGTCAGCACAGAGCCTGATGCGGGGCTCAAACTCACAAACCATGAGATCATGACCTGAGCTGAAGTTGGCTGCTTAACCGACTGAGCCACCGAGGCACCCCAATCAAGGCTTTCTTATAGATGATAGATGACAGATAGATAGATAGATAGATAGATATCAGATGCTTAACATTTGGAGTAGCCAAGTACGGCGATAAGAATAGACTTAAAGGGACAGCTAATTGATCATTCTATCATAAAAAAATAAATAAATTGGTGGTTTGCTAATTTCTTTCTTGGTCTACACAAGTGGAAGAGTTTTAGATTTCATGAACAGAAGTCTAACTTGATTCACCAAAACAGAGAGTCATAGCCCCTCATTCAATTCTCAGACTTGGGCCAGTTTACAGACTGAGAATCCCTTAAGCAAAGGGGAAACTAGGTCTACTTACGAAAGCCAAAACCAAAAAGTTTCCAGCACTGATAAATATTGATATTGCTAATATTTCTTCCAGAATTTTCTAAAGAAACATGACAATTTACCAGGGTAATCTAACATTGGCAAATCAGACTACTGGGAAATTCTTGAACACTGGCACTAATACTGGGACACCTCAGACCTCACCATGGTGAACAGCTATGGAGTCCAATGATTAATAGAATTTTAGGTCAAGTCCATCTCAGAATGAGTTCAGGGGGTCCCTGAACCTATCCTGTGGTATTCTCTACATTTTAAAATGTATAATTGGAATAACAAACATAGCAACTGACAGAATGTTCTGACCTCCTACGTGAGGGCTTTTATGGTGGCAAAGGGCAAGTGCAAACCATTAGAAACAGCTTCTCCCTACAAAACAGTAAATGAAAAGCAATACTGAACTCCAGGTAGGCCTGAAGAAGTTAGCACCACCATCAAGAACTTGACAGATTCAGTGGTGGCAAAACCACAATGTCCCCATTTAACTTAACCTTCTGGCCTACACAGAGAGTAGCCAGCTTTCTGAAATAGATCTTTGAACATATGTCTCCTACTGGTTCTTTTTCTCTGGCTGGGAACTAACTGATACATATTGTGATAATTAAAGTGGATTATTACTATAATAAGTACTTGAAAATATGGATGTGGCTTCAAAATTCAGAAGTTGATAGAAGATAGAAGAATTTTGATGACCATGATTTTGGAAAAAAAAAAACAACTAAATTTACTTGATGGGACTGTCAGTAGGAACATAGACATTAAGTGTGGTTAAGTGTTCAGAAATATGTGAGGAGCATGGTAGAGCAAACCAATTTTATCTTAGAGAATATCTAAATCATCGTAAAAAGACTTTAGGAAGTGAGAGAACAAGGGAAATGAGAAACACATTATTTGAACCGGAGAGAAGGTGATCTTTGTTACACACTGGCAGAATGCTTAAATTGCATCATAAAAAGATGTACAGATCATTTAAGCAATGAACTTAGTGTTTAAATGAGGAGATTTCCAATGTTGAAGGTAGGTCTGGTTTTTCCTTACTGCTGATAGTAAAGCTCCAGAGGAAAGAGATAAATTGAGAGGAGAACTGGCAAGTGAAAAACAAAACACCCACAGCTTACTGATTTGGGAGATTTTAAGCCTATCCAGATTACAAAGGACAATAAAATGAAAAGATTTATGGTCAGTAAAGTGTGCTATTGAGAGAAAGCCAGCCTTTTGCTAGCATCCCAGAAATATCAGAATGTCAGCATATTCAATCGTACAGAGAGGGCTTGGAAGAGCAGGTGATGTGACAACAGAAGCTGGGAGAGAAAAGGAGATGACTGGGAGAGAAAAGGACAAACTGAGCAGAGATTGGACCAATGTAGAGCTATAGGCCTAAGAATGCAGGTAGCTTGTAGAAGGTAAGGAATGACCTGAAAACAAATTCTCCCCCAGAGCTTCCAAAAAGATCTGAGCTATGCCAACACCTTGATTTTAGTCAGTGGAGGTTGATTTTGTACTTCTGAACTCAAAAACTTTAAGAAAATAAAGTTGTTTTTTTTTTTGTTTTGATAAAAGAAAATTCCATTTATGTCATTGGGTATCCTGAATTGATTTAAAAATTCTGGAGTTTGCCTGAAGAAAGACACAGTTCCCCTAAGATTAAGAGAAATGCTAGATTAAAGAAACTATTTAGAGTTTTCAGGATTTTTTTTAAGTTCATTTTATTTCCAACTAAATTTCTTCAGTGGAGAGAGTAATCTATACATGATCTCCTTTCTATAAACTTTCAGGATGTTATCCTAAAACACAGGAGAATATCCAAATGACACACTTCAAGGATATTATCATGTACTTTATTTTAGCATATGTGTGTTTTTATTTGGAACATATTTTCCCTAAATTTTCATTCATAATTCAGTTGCCTTTATCATTAATATTTCTTGATAAAAGTGTCCCATTTTTCTTCAACATTCTGGGAATTTCTGGCCAGAATTTCTGGTATAATGACCTACAGTGCAGTGCAGTATAATGTCCCCCATTGACAATAAACTATTACTTTCAGTCTCAGCTACTAAGATGTAAGCAAAATAGAGGCAGATGTCCCTGAAAATTCTACTCAAACTCCAGTTATGCATATTACTCAACATTAAGCTGCAATTTTGTTTTTTAACAGGGGTTATTTTATTAATAATAAAATGCCCAGTACTCAGAAATTATGTATATAAGAAATTGAGAGAAAAAAAGTTTAAGACACTATATTTTAAAAACTATTCCTCATTGAAAGAATAATTCCCTTTTTATAAGGTTTTTAGCTAGTTCTTCAATGCTTGTATCAGTGCCTTTTAGTTGTCCCTGCTAACATAACATATCATTTAATAAAATAGAATTTTTGGCATGTTGCTAATATTTTTCTTTCTTTCTTTCCCTCCTTCCTTTCCCTCCCTCCCCCCTTCCATCCCTCTCTCCCTTCTTTCTTCCTTCCTTTCTTTCTTTCTTTCTTCTTTAACTCCTTCCTTCCTACCTTTCTTTCTTTCTTTCTTTCTTTCTTTCTTTCTTTCTTTCTTCTTCCTTTCTTTCCTTTCTTTTCTTCCTTCCTTTCCTTCCTACTTCCTTCCTTCTTTCTTTCTTTCTTTCTTTCTTCCTTCCTTCCTTCCTTCCTTCCTTTTTCTTCCTTTCCTTTCTTTCAAAAACTTTTTTTTTTTAATTTTAGTTCAAATTCCAGCCAGTTAACATACAGTGTAATACGAGTTTCAGGTGTATAATTTAGTAATTCAACACCTCCATTCATCACCTAGTGTGCATCACAGCAACTGCATTCTTTAATCCCCAAGATTTATTTCATCCACCTCCCTCATCCGCCTCCCCTCTGACAACTGTTAGTTTGTTCTCTATAGTTAAGAATCTGTTTCTAGGTTTCTCTCTCTCTGTCTGTCTGTCTCTCTCTCTGTCTGTCTCTCTCTCCCCCCTTTGCTTGTTTGTTTCTAAAATTTGTTACACTGTTGGTGGGAATGCATCCTGGTGCCACCACTCTGGAACACAGTATGGAGGTTTTTCAGAAAGTTAAAAATAGAACTACCTTACAGTTCAGCAAATGCACTACTAGGTACTTACCCAAAGAATACAAAACTACTGAGTTTTGATTGGATACATGCACCCCAATGTTTATAGCAGTATTGTATACAATACCTAAGTATTGGAAAGATTCCAAATGTCCATAGACTGATGAATGAATAAAGAGGATATGATTTACATATACAATGGAATATTACTCAGCTATAAAAAGGAATAAAATCTTGTCTTTTGCAAATGATGTGGATGGAGCTAAAAAGTATTATGCTAAATGACATCAGTCAGAGAAATACAAATACCATATGACTTCACTCATAGTGGATTTTAAGAGAAAACACATTCTTGAGAGAAAACTTGAAAAGTAATGTCATTTTAAATGTAAGCTTACAAAGCTAGTCCTATGAAAAATTCTGTATATACTAACTGTAATCCCAAAATTCTAAAAGGAGCATATATTATAATTCAGGTCTATTCCAGCAACAAAAAGTATGAGAACTCAATGCATGGTAAGTTAAATTTCAAATGGTAATAATTTTTATGCAGCTAATATATAAAACACCTCATATTTACATGCAGTAATTGCATCACACTTTTAACTTCTACACATCAGGAAACTAAAATTTAAATCAGAAGATGGATTATCATAGTATAAGAATAAAACCTTGCCATATCCTCCACCCCCCAAAAAGTTTTACAACCAAATTAAATAAACCAGGAAGATCAATCAAAACACAAGAAAAAAGATCCAGAGAATTTGTCTTTTTGTTTATAATTATTCAATCTTTAAAATTTGTTTAATTTATATTTTATTTAGTGAATATACAGTGCAATTTTGGTTTCCGAAGTA
Organism: Cryptoprocta ferox; assembly: GCA_028646485.1. Classification (NCBI taxonomy): domain Eukaryota; kingdom Metazoa; phylum Chordata; class Mammalia; order Carnivora; family Eupleridae; genus Cryptoprocta; species Cryptoprocta ferox. The sequence goes on from CM053572.1 coordinate 126,212,217, forward strand.
GAATTCAGTGATTCATCACTTATATACACCTAATGCTCATCACAACAAGTGCCCTTCTTAATCCCCATCACGCATCTAGCCCCTGTCCCACTCACCTCTCTCAATCAACCCTGTTGTTCTCTATCCTTAAGAGTCTCTTGTGGATTATTTCTCTTTCAATATTCAACATTAAGTGTACTGATGATTTTACTTTAATAAAAATTTTAAATTCAGAGAAACTTCTAGGTGTATGCTTCCAGAATGAAATGGCAATAGCATCTTATGCAACTAGACAACTAATAACTTTTTTTTGTATATAGATAGCATTTAATAATTTTTCATTTTGTGCAAAATTTAGAATTAAATTATAATGTAAGTAACCAAAAATTTAAAATATATTTACAATGCATTAAATAAAATAGAAATTTATTTATCCTTCATAGCTATTAAAGTATAAATTAAATGTACAAGAGAGGAGTGGTGCCTGAGTGGCTCATTTGGTCTGTGAGTTCGAATCCCACGTAGGGCTTTGTGCTGACAGCTCAGAGCCTGGAGCCTGCTTCTAATTCTGTGTCTCCTTCTCTCTCTTTCTCTGCCCCTGTCCCTCCCCCACCATGTGCATGTACTCTCTCTCTCTCTCTCTCTCTGTCAAAAATAAACATAAAAAAATTAAATGTACAAGAATGAAGTAATTTTTATTTCATCACTTTATGTGAACATGTGAGGACAAATAGAGCTTAAGATATTTAACAACATAAATATGGTACATTTTAGCAGATTCATAAAGTGCCAATATTTCTCATGAACCATTCTATTAGGCCTCAATAGTCTGGTAAACTAGCATGAACCTCTTGACCTATTTAAGGTGTTGATTTTTGTATATTTTATGTATGTGTTTATTTATTCATTTATTCATTAAACTTTTGCTTATTAAAAATACAGCATCTGGGGCGCCTGGCTGACTCAGATGCAACTCTTGATCTCGGGGTTCTGAGTTCAAGCCCCACGTTGGATATAGAGATAACTTTAAAAAGAAAAATAAAGAAAAATAAAGAAAAAATAAAGAAACAGCATCTATTTCAATCTCTCTACATTTTAGATGAAAGATAATGATCTAAATACTTACAATAAAATGTGATGAGTAAAACAATGGAGCTATGTAGGCCATGCAGTAGTATACTTCTGAAGAAATAGGGTACTCTGACTGGTGTTCAGAGAGTTTTGCACTATTGTTTCTAAAGGGTGATGAATTTATCAGGCAGTCAGAAAAGGAAGGACATTCTGGATAATGGCGATTAGCATGGCTGGGACACAGGCTTGAAACTGTATTGTATGTTTAGAGAGCTTTAAAAGTATACTACTGACGATTCATTGAGCTAAGGGTTAGAAATGTTTGAAAAAAAACAAACTTGGAATTGCATGTAATTTTCATATAATTTATTCTCTCACTTGTTCAACAAGTATTCATTAAGGACAAACTCTGAGCCAGGAATTGGAAAAGGTTTGGGGGAGGGGTCAAATATGAATATGGTGACCATGGATTATTCTTACAAAATCTATAGTCCAATGGATGGAAGAGCTTATTAAAAAATGTGTGTAAAATACAGAAGAACTATTGTGGAGAGAGTAGCTGATCCGGTTATTTGTTGTTGTGTAACAAACTTGCTCCCAAGGTTAGTGGTTTAAAAACTATTATTTTTTTTTTTATTATTATTTGTTTGTTTGTTGGACTTGGTTCAAGTAAGTGGTTCTCTCATGCAACTGCAATCAGATGTTGCTGGGGCTGAGTCATCTGAAGGCCCAGCTGGGCTGGAGGACCAGCTGAGTGGTTGTTGGTTTAACTCCTTGAAGCGGTTGACAACCACAGAAACATGCAGTCTCTCTATGTGGTTTGGCCTTCTGACGCCAATGGATGCTGCCTTCTGAGAGTGAGCATTCCAAGAATCAGGAAGAAAAAACTTTGGGTCAAAGTTGTGTCATGAACTGCCCAGATTCAAGAGGATAAAGAAATAGCTACTTTTAAAGTGAAATCTGCTCCATTAATCATATAATGTATTATCCAAATGAGGTTACTTTTGATATGGAAATAGAGCACAGTTTTCAGCACATTTCTAGTTTTACAGTTAACTTCTAATTCCTCGTTTCTTTTTTTTTAAATTTTTTTTAAATTTATTTTTGAGAGACAGAGAGAGACAGCACGAGCACGGGAGGGTCAGAGAGAGAGGGAGATACAGAATCTGAAGCAGGCTCCAGGCTCTGAGCTAACTGTCAGCACAGAGCCCGACGCGGGGCTCGAATCCACAAACTGTGAGATCATGATCTGAGCCGAAGCTGGACGCTTAACCGACTGAGCCACCCAGGCGCCCCTAATTCCTCATGTTTCTTATTGCCCTTGCCATTTAGTGGCTTAGTGGTTCCTTGGATCTTGTCGGATGTGTCAAGGGGCACACCACTGCAGTCTGGTAGTGTATCAAGTAGCCCAAAACAAAATAGATTCTCCCTTCCTGCAAGGCATAAGAGGTTTTGAACCATTTATAACTGAGCATTTTGCTTTAGTGTCATGTTCTACATACTGACCTTGAAAGGGAAGTGCTACTTATGTTGCTTTTAGACTGGATCCACAGAACAAAAGTGCTATCACTAGTCATTTTCTAATAATTATTTATTGAACATGTATTTCAGTCACTATGAAATGAATACCTGGAAGAAACTGAAAATAAAATTTAAATGTTTTTTAAACCCATCCACACTATTTTAATACAAATATCAAAATAATACTTCATTTATAAAAAAGAACAAATCTGGGGACATGTTAAGCCTGAAAGGAAGCTGGGAGAACAGGCACAGACTAGGAGCATCCTGGGAAAACCAGAATGTGGTCACCCTCAAGGATATACCTAAGGCTAAAAGAATATATAGGGAAAAAGCTACTGAAATTTAATGGAGGATATAGAAGGATTTTCTGGCAAGCTAAGCATTTTAACCTTATCCTCAGGCTATGTACAATTCAAGCATGAAAATACAAAATCAGATTGGCATTTCAGAATCATAACTATATAAACATAGGAAGTGTATTGGAATGAGTATATACTGATTCATAAAAGAACTATGAGGAAGCTATAACCATTTTCAATATTATTAGAAAAAGGCAAAATAAAATGGTAGCTATAAGGATGGATTAATAGAATTTTTTATATCAAAAATCTAGAATGAATAATTAGGCAGATATAATTGCCAAACCATTTGTATGGTATTATCTTCTCACCTTTAAAATAATTTAGTTTTAAGGTAACTTTCAATTTAATGAATGATAGCATTAGCAAATTCCAGCTTAAAAAAAAAGGAAAGAAAAGAAAATTCCAGCTGTTCTTGATCAGAGAATTTAGATCCAACGTTCTTGCAAAGCCTTTTTATTAACTTAGTATTTGAGATAATTCAACAATAAATTTTTTTTTATCAAAGCTAATTTGTGGAAATTCAAATATAATAATTTCAGCAAAAAGTTGTAATAGGATACATATATTCTGGAAAGTTTTGTCTCAGAGGAACTATCTAAGATGAGATCAGAGTAGTGTGTTTTAAGGACTTTCATATAGAAAACAGTCTAAGACATTAGAAAGGCTGATGGTTCCACACTACTTTCTTATGGCAAACATTCTCTATAGGAGGTAGGGTGATTTTAATTTATTTTTTTAACTTGATGTTTTTGAGTATTAGATATAAGGAAATCTAAACCTTCCCTTCTTGTGGTTTATACACAGTTGTACACACATTGTTTCTTTACAGTCTGTAAGGGAGAATATACAGTAGCTCAGAGAAAAGCTAAACTAATGAATGGGCAGCAAGGAACAGATGTCAGAACTTATAATAATAAAGTCATTATCTTAGAACCTGTAGCTATCATTATGTCTGGTTGTAATTTTCAGGATTTCTCTAATAACTTTGCCATGGGTATCATAGCATCTATCTAAATTCACTTTCTTTCTAAATTCACTTACATAAAACTGAAATCATGACACTCAATCCTTATGTGCACTATTCCTTAACCTAGAAACTGAAACCTAGAAACTGTACTATATACAGGAATTATCCTACAGCACTCTCCTTTGGTCGACTTTCCTTATCCAAAAAAAAAAAACATCAAATATTTTCTTTTCTACTGTCTTTATATAAATATATTGACCCATTTCTCTCTAGCTATTCCTATTCACTTTCCTGACCATCTGCAATTTCTTGTCTGAATTACTAGTAATAGTCTTCCTAAGTGATCACTACTCCCCACATATATTGTCAATGTAAATTTTGTCTTGTTTCTAACTGTTTAAACTCTTCAATGGCCTCCTAGTCTCTTAGAATAGATTCAAAATCCTTACCAAAAAATGTCAAGACCTTACTCTCTGGTTTTAAGTTTCTGACCTCAATCTATTTATTTATTACTCCAGCTTCATGACCTTAATTCATTTGCTAAAATGGGGCAATTCCATTTCTGCCTCAGGACATTCACAAGTACTCTTCTGTCTACCTGAAATGAACTTCTGTATCACTGATCTATGCCCAGAAAACTTCCTTCAATTTTAAGGTTTAGAAACAATAATAATCCCATATCAGTCAAGTACAGAATAGAAAAGATCTCTGATGAAAATACTGTCAGTAAAATTAAGGAATCAAATTTAGTGACTCTAATCAAAATGCACTGATGCTTGCCTTCTTTATTTGGAAAAGGGGGCTGTGTTGAGCAAGTAGTGATATTCTTGTTTTTTCCTTTTCTTTTTAATGAAGATATATCAAAGTTATGAAAAATGAGATGAATGACAATAATAAAACTTGAACATATGGAAGTCCTAGTTCAGATACTGCTGGTAAAAAGTGTTTAGTGTCTTTGTGGTAACTGGTTTGGAAATAGAACCCATTGTTATTCCACAAAGTTATTGTGTTCACTTAGGCGTGTGAGGGTTATGTCCAAGCAGCCACCCTGAGCAAAGCTTGGCCTCTAACACCTTTCAGATATCTCTTCAGTGGTTTTGCTGCCCCTCTTGATGGAAGTTTTGTCAACCAGTGAAACACCGTGTACACTAATATCAGATTAAGGCAAAGTCTAAGCCTCTCTCTCTCTCTCTCTCTCTCTCTCTCTCTCTCTCGGCAGATATGAATATGTGTTAATGTTATGGTGAGTGAATATCCAATGGTTGTACATGAATAGGTAAGGCCCATTTTCAGAAAACAGAACAGTACTCTATCCATATTTTTTTCCTGGTCTTTCAATATATTTGAGATTATTAAATAGGCAGTGATATATAGAAAAAACCAATCACCTGAGATTATCAGTAAATTTATGACAGTATTCTCATCATTTTTTTCCATTGCTTAATGAAGCAATTCATTGTTCATTGTTTCATTCATTGAAACAATTTCATTGTTTATTTAAAAAATGTTTATTTATTTTTGACCGAGAGAGACAGAGAGAGAACAGAGAGAACAGGAGACAGAATCAGAAGCAGGCTCCAGGCTCCGAGCTGTCAGCACAGAGCCCAATGTGGGGCTTAACTCACAAACTGTGAGATCATGACTTGAGCTGAAGTAAAATGCTTAACCGACTGAGCCACCAAAGTGCCCTAGTTAAATTGTTTAAATATAACAGAATGATTTTGCTTTTTGAGTTGGACAGGAAATTGATCATTTTGTTTAATTAAATATTCATCAAACACTCAACTAATGCAAACCAAAGTATGAGCCATATATAGGTCATATATCCACAAATGTTTAATATTTCATTAAGTATATGACAAGATTATAGTTGTTATTTTTAATATTCCAAATGTACTAGAGAAGAGGTTTGCATACATAAACAAAATCACTGAAATACAGTTACCATGCTTAACAAAAAGAAGTCAATGTAAAAGTGGTTCTACAAAGATTGCGTATAATACTTTTCTTCACTAGAATTAAAAAGAAGAAAAAACATCACATAAACATTTACCATGGTGTATTACCATGAGATACCAAGGAACATGATAGAATCAGCATCTACCATTTGGTAAAGTAGAATTTCTGAATATATATGCAGATCATAGGCCTTACATTCAGGATTCAGACAGTAAAAAGGAATCCAATTTCCAATCAATACTCAAAGCTTGGCTCACTGGATTAGTGAGATGTATTACAAGTCATGACTAAGGAAGTTTTTGTAAAAAGACAAAAGTCTTCCTCAAACCAAATATGGAAAGTTCATTTTGTTTTTTAGTGTGAAGACATTGGAAAAACATAAGGACAAAGCATGTGACAGTTTTTAAGGTGACCTAACAACCCCACTTCTTGAGAGTCACAAACTTGTATAATGCCCTCCCACTGAGTTTGGGTATGATTTGTGATTTTCTTCTAATCAGTGCAAAATGGCAAAGATGGTGAGATGTCATGTTTGTGATTGTGTTACCTCACATGAATAACCGGCAACTCATTTTAGAGACTACCCTTGCAGACTTGGTGGCTATGTCAATGAAGCCTATATTGCAAGGACTGCAAGAAGCCTCTAGGAATGTCACTCTGACATCTGAGTCAGCCTTTATTTAACACATATATTCAACAAATTGAGGGCTCCTTTGCACCTGACACTGTTATGTGTTAGTGATACAGCAGTCCTCAAAACTTAGAAATTTTGCTTTATCATGGGATAGTGATAGACTTCAATAATTGTTTATAAATTATAAATATTTATTTATTATAATAACTTTACAAAGAATTATTAGGTTATTTTTATTTTGTGTTTACTTCTATTTTCTTGTTTTCTAGGTTTTTATTATTTACAGTAAGGCATTTCTTCCACAGAATTCATATAAGGTATTTAAAGTAATTTGCGTTATTAATTAAGGCAAGAGAGAATAAGATTGTGCACAATGATTAGGAACACAAAACAAAAACTGCACATGTGACAAAAATGAAGTAAAATAAAATGAATACATTAATTTGTATTAATAATTTAAAGCTCTAAGTTTTAGTCATCAAGAGTTTTAATCTGTTTTTAAGTATCATGTGCCTGATGTACTACAGGAAATAAAATGTTAATTAAGTGGGAAAATATGTGCCTTGTTTCACAAAATAAAGCTTTAAAATTATTATAGTTAATTTGTTTAATTTTTTTTAATGTTTATTTAGGTATTTTGAGAGAGAGAGAGAGAGAGAGAGAGAGAGAGAGTGCACATGAGCAGGGTAGGGGCAGAGTTAGAGGGAGAGGGCTCGATTTCACAAACTGTGAGATCATGGCCTGAGCTGAAATCAAGAGTCAGAAGCTTAATGGACTGAGTCACCTGGGTGCCCGAGTTTGTTTACTTTTAAGTCAAGAAATGTATAGTATTGATTCTAGCATATGGTTAAAAAACTATTTTAATAAAAGGCAGGTTAGTTATTAGTGTTGATAAGATATTGAACAATTCACATGGACATGCATCTAGATTTTTAAGATATTTTAACTGTAACTAAAATAATTAATTTAGGTTCAGTAACAGCATTTGAATCAGACTGAGCTAAATGTGTGGTCGTCTTGTGTCAGTCTTGAGTAGAACTTCATAGTTAAATAGTAGACAGTAGAAAATCTCATAGCTGAACATTAACTATAGTCCTTAAAAAGCTTGTCCTCAGCCATCTATATTATATATCTATCTTGGTTGAGGGGTGGAGAATTAGTAGCTTGATAAGGGGGAATGTGTGCACACATGTGAATGTGTGTGTGTTAAGTGAAGACTATAAAGTAGAAGGGTTAAGGGATGAAACTAAGCAGTAGTCCAGGATTTTAATTATTCTTTTTATTCTGAAGCCTTATTGTCAGTGGTTAAGCAATGGGATTTAAGGAAGGAACAAGGTAAAGATTAGTGTGCAAAAGTTAATGGATTGTTTTTTTCCAGGAAGGAATGAGTGTCTGGAATCCACCATGACGACATTCTTCCAATGGCTCCCATCCATCAAGAATAGAAAAAGAGCAGTGCTGTTGATCATATTGAAAGTTCTGCTGCAAAAGTTTGGGGCCAGTAGTAGGCACTCTTATCCTAACATTGTTCAGGTTAAAACCTCTATTAAATAAAAACCAGTAACTTATTCTCCAAACTATGTTCGTGCCTCCATTTTCATCAAGAAATATAACAGAATTTCATTGTCCCTAATTTATTGAGAAAGTAAATTTAAGAATTTTCCCTAGGCTGTATTTCTGACTTCCTAGAAGAAATTGGAAAAGTCATTTACTTTTCTGTGCACTTCAACCACACTATTTGTCAAGAGGAGGAATATTCATCTTTCTCTCCCAGGTACTTGGCTTAATTTATATTAGTACATTTCATTTTATATCATATTTCATATAAAAATATAAACCTTTTATTTCATCTTCATGTACTTCCTGTCAATTGTTTCCCTGTTTTATTTCATAGTAACATCTTTAGGATCAGTGCCATTGTGATCTGTGGAAAAATAGCTTCCAAGACTGTATATCAATAGACTATCTTTTTGTTTGTTTGTTTGTTTTGCTTTTCAGTCAGGAAATGTGAATTAAATGTATATATTTCAGACATTACATATATTATAACATTTCAGATGTCTCTAAACTTGGATAAAAGAGGTGAAAAAGTCATATTTAGATTTAAAACTTTATTTTCAAATTACTAGGCTCAAATACTATTGTTTGCCATCCCTGAAGATCTTACAATTTTCTTTAACAAACTTCAAAGAGCAGTAACTTAGAATATATTCTCATAAAGATTAATGCACTTTTTAAATTCTAAGTGGAATAAATTTGACATATATATTTGTTATGTCACTTTAATGTTAAACAAACTATAAATGATTACAAGTTGGGGCACCACTAGTATTCCATAATTTGGAAAATAAACTATAAGCAATATGCGCTAATAAGCCAGAGTAATCATACATTTACACAAACACACAATCCAAGACATCATTTTACCTCAGGTTATAAAAGTATAAATACATAAATTTCCTTTTTACCACAAAGATATTTTGTATGTTATTTATGCCACAGAGTAACATAATGCCAACTTTTTTTTATTGAACAAAATAATATCGAGTTAACTATTCACTCAAAATGTAGACTTTAAATCCTAGTATTCATACCTTTTGCTTACCTTCATTAAAGACTTTCCATAAGTATTTACAATTCCAAATTGAGGGAGAAATGTATACATCAGGAGTTTAATATAGTATGCATTATTTTAGTGATAAAAGGACATCTTTTTCTGTTCATAGTTACATTTCAAAGTAATGCTTATTAAAAACAAACATAATGACAGTATGATGAACACACTGTTGTAAAAACACACGATCTACTTCTTAGTTATAAAACAAATGTCAAACCATAACTAACAAATTATACTCAAAAAATCACTTTAGCTTCTAGTATCTGATATAGTGATATACCTAGTATCTGATAATAAGGAATACTAAAAATCCAATATCTAAAAAATTATGAGTTAGTGAATATCCTTGACCGGGGAAATTAACTCACCCTTAGTAAGATTATAATACTTCAGACTACATTAAATATTTGCCTCTTATGTATAATGATTCATAAACCAAGTCCACACTGTTTTGTTTGTTTTAGGCCCAGGGGTCATAGAGAGGGTGCTCCCCGTGAGGCCATAGATATGAATTGAAGGCCAGGTGATAATGAAGTACAATTAAGTGCCATGGGAGTTTGGGTCACTTGTTTGTACAATTTGGTGGAGTCTTAGGACCTGATAAAGCCTAATTTCATACATACCATTATGGAGTCCTGTGGCACAACTTGATTTTATGATTTACTGAATCAGATATTACTCAGTTCATTAAGGAGAATTGAGGGCAAATGCCTATTTACCTGACTCTCTATTATCAGGTATTTATATCCCATAAAGATACAATGTAAAACCATTTTTCTTTCAATCCTTGGATGCCCGACTATGATTTTCCTAATTGGGCTTACCAGAGCTCCTATACTAGTTGGTAACAGTCTAAATTGAGCACAATAGGATCAGAGATGCCCAATAAGGCACGACTGGTGAAGTGACCTGCACTGTAGACTGTACTATCACAAGTACTTATGGGTCTGATCCCCACTCAAAAGCGGTAGCCTACGGGCTTTCTCAGATTTGGTTCAAGCAACACACACACATCACAAATGTTACCGCTATAAATCTAAGGGGCTCAACAGCTATTGAGCTTCTTCCTGAGGTACTGGCTTCCTAAATTTTCTCTGGGATTTTCCTCCCCACCTTCTAGCTGACTTACTGTCTTAAGTTACATAGACATTTGGTACTTCTTGCTTAGAAGTGCCAACCAGCATGACATCACCAACTGAATGCAGCAGCATGTGCTGTGTAATATCAAAAGATAAAGAGAACAGTGAGCCAAGTTATGACAGGGAAGCTGTGGAACTATGATAGCCCTGAGCATAAACAGTGAAGTTGTACTGATGTCTTTATAATGGAAGAATACATCGCTTCTGCTGGGATTTTCTATTTGATAAGGGGGGAAAAGGCATTTGTATACCAAGAGACAAAGGTTTGGTTGATCGAGTCCACTAAAGATAAAAGAACCAGTGCAGCAAGTGGAACTGAAGTCGACACCTGATAAAAATAACAATAAAATACGCTCATTTAGCAATATCTATTTTTTTTAAAAGTCAAATATAAAAATTCAGAGTAAGTGAAAGGAAGGACACTTTTACATTTTCACGTCTTTGAGTGTAGTAATGATATTTGTAACCAATTATGTTATATTGCTTTTGGTTTATGATTTTGTTAGGACAGAAAAGTTCCAAGATCTTCCACTTTTCCCTCTTTGCTGTAATAAACCCCTATCTCTGGTTCAGGGGACTCATATATGGTTTCCTAACTATGTATTGAAGAACAGAGAAATCGTATAATGTATATTTGTGGGCACATTGAGGTAGATTCAGGTAAACCTCTTTGCTTGTAATTTGATCACCTGTGCTATTTACTAATTTATTTCATCTCAGTTCCAAATTTGCTTGTCAATATATGCTCTGCAATAATGGATAGAATTTCTGTAGGGATCACTCCCTCCTTTATAGGGAGCATAGTGTTAAGCCCTCTTAGGAAAGGGCACTGGAGGGATATTGCAGGTGGAAGGCTGCGTTTAAAACTTTTGACTATTATAAATCCATTCAAACATTTCTCTCTCCAAGTGTTAATCCTTCTATGCTATAAAGAAGGAATTCTAAAGCTATCTTTATTACAAGCTATTTTTCCATCTAGGTTCATGACATTCAATCAGCCTGACTATTAGAAACACTTCTGTGGCGGGAAAAAACTCAGTGAATTTAAACACTCTGAGAAGACCAGCTTTATCAAACTATGTACCTTCTTCCATGAGATAATCCCTTAGAATTTTTTTCTCACATTATTACTTAGGTTCTGCCAACATAAATAGTAAAAACCTTACAGTTCCTTTAATAGCTATGGTATCTCCTTCCAAGAAAGGGTTTGTCCTCTAATTGGATGATTTAGTTATTTTACTCTAGTTATCTAGATCTAGGTGGGTCTAGGTGCAAGGAGTTGTAGTGGGGTGGGTCTTGACAAAAGGTGGAATTTGCATTCAAGTCAAATATCCCTTTTTGGAATTTTATAGTTTCCACAGGTAAAGAGAATCTGGTCTCCTCTGAAGAGGATGGTATTGGCTGGGAAGGTAGGCACATGGAATAAGTATATTTAATACAGTAATAGGGATGTTTCCTCTTTCCTAACTCCCTGCCTTTCATAAGAATGTCATTGCAGCCAATTGAAAGTTACAGATATTTGACTACTGCCTTCTTTTTGTCTATCCAAGCCCTAGATGTAGTAAGACTCTTACTAACTTGAAATCAAACCAAGTTATACTTGGAATTCTGAATTTCCATTTATGATGCTCTGTTTTGTGAAAACATTTCAAACACCTAAGCTTCTATCAGGAAAGAATCAAATAGGAAAATATAAGTTTATACTATGCATTTCAAATAAATATTCAATACAGAATTGATATGATTCAAACTACTGGGAAGAATGGTCAGAGAGGCTATTTCTAACTTCAGCTTTTGGACATTTTTAGGAATCACAGGGAAACAATGATTAGTGATGACAGTTGCTTTCAACACCAAAGTAGATGATTATTAGAAAGGTGCCTAAAAGCCAACATTTGCTTTATTGCCTGTCCACAGCAGCCAAAAGACAAATAGTTTCTCATTCCATGTTACTTTCAGAATTTTACATGAGCACTTTTTATTAGCAACATTTAACCTGAAGCTTGATTTTTAAGGGAGTCTAAGAAATAAAGGTTCAGGGATTTCAGTCTTTGTAGTAGAAGGGAAAGAATATATGGACAGAAGGATAATATCTGGTGCAGACAAACATTGCTTGTTTTCAGCAGATGATGTCTTAGTCTGTTTGGGCTGCTACAGTAAAATGTCATAGAATGGAAGGCTTATAAGCAAAAGAAAATTTATACCCCACATTTCTGGAGGCTGAAAAGTTTGAAATTAAGGCACTGGAAGATTTGGTATTTAGTGAGAAACAAGTTCTTAGTTCATTAATGTCCATCTTCTCACAGTGTCCTCCCATGGTAGAAGGAATGAAGGACTTCTTTGGGGTCTCTTTTAGAAGGACACTAATCCCATTAGTGACAGCTCTACCATCATTATCTGAATACCTCTCCTAGGTCCCGACTCCGAATACCATCATCTTGTGAATTAGGTTTCCACATAGGAATTTTGGAAGAACACAAACATCCTGTCTATAGAAGATGAATTTTAAACTCTAAATAATCTAAATTCTAAACTACTCAGCCTATTTGCTGTGATAAAAGTAGATTAGAGGAACATAAGTGAAGAATCAGTGAAGCCAGTTAGAAAGTTTCCTCATTAATCAAGAAAAGATAATGGAAGTCTGTTTCAGAATGGCAGTGACAGAGCTGGTGAGAAGTAGTCAAATTCTGGAAATATTTTGAAGATAGAACCAAAAGGGTCTGTAGGTGGACTAGATATGGAGTATAAGGGGAAAAATGGAGTGAAAGAACATTTTTTTTTTGCCTCAGCACCAAAAGATCGAGTTGTCATTAACATGGATGGGAAAGACTGAATACAGCACATTAAGAAGAAGATAATCATTAGTTTGCATATGATAAGCTTGAGAATTTTATTAGATACATAAGTAAGCAAATTGAAAAAAATAGAACATTTCTGTCTGAAGTGTTGAGTACATAATTTGGAAGTGATTGGTATATAGATGTGTTTAAAATCATGAGACAAATAACAGCACAAAGAGTGGATGCATTTAGGGAAAAGAAAAGAAGAATGAGGTTCAGAATATAGCAACATTTATAGGTTGGGGAAAGAGGAGAATCCAGCAAATGAGGCTAAAAAGAAATACTCAGTGAGAGGTAGGTACACAATCTAAAATCCAAGTGAAAAGAAAAACAAAGTGAATCACTGAGGACAGAGACCAGCTGTGTCAAACACTGCTAATAGGACATGTCAAATAAGGACTGAAAATTTGACTATTAAACTTAGCAATAGAAGGATGGATATTCAATTTGACACAACAGCCAACTGGATATATTGTCATGAATCACACAATATCGTTTCATGGTATCAGTGGGACTAATGCCGTATGAACTGTGTGTGAGAAAACAAAGAAAACAAACCTGGGATCTTTTTGATAGTCCTAATAGCTTGAAACCTGGAAATTACCAGCTAATATTCACTTTCTCTAGAAGGGTGGTAACCTAACCAGCATGGAGCGATAAGCAAATATATTGATGGAACAGCCAAAATTAAGGAAAGTCTTTCTAAAATAACTTTTGCTGATAAATAGCAGAGGGTAGGAGAAATACAAGCACCTTCTATAGTGGACTGGTTCTTAGTGATCTTAGAAATATCAGTGGAAGATGTCTTTAAGAAAAACAAAATTAAGGGGAGCCTGGGTGGCTCAGTCAGTTGAGCATTGGACTTTGGCTCAGGTCATGATCTCATGGTCCATGGGTTTGAGCCCCGCATTGGGCATTGTGCTGACAGCTGAGAGCCTGGAGCCTGCTTCAGATTCTGTGTCTCCCTCTCTCTCTGCCCTTCCCCTGCTCCTGATCACTCTCTCTCTCTCTCTCTCTCTCTCTGTCTCTCTCTGTCTCTCTGTCTCTCTCTCAAAAATAAACATTTAAAAAAACAATAAAGTATCTTTCTTAAAATAAATAAGTAAATAAACAAAAAGAAAAACAAAATTAAAGAAACTATTTAGGGTAGATTCAAACTTGAACAAAGAATCCAAGGTGAAGTCAAGAGAAGTTTGAATACCATTAGGAGATGCAAATAGAGACAAAAGGACAGAGCTCAGAAGAACTGGGTGGGTCATAAAAGGAATATATAAAGGTGACAAGGGCTGATAAGTATTTGGTATGATATACAAATATATAAATATAATTTACTTTATAAATATTATTAAGATACCAAATGTTTTAGGGTCCTGAATCCTAATATGGAGATTTAACCATTTATATTCTGCATGTCTAGTATTACATTGTTACATATTAAGAAAAATATATTGAGTATTTGGCATGGTACCATTTTCATTATTAGTAAGTATAATTTTACTTCTCCCTAAAGCCATTGACATTAAACCAAAAATCCATTGTCAACTATGTATGATGAAATCACAGACTATTCCTTCAGTGACAATGTTCTTGAGATTCTAAACATAAGGACAGAAAAATGTCTTCTCGCATCATCAGAAGATAATGGATGGACCCAAATATAAAATTTTATAACTTTCATCCCTTAACTCAATTCCTCTGTAATAAAGATACAATCTTTTATAATACGGAAAGTTTGGAAGAGGCTGCTTTTATTTCCAGCTCTGTAATGTATGAATTGCAAATAAATGGGAAAATTTAGACAGTGACTCTACCATTGATTACTATCAAGAGCGTTTTGCAATTCATAAATCCTAGTGAAATCTATTTTGCAACTTGTCATCTTTTGTAAATCACCATTTTCTTTGTAAAGAATAAATGTTGGAAATACAAAACAGCAAAGCATATTTTAACCCATCTAAATGTGGGATAAATTGTGTTTTTCTATTTCAAGTAGATAAAAAGAACATTTATCAGAAATATAACTTAGTTGTAGCTACAGGACATTCAAGCATACTTTCTAAATAAGACTGCCATTGATTTGGACAGATCAAATGAAAATAAATCACGACTAAATATAATTATCTAGTCTTTGGCACGATTAAATACTTTCGGGGTATGATTTATTTAGCTTACATAACTAGATATTTTTCTTTGTAAACAGATGTTGGTGATCTCAATCTAACTGGAACAATTTACTATCTCCCTCTCTTTGTCAAGAGAAAGTGAAGGAAAACTAATTTTATCTCTTAATACAGGGGAAACCCTCCTCTGGAAAGTGATCATAAAAATGTGATGTATATTATTATGGTAGTAGGCTCCAAGTTGAAGTATTAAAGAAACCAAGACTACTTAATGCAATATGATTCATGGATTGGTAAAGAATAGAGTTATCTAGCTTCTTCTTGGCACTACATTGAACTTCAAAATAAATGTCTGTGCTTAAAAGATAAATGAGTGTTTGACAAATAAAATGTAATATTAAAGAAACTACCGTGCTTCCATTTGGCTTTTTTTTTTTTTTTTTTTTTTTTTTTGTAAACTATAAAGACAATCTGACGGTATTCAATCTTGACCATGGTTTCTGGGGTGGAATTAGATAATTAATACTGATCCTAATACTGAATCCCAGGACTATTATAGAAAATAACACCATCAGGAAGACAAATATGAAACAAAAATAGAGATGGATTCAGAAATCGAGATATCGTCTGTGACCAAGGATGAAGAAATTGAAGATAATTTCTTAAAGAGAAGGAAGAAGAACTATTTAGAAAATAAAATAAAA
Source organism: Cryptoprocta ferox (assembly GCA_028646485.1). NCBI lineage: Eukaryota > Metazoa > Chordata > Mammalia > Carnivora > Eupleridae > Cryptoprocta > Cryptoprocta ferox. Next base: position 126,228,133 of record CM053572.1, read on the forward strand.
TGAGGAGTATCTACAAGAGGACATTATAATGACTTTTAAAGTTATTACCTTTGAGAACCCTGGGTAATTATTATTTTAGTAGCAGCCTTCAAAATTCTAATTCTATATTATATGTACCTTAGAAACTATCTCAAAGACTCAAAAGTAAAAATATTATGGACATGGAAAGCCAGCCAACCTCCCTCCATTTTCAAGATACTCTATAATTCAAGAAGAGGATGGCAGTACACTGAATGACAGCCACAATGGACCTGGGACTAGGGGTGAAAGACAGCATAATAAATGAAGAGGTATTTAACAGTGTAACATTCTGATTTTCTCTTAATAATAAAAAGAGAGAGAGAGAGAGAGAGAGAGAGCAAGGCTGATCTCTATGTAGTGGAGACAGAGTCTGACATATGGGTTGCATATTCCACCATAAAGGTACATAAAAAGAATTAGAGTTAATATTGTAGCCCCACACGGCACACCCTTTTAGCCATGAGAAATTACGACCCTCCCACATGCAGAAGGTGCTCAACTTCAGGACGCCCAGCCCACTCAATAATCACGTCATGAGACTCAAAGTCCAAGATGTTTTCAACTATATCAAAATAAATATGACTCTTCTTCATCAGATGTACCCATGGATAAGCATGTTATCTGCCCTCCCTTATCACACATCCCACAAAAAATGTTAAAACATAAGCAGGAAAACCGCAAAAAAATCTCTTATTCAACAAGAAGAATGATAGACATATTTAACAGTCACTGATTGTTAGCAATTTTGAAATCATTCTGAGTAAGAATTGACAGGTTCCCCTACAATGGGGATAAGGGATGTTTCTTAATTAGGTCCTGGTTCCGCTCCATTGTCTCTCTGTCCCTTGTTCTCTATGGGTTTTTCTGCTGTTATCTTTGGTCACCTACAAAGAGAACAGTGGACAATACTGCGTTTGATGGCAGATAAATATTTTAAGCCTGCTTTCTGCCTCTTAAGCATTGAAATTCCAGAGTCATATCTAAAAAAATTCAGTTATTAGGTCAAATGCAGTTAACTTAACCAAGAAAGCATTCTCAGAGCAGTATTTTTTAAGCAGTATGAGTTTTTTGTGTATTTGATGCTAGTTAGTCCATTACACAAAACTATATCTAATATTCTTTTAGACATATGCTTGTTTTTAGACATAACCTTAAAAAATTAGACTACTCTAGAATGATGCCCTATACTTCTTCCAGTTCTCCCCCCCCCACCCCAGTTAAAGAAATAAATAGAGACTCCTTTATGTGAGTCACAGATTTTACCTGGAAACCATATAATCCTGGGTAGCACCTTAGAATTGGTCTAGGATCACACAATGTAATTGAATTTGAAGGCCCTTTACTCAGTAAGCAGTCTAGATATGAGAAGTAGTTTAATTTTCTTTTCTGAAAATAATACTGTTCTTGTCGTATCATGTCACATGAGGCTAAAAATAAACAATTCCTTCTCACATATCTTACCTGAAAGCCATGTCTCTGTTGACATTATATTACATACATGTTCTGTCTTTCGAGTTATTGTAGGTTTAATTTTACCAAAGGTTTCACAACGAAATAATAAAGACCAACACTGTTTTAGTCTCCTTAAATAACTTCTTCACCACTTCTCCAGCATCCATTCATTATGTGCTTCTAATGAGAATGACATGTTACAGACTTTTTGTTATAGCTGTACCCCAATTTCTAGTATAATCTTAAATGTCAACAATTGCTGTGTATCAAATAACCCCTAAATTAAGTGGCTGACTATAACAGTATGTATTTGCACTTATGCAGTCATAGTTCAGCACAAAGTCAATGATGGAGACTGGGGTCAGGTGGACAACTCCAGACTCAGAGGTACGTTCACACACATATCTGTCTGTCAGCTTGGAGAAAGATGTTCTCAGCCATGGCTGAGGTGGCTTAACCGAGGCTTCTTTGTTCTGTGTGTCTTATTCTCCTGAGATCAGCAGCATTGCCCAAGTGAGTAGTCCCAGTGGCATGGTATAAATAAGTACTAGTCAAGTTAAAACAACTCAAGTTTTAGAAGCAAAAGGCAAGAAAATACTGAACATCTTTAGCACAAAGAACTTCAGTCATACGTATAGATGCAAAGACAGCTGAACAATGGAGCAAAATCACAACCTACTGAACACAGATTTACATAACTCTCTTGAATTTTCTTTTCTCTAAAATATTGCTCAAACAAGTATTCCTGCTTGGAGTTTCTGTTTCTCTATATTCTTTTGTAACTTAGTATTAGCATCACAAATTTTTAAGTGCAATACACATCCTTTTATTTTCAATAAAGTTTTTCTGACTTCCCCATTTAGAAATTACATTTTATCTTACTAATCTTTATAGAATTTTATTCTATACATATTATTTCATTCATAATATGAATGTATTCGTTAGGGCTTTGTACTATCTCCATTAATATTAATTTCTTCAAATTCAGCACTTACTTCAAGCTGTTAAGAAAAAAATATCATAACCATCCCTGTATCACCTAAGAGTGTTGCATATAATCTAATCTTTTCCATTACGGTTATTCAATATACTTAATTTAGTTATTAAATGACACCAGTTAATAAGTCAATAATATCTCTGTTCTTAAACTATTAATTTGTTTCAACTCTTCAAATTTAGGTGCTTTGCATAGATACTAAAATATTCCTTACATAAAAATTATACTATTTTCGTTATAAATTTACTTAATGTTGAAAAAATGAATATTGAAAACCTATTTAAGTAATGAATTTTATTAGTATTATTCTGATGGAAAGTTTACATGACTTTGAAACTTCACCTCTGAAGTGCTTTACATGACTTGGAAAAAAAAGATTTCTAAAAACCATTACACAATTCATTGCCTTATAGCTAACACGACATTTATAAACCAATTCAAATGAAGTATTACTATTGTAAGAATTTCATTTTGGTATCTAACCATGTAAAAAATCATTTTAATCATAAGAGTCTACTTTTCATACATCTAGCAACCACATTATATTTAATCTATTTACAATTTTAAATGTCTGATGTTTGACTCATGGGCTAGAGCAGACAAATAATTGTTAGCAAATAGATGCTAAGTGATCAAAAATATACAGTTTTAGATAAGAAGAGGTGCAAGACAGTACATTAACATAAGTATCTGTTGGCAACCACTAACGAATGCATATCGCTGCTCAATATAGAAGTGCTAGTAATTTGTCTGGCAGCCATACTCTTCTTTTAGATTGCATGCTATTAAATGTGATGTTTTTTGAGCTGAAAGGATTTGCTTTTTTATTACCAAGTTTATATTATGTGTCATTATTTTATATTCTGATAACATGATTCTCTCATCTTAGATTAAGTTTCAACGGCAATTTAAAATAACTAATATAAACTCTGGAGCAAATTACTATTAAAGAAAAAAAGGAAAAACAGTGCCATTTGATGCTGAATTTAATTTAAAGAATCCACTTAATCAGCAAGAAATATTTACCGAGTAGTGTATTTTTTTATGTCAAAAGTAATCTTTATCATGTTAGATTAGTAGCCATTAAGCTACACTTGAAATATTCATCCTCTCAACATGGTTGTTTATGCAGATTATATTACAAAATCACATTAAGTTGCTTGGTTAAAGTAATTTTGCATTCTGTATCCAATCACTTGTTACTCAGTCTTGACTCAATCAATTAATTAAAAATATTTCTGAATTATTGCTACATATTGGATTTGTGCCTCTGTGAAGTTTACATATAAGACATGGTTTCTGCTGTCAAATTTCTTATAATTATAAACACATGAACCTATACTATTAGGCACTGAGGTAAGGTTATAAATAATATCTTAAAAATGTAAATGGCAGGGAGAAATTTTTCTCCTATAATGTATGCAGCTTTTCTTCTCTTAGCGGGACTAGACAAATAGTAGATAGGTTCAAATATCATATAAAGTTCTTATTTTTATTTAAATGTCAAACTGTCAAATGATTTCTTGCAAAAATAACTTTCTTAATAGTTCTGTGATTGTACTGATCAGAGGATGCTTTCTGAAAAGAAAGGTGAGGATTTATTAACATAGATGGAAGAGTAAAAAAACAAAATATCAGAGTAAACATTATTCATTAGGTCTTATAGCCAAGGAAGGTCTTGGTTTATATAAAGGTGGCTGTGGTAGACAGACCCTAAAGTGGTTCCCATGAGACTCAAGTCCTGGTATTCATGTCCTTGTGATAGCCTGTCTCCTTGGGTGTGGGTGGAACCTGAGATTTGCTTCTACTCAACAGCATAAAACAAATGTGACAGGATGCATGTGTTAAGATAATTATTTTGCATAAGAGTGTCAACCATATTGTTAGAAGATACTATTTCCCTTCCCTTGTTGGCTCTTAACTCTCAAGCTTTTATGTTGTGTACTGCCTATGGAAAGGACCATAAGGCAAGAAGCTGGGGGTGGTTTCCAGCCAATAGCTAGAAAGAAACAGGTCTTCATCGCAGTATTCTGAAAGAAACTGAACATTGCCAACAACCACATGAGCTTGGAAGATCTTCCCTAGTCAAGTCTCATGTAAGACTGCTACTTGGAGTTCAGCCTTGTTAGACCTTGAAGCAGAGGACCTAAATTAAGCTATGTACTGACTGTGGACTGACTGAAACTGTGAGATAAACAAGTGTTGGTTTATTTTACTATGGTAGTATTTTCACACAGCAACCAATGACAAATATAGTAACTAAAGATTTGAACCTTTTAAATGGAAAGCTTATGGTAGAAACATGAGGAAAAAAGGATAGACTGTTTGCTACTTAGAATGCTATTAAAATGTGGAGGACTGTAAATACCAGTATTTTTGAACATTTTCCTGTAAGCACTGTGAGTCAAGGAGGTGGGTAGCAAGGCCATTAAATATTATGTTAAAAATAGGAGTCAGATAAAAGAAACCAGAATTTAAGAAAATGCTAAACAGGGGGCGCCCGGTGGCTCAGTCAGTTAAGCAACTGACTCTTGGTTTCAGCTCAGGTGATGATCTCACTACTTCATGAGCTCGAGTCCTGCATAGGGCTCTGCACTGACATCACAGACCTTGGGATTCTCTCTCTCCTTCTCTCTCTCAGCCCCTCCCCTGCTCTCTCCCTCTCTCTTAGAAATAAACTTAATAAAAAAGAAACTGCTAAAGAGGCTGGTAAAGGCATTTAAAGACAAAGTATGATAGCCTGTGTTAGTCTAGAGGCAACAATAAAAATAAACAAGAAGTAAGCTGCTATAGTACATTTTAGAGGCTATTTGTATAATTGGGAAAAAAGAAGGATATGATACAAATTATAAAACTATACTAGAAAATCTGCTTTCAGACTTGGTTTTTTTTTAAGGAGAGCAAAATAAAGGGAAACTGAATTGATTTGTCAGGAGAAAGATTTGGAAGGAGAATAAGATGTGTTACTTTTTCAGTATTACCTTTGAGATATTGGAAGGGTAACTTAGAAATGATATATGAAAAGAGTCTTAAAAAATACAAGTAAAGTTGAAACTGAAGGAATGTATATGACTATTATTAGAATTGATACCCTATTGTGGAAGTTGATATAGTAAGGTAAAAAGAGAAGGGAAAAACTATCCCCAAAAAGAGAAAGGGACAGGAAACACAGGGTTGAGCTTAATGTAATCAGGAACAGAGATATTATTTTGACATTTTCACTAAATAAAGAATATAATAATCTCCTTGTTTTAATTCTTACAAATTTTGTGTTATTTTTGATAGAAAATATTCTTCTGTGACCCATCTTCTATATTGAACAATTATTTAGAAAGTGGAATTATATTAAATATTATTTCATAAATTTCTATTTTTGCATTGTATTCAATATAAACAAATCAATACATTCTAACAAGATTAATGTTATAAGGTGAATTGTGTCTCTCTCCCAAATTCATATGTTAAAGTCCTAATCCCCAGTACCTCAGAAAGTGACTGTATTTGGAATTATGGTCTTTAATGTTTTTTTAAATTTATTTTAGAGAGAGAGAGCATGTGAGCAGGGGAGAGAAGCAGAGAGAGAATCTTAAGCAGGTTCCATGATCAGTGCAGAGCCTGATACGGGGATCAATCCCATGACCCTGGGATCATGAACTGAGCAGAAATCAAGAGTGAGATATTTAACCAATTGAGCCACCCAGGCATCCCTGGAATTAAGGTCTTTAAAGAAGTAATTAAGGTTAAATGACTTCAAAGTATATGGATCTTAATTCAATACAACCAGTGGTTTTATAAGAAGAGGATATTGTTATCATAGACACAAATACACACAAAGGGAAGAGGATGTAAAGACACTGGAAGAATACATACATCTACAAATCAGAAAGAGAGACCCCTACAAGAAACTGATCCTGCTTATACCTTGATCTTAGAGTTTTAGCTTCCATATATGTGAGGAAATAAATTTCTGTTGTTCTACTCAGTCTGTGATACTTAATTAGGTAATCCTAGAAAACTAGTATAATCTACAGTCAATAGAACAACAAAATAATTGTTTAAAATGTATTATAAAATACTAAATTTTAATGAATACTCCAAATTATAAAGAAATGTAGTTTCAATGTGATTTGCTTCTGAAGATCTGTTCCCATGCCTCCTATTCTGACAAACAAGAAAACCGGGGAAAAACATTTTCAAAAATATTACATATGCATTAAGTTACAAATTTCAGATCTTGTTTCTAGAAGATAAATTTTCAGAGAAGGAGTAAATATTAGGAATATCTGGACACTTACTTATATGAGATGTCTAAAATGGTCAAATTCATAGAAGCAGAAAGTAGAATGATGGTTGCCAGGAGCTGGGGGAGGAGGGAAATGGGGAGTTGCTGTTCAAAAGGTCTAGTGTTTCAGTTATACAAGATAAGTTCTAGAGATGTGCTGTAAAACACTGTGCTTCTAGTTGGCAAAATGTA